>OW240914.1:87915500-87984658 GCA_933207985.1 Pelobates cultripes | reverse complement strand
TTTGTGACCACAGTTGCAAACAGCCTCCAGATATCCTGTTCTACACCAGACCAGTGGAGCCAAACTGCAGCCCATCATCATCCTCATCTGCTTGTAAGTAGGCAATCTAGTATATTATTAGTGACACTAATCTATAATTTACCTCACATTAAAGGGACACTATAGCTTAATGAAGTGGTTCTGGTGTCTATAGCTGGTCCCTGCAGGCGTTTTAATGTAAACACACACTGTGTGCAGCACTGGCGTTAGTTCATATGGCAGATCATATGGGTGGGGCATTGTGATGTCACATGGGGGGGCAGCAAATTTTTATTTTGTCTAGAGCGGCAAAAATCCTTGCACCGGCTCTGATCCTGGGCAGGTGCACCAGTCTACTGGTGACCCACAGGAGGGGAGTGCACTGATTGCACTGCACTCTCCTCCTGTCCAGCCCCATCTTTACCGCAGTGCAAGTGCCCTCTGCCCCTAATTTACGGTGGCTCACACTCACAACAAGCAGTGCCTGGAGCCGTGAAGGAGCGGGTATGGCAAAGAGCTACTGATTAGCATAACATCAATATCCGTTATAAAACCAGGAAAAGGTGGGCATGGATGGTGAACTGATTTGGTGGTGCAATGGGCCACTTGACTGGTTTTGCCCCCCACGCCTAAGGCTGCCAGCCCTCCCCTGCTTTCAGATGAAGTGGTAGAGGTTAACACAGTAAAGGAGTTTAAGCATGCGTGGGATAGACATAAGGCTATCCCAACTATAAGATAAGACCAGGGACTAATGAAAGTATTTAGAAAATTGGGCAGACTAGGTGGGCCGAATGGTTCTTATCTGCCATCACATTCTATGTTTCTAGGAATCTAAGAACACTTAAGTATTTAAAACAGGATGAATGTCCAAACCTTTAATAAACACCATTTAGTGATTTACATTCCCAGGCATTTACATTTTCCAAATAGTTAGGTATATAAACATGCAATAGTACTTTCACATTGCAGACCTGGGACAAAATAATATCTCAAGGCAAAATATGTGTATCATGTAAGATGGACTATGTTATAAAACATTTGATTGTGCAGGGATAATCAATTTTTTTTAGTATAGAAATATTTACTATCTACATGACATGATGCAACAAGCAGATTAACAATTTCTGTGATAATGTTAAATGAATCTGCCATGGTACACAAGGGTAGAGTTGCCTAAGTGAAAAGATCAGGAAAATTATTCTATACATTGTGCCAGCAAAACTCGTAGCAACTGAATAGATTTCATAAACAAAATATATATATATATATATATATATATATATGTTTAAAGGCCAAAGGCCTGAATTTGTGGGAGGAGTTAGCGTTCCCCTGCTTACGTTTCCAGTGCCGTTCAGTTCATTCTGTCTCCTTGGATACCTGCACTCCGGTTCCGGCCTTTGTTTGAATCTCCCGCCAACTCAGCTCTCCTTTGTGTCTCCTTGCTTTCTCATTCGCAAGACTCTTACTACGAATTACGCTGAACTAACGATGGCTACTCAACTAATCTCACAAATACATTCAGGTAACAGGCGGGAATTGTACTGTTCATGCCATTCCCGCTGTTCGTGCCTTTTCGTGGGGTTAGGCTCCCTGTATTCATACGTACGACTGATTCTCATTTGTTTCAATTCGTTCAAAACAATAATTTTTCGTGTATTAATGCCAGTCATTTCAATTCGTTCAAACAATCTTTCGTGTATTTTTGCCTTTCGTTTTCAATTTGTTAAAACAATAATCTTTCGTGTATAAATGCTTTATACATTCGTTCCAGTTCGTTCAAACAATGAGGAACTTTCATGTAGATTTTCGTACTATTCGGCAGGTTTGTGTTCTCCAAGCATTCCCCAATGTAACTTGCACTTGTATCATTCGGGAGTTTGTTCCTGGTAATACGCTAGCATATTTGATTACTTATTTCACGAAATGAGTGGTAAAGATATACAAAGGGTCTTGTTGTTTACTAAACTGTGTTTTTCAATTGATCACTGCAAGTAGGCATTTTTCTTTCTGTCTCTCTCTCTCTTTTTACATACTCTTCTGTGTTTAATACATTGGTTCCACAACCATAAATGGTCATTTTGTGCTGGGCCCCCTATGCACAGTCCATGCCATTGGACCACCAGGGAATGCCATATCCCCCCTCCCTGGCCAGGTAAGAAGCAGGGAGGGGGGGCTAAAATATATTTTTTAAAAATGTTAATTTTTTTTTTATATAATGCATATATATAATGCCATACTAAGTGTATTTTTATATGAAATATGTACCTATATTAATATAAAAATACACTTATAATTAAATTACACACGTGTATATATATAATATATATAATAACTATATATATTGTATATATATATTATTATAAAATATAAATAATAAGTAATTTAAATTAAATACATTTTTTTAAAATAATAATAAAAATGTAAACAAAAATTATATATCTATATGAAATTTTATTCTAACTGTATTTTAAAATTAATATATATATATATATATATTTATATCAAAATATACTTGAATGAATTTGTATATATATCTATGTATATATAAATAAATAAAAATAATACGAAATATACATATGTCCATATACAAAATTACATAAATAATTATATAAATATACATGTAGACTTCAAATATATAAATATGCATATATATTTAAATTCTACGTGCGTATTTATGTAATATTTTTACATAATTCAGTAATTTTATTGATTGCAATTTGAGGGACCTGCCTGCCAACCCAGGCCGAAATTCCAGAGAATTTAATTTGCTCGCACTGTATTTTACCCAGTAACGTTCTACGACACCCTAAAACCTGTACATGGGGGTACTGTTTTACTCGGGAGACTTCGCTGAACACAAATATTAGTGATTCAAAACAGTAAAACATATCACAGCGATGATATTGTCAGTGAAAGTCACTTTTTTTGCATTTTTCACACACAAACAGCACTTTTACTGATGATATAATTGTTGTGATACGTTTTCCAGTTTTTAAACACTAATATTTGTGTTCAGCGATGTCTCCCGAGTAAAACAGTAACCCCCATGTACAGGTTTTATAGCATTTTTGAAAGTTACAAGGTCAAATATATGGGTCAAATATTTTACATTGAAAATGGCCAGGTTGGTTACGTTGCCTTTGAGAGCGTATGGTAGCCCAGGAATGAGAATTACCCCCATGATGGCATACCATTTGCAAAAGAAGACAACCCAAGGTATTGCAAATGGGGTATGTCCAGTCTTTTTTAGTAACCACTTGGTCACAAACACTGGCCAAAATTAGCGTTCAATTTAGTTTTTTTACTTTTTTCACACACAAACAAATAGGAATGCTTACTTTGGCCAGTGTTTTCGACTAAGTGGCTACTAAAAAAGACTGGACATACCCCATATTGAATACCCTGGGTTGTCTACTTTAAAAAAAATATGTACATGTGGGGTGTTATTCAGAGATTTATGACAGATAATAGTGTTACAATGTCACTATTGATAAATTTTAAAAATGTATGTTTTGAAACCGCAATATCCTACTTGTACCTATAGCCCTATAACATGCAAAAAAAAAGCAAAAAAGCACGTAAACACTGGGTATTTTTAAACTCAGGACAAAATTTTGAATCTATTTAGCAGTTTTTTTCATTCGCTTTTGTAGATGAGTAAAAGATTTTTCAAGTAAAAGTAAAAAAACATGTATTTTTTTCAATTTTTCATCAAATTTTTTTATTTTTTTTAAAATTAAAATACATGAGATTATATAAATAATGGTATGTAAAGAAAGCCCTTTTTGTCCTGAAAAAAACAATATATAATTTGTATGGGAACAGTAAATGAGAAAGCGAAAAATTACAGCCAAACACAAACACCACAAAAGTGTAAAAATATGCCTGGTCGCAAATGTACATCGCAAAAACAGTCCAGTCCTTAAGGGGTTAAGAATCTTGCATTTGTAAACAAGCAATAAGTGTGGGTTTCTGCATTACATTATTTTGCCCTCTTTTATTACAGGCCTACCCTTACGTCGGTATCGGCACACCACTACCGAATTGTTCCATCATTAATGTTATCGCATGGCTTATATGTTACCGACCACAAGTTCAAAGGCCAAAGGCCTGAATGTGGGAGGAGTTAGTGTTCCTATAAAAACCTACTTTCCCTGCTTACCTTTGCTGTGCCGTTCAGTTCATCCCACCCACCTCACCCTCTTCCTTTAAATTCATTCTACCTGAGGGGCCCTCTTTGATTACAACCTACCCTTACGTAGGTATTGGCACACCACTACCGACTTGTTCCATCATTAATGTTATCGCACGGCTTATATATATAACCGACCACAAATATATATGTATATATATATTTATATATTAGTATACGATCTAGGGATCGACGGATTATCGGTCTGGCTGATATTATCAGACGATGTTCTGTATTTTCAGCAATATCGGTATCGGCCAATAAAGATACCAATATTGCCAATAATGCAGACCAGGGCCGCTATCAGGGTCCTGGGGGGCCCGCGGCGGTCCTGGGGGGCCCAGCACACTCTTACTTACCTTCCCAGCAGCTCATTCGGCTCCCCTATCTAACTTTCGTGAGTCCCACGGCCGTTAGAGCGTTGCCACGAGCTACCATGGCAACGCTCCGCGTGGCGCACAGGCCGCAAGAGTTAGACGGGAGATGAAGGGAGCTGCTGCAAAGGTAAGTAAGAGTGTGCTGGGCCCCCTATGCACAGTCCATGCCATTGGACCACCAGGGAATGCCATATCCCCCCTCCCTGGCCAGGTAAGAAGCAGGGAGGGGGGCCAAAATATATATTTTTTAAAATGTAAATTTTTTTTTTTTAAATTTAAAAAATAAAAATGCCCCCCTATTTTACACACGTAACATACCTACACAAACACTCACTGCACAAACACACACTACACAAACACACACACTCTGCATTCACTATACACACACTACACAAACACACTGCATTCACTATAAACACCCTACACACTGAATTTACTATACACACACTACACAAACACATACACTCTGCATTCATTATATACACACTACACAAACACTACATGCACTATACACACACTACACAAACATACACTGCATCCACTACACAAACACACACACACTGCATTCACTAATCAAATACGCTCACTGCATCCACTAAACACGCATATATTCTTGAAAACATAAAACATTTTGACTGGCATGTATATTCTGTGCATTTACCTTAATAAAAAAAGATTTGCAGAAAAATAAATAAATAATAAACATGTTCATTTAACAGTAGATTTGTGTAGAAATAGTTTTTTGTTTTTTTTAATGGTAAATGTACAGAATATTGGTATCGGTAAGTTATCGGCTATTGGCCTGAAGGTTCACAGATTATCGGTATCGGCTCTAAAAAATCAGTATCAGTTGATTCCTAATACGATCACCTCCCTATTTGTAAGTAGGCCTCTATGCCAATGATTGATTTGTATATAATCTCTTCATTCCTCATTGCTCCTTTTTCAACACAGCTATGCTCCTATTGGGGACACTAGAGACAAGTCACTAGTAAATGCAGTGCATGCATGTCCTTAAATTCACTTGTGAAGAAACAAAAACCGGACAGTTTCCTATCATAGAGCACTTTAGGAGGGTTTAGGAGCAGCATCGCACTGACATACTACTTTGAGGGGGTGGCATGCTTGTCATTGATGATGGCAAACACATAACATGCCCCCTCTCTGGCCTCTCACCTCTTGGACTTCTTTGCCTTTAGCTGCCCAGGGTGAATATTTGTCCCAGTCCGGCCCAGCTTGGAAGGTATGCAATTGACACCATTTCTCCAACCTCTGGCAAGTATGGCAATATGCCATTTGGCATCTGGCACAATGCTATGTAAATCGGATGCCTGTGCACCTGTGACCTGCATTTCAGATTGGGATCAGGTAAGTACATTCATATCTATATCCATTTACATTACCCCACATACCTGATGTATATTGCCACCTAAGTTGGCATATGTCCCTATATTTTACCCCATATGGCTTTATATTGCCCCTACTTTATCATATTTCTGTCTTTCTCTCCCTTTCTCTTTCTATCTATATGTCTCTGTAGTGACAGAGAAACAAACACAGTAGTAGAAAAATGAAGAGCTAGAAACACAAACAGATACCTCCTAAAGTCCCAAGTGTCCCTGTTTGGATCCCTCTTTTGTAACTTAATGTCCCTCTTTTTTTAAGAGCTCCATATTGCTAGTGTATCTGAGTGTGTAATAGAGCTCCACAGCAACAATACTCCCAGTAATGTATCTTTAAACTACAAGAAAAATGTGTTTAGAAATCAGTCTGTGTAAATAAGATACATAGTTCTTGTTTCAAATGACATTTTAGTTGCATAAAATGTTATGGATAAGTCACCTAAAGTTTCTCAGATCAACCCCACCTCACCCCACATCCTAAAGTTAAAGTGTCCGTCTTTGTATGTTTCAAGTGTTGGAAGCCAGGTATGCAAACTGGTTGTTACACGATCAGGCATATACACATACACACACAGAGAGAGGGAGCTGCAACGCTGCGATTAGATTCTCCAGCCCTGCTTCAGTGCTACAGACACATAGAAACACATTTACATGCATGACTCTTCTGTCTATCAGCCATAATCAAGCAGTTGCTGAGGATTCTGTGGGCAGCTCTCTGATTGAACTACTGATGCACATTTGTAGTGTAGGCATAATTTGCTAATTACATTTACTTGCAATAAACTCATTTTGTTTGCAAGTGTACCAGTCAATTTTATATTACAATATGTTTAATCCATGTCCCTAACTTTTGTATATACATTTATTGGCTGTGCAGGAATTAATAGCTCAAAAATCACAATTGGAAAGCCGTGGATCCCTCTTTTTAGGTGTGACTCCAACACTCTACTGTACATGGAGTATGACTATCGAAAGTTGCTCCATTAGATTGGTTGTCATGGAAACCACCTGCATTCACGTAGTTAGTGACCATAATATAGTATAGGAGATAAAATGTAGGGGAATAAGGTTTACATTTTGTCTGTTCTCTTTGGATCCTTATCTTCAGCACAATCTGATGAGTTGGTTTCTTAAATATTTTATATGTTTATGTATTTATGGTTTTCCTCTGATTATACTTATGTAGCTAGCTGGCTAATTTTTTTATTTTATTGATTTATTTTTATGGATTTTCAAATAAAACTGCAATGATGAACAATTCCTGAATTGGGCATAGAAATGAAACCGCAACAAATGGTAAAATTACAAAGTTTGTAGAGTA
This sequence comes from Pelobates cultripes, assembly GCA_933207985.1. Taxonomy (NCBI): domain Eukaryota; kingdom Metazoa; phylum Chordata; class Amphibia; order Anura; family Pelobatidae; genus Pelobates; species Pelobates cultripes. Next base: position 87,977,347 of record OW240914.1, on the reverse strand, counting down.
TAGATAACAAGAAATAAATTCATAGGTTATTTTAAGAACAAGAACAAAATAAATTCCGACTTCAATTAATAAAAGGAAGGGCTATTAATTAAAGTCTGAATGTAACCTAGCCTGAATTAAGAATAATCCAAAGGCTTGCAAAATGTCTTTGATTTCAGCAAGACAGATTCTGTGTGGAAATAAATCAACCTCATTTGTTAGCTCCTCGTGAAGGTTAAAAATGCTGGAATTCAAAACCAAATGCTAAAATTTCCCACTTTGCAGGGGGTCCATTCCAAATGTAATCAAATATAAGCTATGATAAACCAAACATGATTGACACAAACAAGGCCAGTGCAAGAATTTTTATCTTCATAGGCATTGTGCATCTTCACCTGTGTGTTTCTTATCCCCTATTTGAATTTTCTTACCGCTTTTAGCCTCTTTTTTGTTTCTTATCCCTTCTTTAGACTATCTTACCATTTTTAGTGTATCTTATCCCATTTTTATGTCTTACACTCCTGTTTAGTGTATCATTTCCTCCCCTTTGCCCCTTTGTGTGTCTTACATCCCCTTTAGTGTAGCTTATCACCCATTTGGCGTGTCTTACACCCTCTTTGTGTTTCTCTTAAAAATTCCTTTTGTGTATATCTTACTGCCCCCCTTTGAGTATTTCTTATTTCCCTCAACTTGTCTGTGTGCCCCTTTTTCCAACCCTGCCCCTTTGTGTGCTTCTTCCCATTTCCGCTGGGCATGCCTGCTTACCTCTTGTTGTAGTGTGGCCTCGCAGACCTCTACCTCTACCTGGTCTGACATTAGGCTGCTTGTGGTTCAGTGAGAAGCTGCCTGTCAGACTGAGTAGAGTCTGGGCTCCTCTAGCATGGTCTGCAAGGCCATGCTACATGGAGTGACTGGTAGTAGGGGAACACTCTGTGCCCATTTCTGCTGGTCACTTGGACATTGTGCCTCCCTAATCCAGCTTTCTGTAACTATACTGGTATATGAATATTTCAGCCAAGCAGGGTTGAAGCACAGAAAGCAAATAGTTACACAATAAATTGAAAGAAATGGCAGTGTGAGAGTTCATAATAGAACTCTGTCCATCTTTTCTAATACACTCACATTGTATTTTTATAGGTTAAAAAGGTTATTTAATGTTACTCCTGCAAAGTCAACCGGCTCTAGAGCTTCTCATACAGAAACATTGGAAACTGATGTGCAAGAGCGTTGAGTGACACGCGAGCATCCAAATACTTTTCACAGGAAAGCGTTGAATTCAGTGCCTTTAGATGAGCTGCAGCCTCACATGACAGTTGAAGAGGAAGTGTCTCTAGTGGCTGTCTGGAAGATAACCACTGGATGTGTGCGAACACTGCAATGTAACCCCACAATGTAAACACTGCAATTCTTCAAATCTTAAAAAGACAGGACTATTGCACCCAGATCAATTTTTTGAGATGGATTGATCTTGTTAACTTTAGTGGTCCTTTAAAGGAATATAAGAGGGAAAAAAATGTAAAACCATTTAAAAAGGAGGTATGCGTAGTGCCATATGATGAAGGGTAAAAACTAAAACAAACAAATTAATGGGTTGAGTAAGAGCAATCAGTTAGGTAGCTCAGTTGGTAAATTCCCTGCCTACAAAGTCTGTTCAAAAAATGCAAGGTCACAGGTTCTGGCAACTCAGCCCTTCATCTTTCCGAGGTCAATGAAAAGACCTTGAAATTGATCTTCAATTGGGTAATAATAACATCCATTACTATTCAGCTGCCGATCTGGTTAATTCTGAGAGCATGTGCTGAAAAGTGCTATGAGTACCACTGGGAGAACGGTGCTATATAAATACTAGTTACTATTATTGAAACAGTGGTGTTTCTCACATATTTAAAAGAACCACCACATTCCTTTGAAATACTGGAGGATCCTTGTGCCCCCTTTATTTCAATGTACTTCTTTAATTTGCTGTCTCAAAAAACAGATGAAGGCATTTTGCGTGTGTCAAACCTATTAGAACTTACTACTACACAACTATGATATTGGTGCAACAGAAGTCACAAAGTGAAGTTCTCAGCTGCAGCATCAAAAGGAAATACATATATTATACATAAAACAGTGCTGCCGAATTTGTTGGTGCTTTATAAATGATAATAATAAAAGCATGGAAAAACAAAATAAAACACATTAAACTAACAGATTCCTTTTATTGCAGGGAAGTCTTGATGACTAGTCCCCTCTTCCTCCATCCCCTGTGCAGTTAGTTAGGTGTTAATATTAATAAACTGAAAAGGACCCTTGCCCTTCCGCCAGGCCTATAGGATGGAGGATAATAAGTAATTGCTTAGCTTGGGGTCCCCATGCCTCTTTAGAAAATAGAGATTAAGGTTATACCCAGTATTCAGGCCCAAACCGGTACAGGGCTAGATGGTCTCCAAGTCATCTGCTTGTACATAGAATACTTGTATACAAAAACAAACTCCATCCTAGTAAGGCATAAAGGAATAATTAATCCCTTGGTCTCAAGATGTACATATCCCCTCTCCACACACACATACCCTGCGCAATCCCCAAGTCTCCATAAACCCCAATATCCATGAGCCCCAATAACAAACTACATTTTATATTCCTATTCGCCTGGTGCCTTATGTAAAAATTATGTCAACCCTATCTACATCCTGTCCTCCTAATAAGTCAGTGGATATGCCAGTATAACTTGAATGGGCACTGTAGCCATCTCATTGAAGTGGTCTGGGTGCCGTACCCCTGTCCCCTTTACTGTACAATGTAAAGTATTGCATTTTTTTAAGAACCTGCAATATTTACCGTATAAGCCGAGTTTTTCGGCACATTTTTTGTGCTGAAAAAGCTCCACTCGGCTTATACTCGAGTCAATGTCTGTATTATGGCAACTTACATTGCCATAATACAGACCAGGACCGCCGGGCTTGTAATGAGGGTCTGGCAGAGAGCTGTTACTTACCTTCCTACAGCTCCTGTCAGCTCCCTTCTCCTCGGTGCAGCTCCCCTGTCAGCTCCGTTCTACTTACAGTGTAAGTCTCACGACACCCGCGGCCGTCAGAGAGTTGTCCCTAAAGGAGTTTTACTTCTGCATAAGGACATCTAATATCTTCAAATTCCCCACAGAAAAGCATTGAAAAAGCATTTCAAAAGCACTCGTCTTGCATGGGCATTATGTCTCCCCTCTCCCATCGCCATGATGTCTCGGGAGGAGGAAAGAAAGAAAAGTTTTTAACTCTTCCAAGATCGGAGGTGGGGATTCTCTAGTGCCATGAAAACAAACCTGGTAAAACTCCTTCAGCCACTTACCTGAATCCAGCGCCGATGTCCCTCGGTGCTGGGTCAGGCTCCACCCACGCTCCTTGGGGAGACCTAATGCGCATGCATTACACTGGAATTCCTCATGCATAGCATGAGGAGGTCCAGCGTCATTTAGACAACCAAAAGTCGTCTAAGCACCCTGAGGTCTCTCTAGTGGCTGTCTTGTAGACAGCCACTAGAAGAGGACCTTACCCTGAAAACATACAAAGAAATTGGATCTTTGTGAAAATGGGTGTAAAATGGAATAAACACCACCTCCACACTGATCCCATGCACCTGGAGGACACTCCAGCAATGCCCAAGGGCTTAACCCTAGATACTAGCAACAGAAACCAAGAAGCAAAAATTCACAAACTGAATATATTGCTGACTGGAGATAAAGACATACGCACCAAAGCATCCAGTGCTATGGAACAATGTAACCAGAGGGAGACCACTAAATATCTGAAGTAACAGAAAGTGTCAACACAAAAATAAACTGACTCAAAATAATAATAAATACCGAACTAGCCTTATAAGGCTACTCCCATGTGAGGAGATAAAGTTACTAAACACCTAAGTCTGCAATATTCATATAGTCTTAGTGTGTTAGTAAATCTCCACTTAGTACCTAAGAACCAGAAAAAGTGCTCAGAAACTGCAATAATTAGCTGCTCAGCATTAAGTGACATGGGACATTGCACCTAGACCATTTCAATGAGCTGAAGTGGTCTCGGTGCCTACAGTGTACCTTTAAGTTAGGGACAGGGACACTATGGCATTAAGAATATAGTGTTCCTTTAAATGTGTAATAAAAAAGCCTTAAAAAAACAAAATATGTATCTTCTGATTTTTCAGTTAGCTTGATAAACAAAATATTGAAAAGGCAATTGTAATTGTTTCCTGCCTTTCTTAACTCTGTCTTCCTCTGCTTGCTGTTCAGTAGCACTGTACGAAATGAACCATGCAAGTTCCTGTATTGTGCAAGATAGGAAACATGACTCAGCTCATTCTAAATATATATATTTTTTATGTTGACATTTATTATTGTTTGAAGGTATTAACTATAAGAAATTATCCCTTCATTCTTTTGCTACTGATAAACTACATATCCTACCTATCCAAGGGTGTAGGAATAATAGGTTAGCTGTGATACATCCAAATCAGCCTGGAATGGGTAGAAACAATTCTTCATTCATTTTTAACATTTGATCTTGGAATGTACCTGCCTTTATAAATGTTTAAACAAAATGTCTGCTATATCGTATAAATATTTGGATTACGTGATAAATACTGCTGTCAATGTAATAGATTTTAGTTTGCTCCGTTTCCTTAGAAACCAGATCCACAGGAAAAGAAACCTCTTATTTTTAAATTGCAGTTCTGTGTTTTGTAATGAAAAAAATAAAACGATAAATTAAAGCTAGAAGACTTCTAGAAATCCTCACATACATATCAAATGCCACAAAACACTAGATTTCAGGAGGATATATGCCTGTAAAGGAACACTATAGTGTCAGGAATACAAACGTATCCTATGGGAAACGTTCAGCGCCTCCATGCAGAAGGTGGAGACGCTGAACGTAGATGCTGGAAACTGTTCAGCACTGAAGCAGCACTGAAATTAGAAGCACCTCTAATAGCCGTCTGAGTGACTGCTATTAGAGATGTTACTAGCCAGCAATGTAAACACTGCCTTTTCTCTGAAAAGCCAGCATATACATTGAAAAGCCTTTAGGGACAGGCTACAGACATCAGAATCACTACATTAAGCTGTAGTGGTTCTGGTGACTACAGTGTCCCTTTAAACTTAAAATGTTTGTTAGTTTGGGTATGCATCATTATGAACTTTGTGTATTCTCTAAATTCATCCTCACATGACATACAAGTACTCTAGTCTAAAGGAAAGTGGAAGATGTGCCCCAAGTATAATTGTGTGCTACCTCTTTCCAACTCCCCCACACTCGTAATGATAAACTCTATGACATTATTTTGTTAACCTCCTACTCTCAGTCTAAAATATATTAGTCACGCACCATTTAATTGTTGCAAATAGCTGCACGTAATATGTATCATTTACTATTGAGTATGATATTCATACCTTTTAAAGGCATAACAAAACAATGTTAGCTACATCACGCACTTTTGGTGTTTAGATCATGTCCCTCAAGTCTCACTGCTCATGTCCCCACCATGTAGGAGGTAAATGACTATGCTGACCCAGTCAGGCCTCCAGTAGCAGTGACCAAAACCTTTCATGAAAAGAGAAAAAAAGATTTTTTTACAGAACAGTGTGCTTACTTTAGAATTTCTTATTTCCTGCTATTTTATTCCCTTAACACAGTTACAGAGTTCTATGCCGTCCGCGATGTAATGAGCTTTTTAAGCCATTGCGGCGGTATAGAATGTCGTAACCGTTTAGAGCCCCAAGAGCCAGGCGGTACTTACATCTGCCGCGATTCACTCCGGGAGGACTTCCTGAAAGCCTAGACAGTCCTCCTCTGCTGAATCAGGCCCCCACAGGCCATGTGATTGCTCTCACAGGCAGGTACTGCATCTTGAGTTCAATGTAAATAAGCTAACTAAATCAGGAAGTAACAGGATCTGATGTGTGCTTGAAAAGTCAGGTGGATGTATGAAAAAAGAGGAAACATTTTTCACAAAGTTTTTCAGCAAGCTAGGGGTTCTTTATGGCCCTGGAGTGTCCCTTTAAAAATATGTTTTATTTTCTGAATGTATTCCATGGTAAGATCATCAAGGGGAAAAAGGAGCAAATCATCCAAAAGAGGAAAAAAAAGTGGTGAAAATAAAATGTTGGTTCACTACAAAAATAAGGCAGAAAAAGTCACCACTGTGTAAATGATGGCATAACAGCTTTAAACTTAAAGGGACACTATAGTCATCTGAACAACTTTAGCCTAATGAGGTTGTTCAGGTAAGAACTATAGCTCCCTGCAGCCTTTCTCATGTAAACACTGTATTTTCTTAGAAAAAGCAGTGTTTACATTGAAAGCTAGGAACACCTCCAGTTGCAGTCACTCAGAGTGAACCAGAGGGACTTCTGAGTTGATGGAGGCATAATATGTCTCCCACTCAGATCTGCTGTGCACAAGCATCCTGTGATTCAGTGTCTCCTCCCACTGCATGCAGACACTGAACTTTCCTCATAGAGATTCATTGATTCAATTCATCTCTATTAGGAGATGCTGATTGGCCAGGGCTGTGTTTGAATCATGCTGGCTCTGCCCCTGATCTGCCTATTTGTTAGTCTCAGCCAATCCTATGGGGAAGCACTGTGTTTGGATCAGGCTCCCACATGTCAGCAGACTGCTTGTTTTTCCTGAGTCTAACAGCATGCAGATTTACAGCTTCAGGCTTGAATACAGTAAGATTTTTACTATATTTATGGAGGCATAAGGGGCCCAGGGGGGCTAGATGGTCGTGTTATCACTATAGGGACAGGAATACATGTAGTTGCACTGGTGACTATAGTGTCCCTTTAAGAAAGTGGTGCATGTGCACAAAACCGACGCAAATGTGAAAACGTTAAAAAATGAATTGGACAATTTCATACATAACCACATTGGGTTAAACAGCACAGATAATTATTGAAGTTAACATAAATAATAGGGGTAGGGTATACATCTATACTATATGTACTACAGTTGTTGGTTATCTCATTACTTAGATCTAAGCTACTCACTGTTTTGTGAATTATCATTATCAGCATGTATTTATAGCCAAAATGTTCTGCAGTGCTTTACAATTTACAGTGGGCTATAAAGCAGAAAATACCAGACAAACATTGAATGTTCTCATGGCCATGCCCATGGCTTTATATAAAGGATTTTTCATTACACTCTAAGTGACAAATTGAACATTAATTAACATAATTAATACTTAAAAGTGCAAAATTAATGAATTCATCCATTTTAGTGTTAAACCATGGCCCGACATTATGTGTACAACCATATGACTGGCACATCTCACTTTCACACTCATTTATCTTTTCTTTGTAAACAACCCCCCCCCCACACACACACACACATAGTGGCCACAAATATCCAAAAGCCAAACATTTTAAACAATTTCAATGTAATTTATTATTTTGTTATTCTATTATTGGAGACCTTTCTCCTGCTTTGTGCATTTTGATCTGGAAATGCCTCACATCAATATGCAGAATGTCTAGTGTCAGCGGGAATGGTTTAACTGAACTCTGGAGCAATGGAAACATGGAGTGATGAATCACACTTCACTATCTGACAGCCTGATGAAATTAATCTGGGTGTGGTGGACTCCAGGAGAACGCTACTTGCAGGAATGCATAGTGTAATGAACTGAACCTCGTCACGGGTTTTTGGAGGGGCCTGCTGGACAGCCTCTTGCCTCAGGACTATCGGCCCTGCAATATACCTTGCCCAATGTACTTGAAAAGGCTCTGTTCAAGTGAGTTATGTACTTTTGTACTCCTGACAGAGAGACCGACCGTTAGCCCTGATTCCCTGGAACTGTTTTTGGCATTGGACCATGTGCACGGTTGGTCAAAAATAAGACTTCCAGGAAATTCCTGAACCCCTGAACTGATCTGGGTTAATTTTGTGATATGTTGGTCTACCATGACCATGGGATGTAACTTTTGTGGGGATTTTGTGTGTTTTAAGGTACTTTTGGGTGTTTGTAAAAATGTGTGTTTTTGCTGTGCTTGGAGATAATTGGATTAGATTAGTACAGTTCCTGATCCAATTATCTTGCAGGCAGAGGAGAGGGATTGTATGTTTGTATATGTGGTCTGTGACCTTGTATTGGAGTTCCCCACAAGGTCCATGTGGGAGTGCCCCTTGCATGGGGACTGTCATAAAAGGCTAGTTGTGGCAACCATTAGACTGAGATTTGTTTACCCCTTCATGAAGTCTTGGCTCATGTTTGGGGGATTGGATAACTACAGTCACTCTGGGAATTGCTATATCACAATACTCCCCTGAGTATAATCACTAGCTCTTATAAGAGCTGTTCCTGCTACGCTCTCTTGACTAGGAGAGGTCTACCCACTGGAAGCTGGATCCTGGTCTTGGGTCCAGGGTGGGTGGAGGACAGCGAGACCCCGACCAAGCTGTGGCAGTTTGTGGGGTCTATGGTGGTTATGGTGTTCCAGTACAGTGCTTATGGTGCTCGCAAGTACTAGGAAGCAGCGATTGATGGAGGTGCCCGGTCGGGGTGCCAGGTGATCAATCACACATGCCTAGTGTAAATTTTGCTGGAGCAGTGATAATGGTCTAGGACTGTTTTTCAGGGTTGGGATTAAGCCTCTAAGTACCAGTGAAGGGTAATCTTAATCTACAAAACACAAAGACATTTTAGACAATTTTGTGTTAACAGTTTGGGGAAGGCCTTTCCAGCACGACTGTGCCCTGTACACAATGGAAGGTCCACTAAACATGGTTTGATGAGTTTTGGGTACTAACGTGGCCTGCACGGAGTCCTGAACTCTACCCCACTGTACTCCTTTGGGATGAAATGGAATCCTTACTGAGAGCTAGACCTTCTTCTCCAACATAGGTGCCTGACTTCACAATCCCTCGTTTGGCTAATTGGGTACAAATCCAAAATGTTGTTTAAAAAGTCTCCCCAGAAGAATGACAGCTGTCTTGCTGCAAAGGGAGGGTGGGGGAAGCTTCATATTAATGCCGATTGTTTTGGAATAGGATGTCCAACAAGTTCATATAAGTGTGACGGTCAGGTGTGCACATCTGTTTGGCTATATAGTGTATACAACGCATGCAAATAACTTGGTAACACATTTGCTTTTTTCACGGTAAACAGTTTAATAATTACCATGCCTTTGCTAATGCAAATAGTTTCAAAGCTTCCACTGGCCACTGTATAAATTCCTATTCAAGGTACAGCTAGCATTAGTCACAACAGATGAGTGGGTAATAGGCTTTATTGTTTTTTTTCTAAATCTACTGGGCCTCTGTTAGTCCAACATCCACTTCAGATATGATAATATAATATTGTAAAGTGTTCCCTTTAACTATTTCCTCACTGGACCTTTAACTCAGCCTTCATATTACAGTTTGTAAAACCAATATTATCACTGACCTTGCTGCCATGGAGAAAACAAAGCATTTCAGGTTTCTCAATTCATTTCTAATTTTTAGCTTACTTTCTATGACTCACAGTTAGTGTTTAACCAGACTGCGGTTAGGCTCTGGAAAATGAGGCTTTCCTTTGGCATTTCAATGTATGCAGGAAATACTGTAGGCTTAGGCAGGGCTTATATTAAAAGTAATCAAATGAACTGCAGGAACTTGCCTCCTTTTATATAATGTGGTCTGTAGGATCTTTATAGCATGGAAGATGGAAAATTAAAGGATATTGCATTAAATCCATACCTATTCCTTAATGGGAATACTCAAAACGAGCAAACGAATACATATGCAACTGTATAATAAAGATAAGTTCAGGCCCTGTCAAATCTTCAAAATCCTCATTTAGAGAAATTCAATTTTAGACTTGTGTCTGTAAGTGTCATTAATAAACATCTTAATCGACGCACGGCTTTGCCGCGGACAAATTTCAGACATCTACACCACACTCACCACACACGTCTCCCAAATCAACCTTAATTACATCACGGCATGGGAAAGAGACATCGGACCACCGGAAGACCCGACTGACTGGGCCACGATATGGGCTGCTTTAAATTCCCTTACGACATGCGTAACGCATAAAGAACAGGCCTACAAAACGCTCTTTCGGAGGTACTTGACACCACACAGGCTACACCAAATGGGCAAGAAAACCAACGACGACTGCTGGAAACTATGCGGAGAGAAGGGCACGTACCTCCACTGTTGGTGGACGTGCCCCAAAATCAAGCAGTTCTGGACAAAGGTGCAGAGCATAATCGAACGGGTAGTGGAAAAACCCATCATAGCACAGCCTTGGACAATGCTACTCAATAAACCACTGGACACCCTCATGAGACAAGAAAACAAATTGGTGGCCCGTATAACCCTAGCGACACGCAGAGCAATTGCAGAACTTTGGGCAGACCCACGAACCCCTGAAATATCGACCATCATCCGCAAAATAAAAGAAACACGCGATTTAGATGAATTAACGGCGCAGATACACTACTCGTACGCAGCGTTTCACCGGACATGGAACCTATGGGATGCTAACCACCAGAACCTGGACACGACACTCCCATAGAAACACCCACCGATACGACCAGACCCTCCAGAGTCACCCCTCTGACAACACACCCCCCCTCGGCCCGTGGGGGTGAGAAACCTGACCTTAGATGGCTACCCACACGCTGACACCACAGATTCACAGAAACCGGCCTCAACCACATGCAAACAACAGGCAAAGGCCAACCTGATACAACCTCACATTACACAGCTCCCACAAACCCCACGTCACGCACTCCTTCCCACCCCCCCAACCTGCTCCACGCCCCTCAGCCAGCGACAGATTAGACCACTTCCACGGAAAATCTACCCGGGCACCCCTCCCCCACCAACCACAGGGACTCGGCAGGGGCGGGCGTGCGGACACGGGACGGGACCCCCGATCACACACCACCCCTCCGGGCCCCTTGAAGGGCGAAAAAGAAACAGAGAAACGAGAAAGGGCGAAGAAGGAATGGGACAAACCCATACCCACACTAGCGTACCCCCACACGAAGACGCCTTGGTAACAGCAATCCCCACTTCAAAACTACCCGCGGCCAAAACCGGAACCCATAGCGACAACTAGGGCAACCAAAGCGAGATGAAACCAGCATAGAAAGGGGTGCTGAACCTAAACTACACCTACTGAAGAGGCCGAACACAGTTCCGTAATACATCTCGACCAACCTCTCCCCTCCCTCCTACTTTCCTGCCCACTTCATGCCAATCTGGAAAGAGACCGCCCTGTCTCACATACAATAGCACGCTAAATCTCAGACACACAACAAAAACACCAAGAGAACACTGCAGCCTTGAGGAACACCAAAACACACCCCAACGGGGAACAACAACTAAAGGCACCACCAAGCAACATGCTAACACGCATGCACACAGCCCAGAAACACCACATGCGACCAATGTCCTAAGGAGGGCCTTACCCGCAACGATAAGGCATGCTGCCCGAAGACATCAACACCAAACATACACGTGCCCCAAAACAACGGTCAGCATAGACAGACCTCAGACCAAGACCACTTCATCACACGAATTAGCCACAACGGGGTTGACCTGAGACTGGGTGCTTACTAATACAAAACAAAAATGAGTACAATAAAAAACGCAATATGTGTCTTGCAACATGCTATTCCCCCATACCCCGACCCCGCTTTTCTCTTCTGTACCCACAACCCATAGCGAATTGAAATTGAAAACGAAATAAATAAAGAATTTATAAAAAAATAAATAAACATCTTAATAATTTAAAAATGAAAAACCAGTGTGGATCAGATCAAATCCCAGCAATGTTGCTGAAGCTCAGTGCGCCAGCAATTGCTAAACCTGTCACTACCCTTATCAATGAATCCCTGGTGTCAGGATACATACCCAAACTTTGGAAGACTGCAAAAGTTGTACCTATCCATAAAAGTGGTGACAATACTTTGGTATCTAACTATTGCCTGATATCATTGCTCCCTGTATTGTCACAAATATTGGGGAAATGCGTCCACACGCAACTATGTGAATATTATCAACGATCAAATAATCAGGCTTTCGTCCAAATCAGTCAACTTCGACTGCCCTCTTAAAAGTTTGCAATGACATCCAAATTGGAATGGAACAAGGAGACATAACTGGAGCTGTTTTCTTTGATTTTGCCAAGGCCTTTGACACAGTAGACCATGGCATTCTTTTGCAAAAACTTAAAAACTCTGGCATTAGTGATCGTCCGCTAACCTGGTTTCGATCGTATGTTTCAGACCAATTGCAATATGTGGCCATTTCTGATAGCGTTTCCCTCCCTCTTCCCGTCACGTGTGGTGTTTTCCAAGGCTCCATACTCGGCCCCCTGCTATTTACATTATTTATAAATGGCTGTCCTTGGAATCCCAAAGCACTCTTCATCTTTCCAGCTTTGTGCATAAGAGCATTTCTGGGAAGCTCCCACCATACCTGACTAGAATGCTCTCGCCGGCTGTTCCCACCTCCTATAACCTCTGATCCAGTACTAGGACAATATTTAGCATATTGCAATACAAAAATAAAGTGGCTCGATCCTCCTTTTCCTACAGAGCACCGCAATTATGGAATAACCTCAGGGACACAGTCAAATCTTCATTCAATCTAAAATCTTCTAAGAGATCTATGGCAATTTACCTCAGCACAGAAGTGTGTGTATGTGAGAGAGAGTAGTAGAATAGCGGAGACCCTTGAAACAAGGGGATCCCTTAAGTAGCTGCTAAACACAGAAATAAAGTAGTGTAGTAACCAAATGATAAGTAGAGAAGGGAAGAAAAGGGGGGTTAATTAATAAGTGGAAAAAGAAGTAAAGGGGGATAAATAAAAAAAAAAACCATATGCATACTCTTATTATCCACCACTAGTGGTACAGAATAACAGCAAGAAAATGTCCCTAGTGGACACTAGTACAAAAATCCAAATCAAGGACACCTAAGCTGTATGATGTCACAGAAAGTGTAATATATATAATACCCCAATAGTTAACAGGCAGGTCAAAGGAACCTATGCATGAAAAGATAGGGAAAGAGGAAAGAACCAGGGCAGTCCCTATGTGGACAAGCCCTAGGTCCAGAGGAGCCCCTCAGGACCACAAAAATCCCTGCCTAAAAAGAGTCCATTAAGATATCAAAATTGTAAAAAGCTAACTATACTAACTAAATCAAAACATACTGACTACCTAAGTGCTACCTAGTGTAAAAAAAGAAAACATAAATCAATTAAGTGAAGCACCCGACGCGCGTTTCAGTGTGCATACACAACGTCATCAGGAGCTATTATGGAAGTGGGTCCTACTGAAGCCGGTTAAATACCTTGATAACCAGAGGGAAATCCCTCCAGCTGGTCCGGCGTGTGGAGGGGGGAGTGGATGGCTGACGTGTAGTCACCACTCCTCCTCAACTACGTCATCGCTCATATCAGGATCTCATTGGTTGATGCCTAAATCAATCATTAGAGGGGTGGGAGGGGAAAGGTTTGTACACAATCGAGCGCACCGCCCCTAAACGCCGTTGTTAGATCCGAAGTGGATTAACTGTAAGAGGTCAATCGATCATTTGTTCAAGCATCAATCGTTTGAAGAATGAAAGGGGGGAGATCTATACAAACTTGGACACTCCACCCCAGAGTCTGTTGATCATTCGCTGTGGAGGGAGGGTGCCGAATCATGCATCCCTCCCACTGATATAACTAACAGAGGGCTAAATAGTTAAAGCATGTTACATATCATAGGAGAATACCTAAATGTATCACAGAAAGAGAACTGTATACGTTGGCTCTCCTTACATATACATATGACTGGCATGAGCCTGACTGGCAAACCGCACAATCAGTCATTGTGTATACTGGCAATGTATAGACCATAGAATATATGCTTCCAAATTCATAAGTATGTTAAAGACATGGCGTTCATTATATAACCCGATAACCTATATATCTGGTGTGCATTATTATAAGTACAGCCACCATACTCTCAGCCTTATTTTTGCAAATTACCTTAACATTAAAGTTTGCAGCCCCATTCTCCAGCATTTACATGGGAATCATAGTAATTATAAGCGACCACCAAATGTTAGGCTTTAATTGGGTCTGCACTAACAGAGAGTTTGGTATTGTGCGAACAATATAGCATCATATTTAGGTTAAAAATGAGTTATTAATAATGATTAGTCCCAATAAGATTCACAATTATTTTAGACCGCCATATGATATAGTTAGGTACAAAACCTATTAGGAACCTTTCAACATAATTCATGAAAATAAGAAAAATTTATTAATTTACATATAAACATATTTACAAACAGCAACAAACTATATAAGTGTGTATATATATATATATATATATATATATATATATATGTATATATATGTATGTATATAGTTTGTATATTGTATTTTTGGAATATTGTAACAATGCAATGTTTTGTGGACAAAGACCCAAGACATACTTGAAAACGAGATAAATCTCAATGTATCCATCCTGGTAAAATATTTTATAAAAAATAAAAAACATTGAAAAAAATATATCTATCTAATATATAGTAATCTCTTATAATGCTCCCCCACTTTGACTTAATTTTCTGTGTGGTAAAAAATCCCCTCAACAATGGAATGTATAAACCATGTTTTATGTGCAGTGATAGGGGACCCCCAACAAATAAGTCACTATACAGATGAGTTGCCATTTTAATTGAAAGCTACAATCATTCTGGTGGTTTCTGTGTACCACCCCATAATGCTGTATGTGATTGTCCTGGAAAGGTGACAAGTACACACTTGTGTATGTCTACCCACTCACTAGCAGGAGAACAAACTATAGTTAAATCAAAGGTGTTGCAAAATACTGCATGCATAACTCAACTATTACCTACACACTCTCACTGGGCTAATATAGTTATAAAAAACCTACAGGACAGGAAAACAAGTGATAGTTAGAAAGGATATAACCCAGGGTGACTTACGGCCAGCAATAAATGTTAAGATCTCTGCCTAATTAGAGAAAAGTTAATTGACAGAAAGATGTGAAATGTTAATTAACACAAAGACGTGAAGGATGTGTGAGTCTAGTAGTTGTTGAATAGTTGAATAAAGTTCATTGTATAGTGTAACTATTTATTATATGGAGACATACAAATATTCACACGTTTTGTCCTGTTTTCAAAGTGTAAATTGTATTTGTTCTTCTATTTCCACGTTTTTCTTTCTCTCACAGATCTAGAGCTTCCTGTGAAAATAGATATATCTGTTTTATGCTGTGGTTTGCAGAATTCTTATCCACTAAAGTATTTATTTTTTCTGCTCAGTGGATTAAAGGAATAATCTAAGCACCATAACCACAACAGCTCATTGCCCAGGTGACTCCCCCATTCAGTGGCGGATCCGCAATTGCCTCCCCCCCCGAGAATACCGACGGTCTCCCTCTCCCCTGCCAGCACTTGCGGGCGCTAGCCTGTGGACCGGAGAGGATATCACAGATCCTCCTCTCACGAGATTTACCACGGTTACCATGGCAACGCTTCAAATCTCGCGAGAGTGAACTCTCCCCACTGGGACCACCAGGGAAACGTCCCCCCTTCCCCCCCAGTAAAGGTAAGAAGGGAGGGGGGGACATATATAATTAAATTTAAAAAAATATATATATATATATTATTAAAAAAAAGCCCCCCTACCCTTATCACACACACACACACTGCCCCCCATACACACACACTGCCCCCCATACAGCCCCCATGCACACACACTGCTCCCCATACACACACTGCTCCCCATACACAGACGCTGCCCTGCCCCCATACACACACACTCTACACACATACACTACCTGATACACACACACACTGCTCCCCATATACACACACACACTGCAATACTCACACACACTGCAACTGTTACACACACATACTGTCCCACACATACACTGCATCCCTGACATACATTGCCACCCTCACACACTACAACTTTCACACACACACACTGCTCACACACTGTCCCCCCCCCACACACACACACTGCACCCCTTACACATTGCACCACTCACACACACCACTGCTCCTTTGCCCTACTACTGCCCCATTTCCCAGCAGACCTCAGGTAAGTTGTCAAACTGTTCTTAAATGGTTTGACTACTTACTCTGGGAGGGGGTCCCGGCACTATTGACACCATAACCACTACACTTAGCTGTAGTGGTTATTGTGTCTGGATTATTTCTTTAAATCATCTACAAGTGCCCCTCCCGAGATCAGGCTCTGGATCCGCCACTGCCCCCATTGTAAGTAGTCAAACAGTGGCATGCACATAATCCATGGGGGCCTGGTGCGAACCTGACCCATGAGAACTGAGCAATCCTGATTTATCAAAGGAACACTATAGGATCAGGAACACAAAAGTGTATTCTTGACAACATAGTGTTTAACTATTTAGTTTCCCTTGCCCGCCTGCCCTTATTAAATCTACTAAATACTCAGCTTTATTCCAGTGCCACGCAGGTCCCTCCGGTGCTGGCCACACCACCGATCTGCCTCCTTGGCTGACATCATCAGAATGGACGACCAGTCACCCTTCATGCAATGTTATTATATCATACTATGCCACCTATTTTAAAATACAAAAAGTCCCTTACCTCCTTTGGGCAAAAGCATCTGTAGGCTTTGTCTATAGTACTGTGCATTTCTAGGCCACATTATATGTCTAAAGACAAGTCTACCGCCTCCCTGAAACATACCACGGCCAAGTACCGTTACTGCTACCAATGGCTAGGTTCACGGAGCTTCAAAATAAACACCGCATCCATTACTTTTATCCAGAGATAAGGGATGCACCATCCAGTCCACGTACAACCTGCCTCAATCTCCTTACTACCCCATTTTTATCATCTGACTATCTCTCCTAACATATCATTAGAAGTATTCTCCTGTTTGTAATTATTTGCTGATATGAGTACATATGTTAATGTTACTGAGAATATTCTTGTTTATGTTTATCTTACCCTTTGAGAACATTTACTTGTCCAAGAATATGTTGATGCAATTGTTTGGAAAATCTCTTTTTGTTGTAAATGTTTACTCAATTTAAGTATGGAACTATTCATTATACAATATAAGGTTCATTTACTAAACCAGGAAATATAAAGAATTGACCAGATAATTACACATTTACACAAAATAACTAAACTAGAAGAAAAGCTTAGTTGTTGGTTTTTTTTGTGTGATTTGGCTACTTTGGCTTACAATTTGCAATTCCCTTGCCAATTCTCCACAATTCACAGTTTAGTTAAAGGACCACTATAGTCACCCAGACCACTTCAGCTCAGTGAAGTGGTCTGGGTGCCAGGTCCCCCAAGTTTTAACCCTGCAGCTGTAAACATTACAGTTTCAGAGAAACTGCTATGTTTACATTGAGAGTTAATCCAGCCTCTAGTGGCTGTCTTCCTGACAGTTGAGAAATGCTTTCCTATGGGCTTTTTAATGCGCGTGCGTTCTGGCTGCGCATGCGCATTCGGATCCACTTGGGAGCTGACGTCGGAGGGGGAGGAGAGGTAACCAGCGCCGAGAGAGCCCAGGCGCAGGATAAAGGTAAGTGGATGAAGGGGTTTTAACCCCTTCAGTCCAGCGGGAGGTGGGCCCTGAGGGAGGGGGGACCTAAGGATTATATAGTGTCAGGAAAACGAGTTTGTTTTCCTGACACTATAGTGATCCTTTAATAAACTACGAGAGAAGGCTTTAAATGGAACATCACATGTCATTGTCTTATCATTTGCTTCTGAAAGAAATCAATATTTAACTTTCACTGATCAGCATAAATCTTGAAAGGTTAGGTTTAGTGGTATACCCAGCCACAATCATATCTATGAGAACATTTTTACCTTCATAACGTTTTCTAAGCTAATCAGAAATATGCATACATTATGTCCAATATCTATAATACTTTGTAAAAGCTAAAGATTTATTTTATTGGATGCCAAGCAGTATAATGCATGCCTTATAATGTTATCTGTTCCTCTGCCATGTAGGGTAAAGTTCATTCCACGAAGCAGCTGGCAGTCCAATGGTCAGCAGCCACAAAGAGGAAGTGACACATGGGAATAAAAACATATTCAAAGTCATTGATAAAACTTTTTTTCCAAAACGACAGTCGTCATGCGTTTGAATTGATATTTTATTCTTTTACATTAACTAAAGTTGATGATTTGGAACATATTTCTGATGCTGAGGTATCCTGAATAGGTATAAGAGAATATTTTGTGACATTAAACAAAATTCATATTGCAATAAAAAAATTTAATGACTGCTCACCCGAAATCCCTGCAAAAAACTCACATCCAAGACATATATATTAATTTATTTATTTATTATTGCCATTTATTTAGCGCCAACATATTCCATAGCACTTTACAATATTACAAAAACAAGTCCTGCACTCAAACTCCCAGTACTCTTGGGTGGCAGCAACGACCATCAGCCCCAATACATATAGTAAAAACCGAAGAAAAAAAGTTTAGCATATTTAAACAAATGGAGGTTATTTAGTAACTCCAATGGCCATTAAAGGGGTGCCTACCTGTCACATCAAGGCAAACCTCTTAGGTGGGTCCTACACTGACAATTCACCTTGCTTCCTTGAGCTTCAGGCAAAGATATCTGTAATGGAACAGAGAGGGGTATTTTTCTTATCCCCTACATACTTATTAACCCTTAATAGGCAACACATGGGATGGGTGGCAGCACTGTAACATAGCTGTGTGATACAAAAGTGAATACAAATATACAAAAACAAGTCATGCACTCAAACTCCCATTACTCTTGGGCGGCAGCAACGACCATAGTACACATCAGCCCCAATATTTAAACATATGGAGGTTTAGAAACTCAAATGGCTTCCTTGAATTCACCTTGCTTCCTTGAGCTTCAGGGAAAAATATATCTAATGGAACATAGTTACATAGTTACATAGTTACATAGCTGAAAAGAGACTTGCGTCCATCAAGTTCAGCCTTCCTCAGAAATGTTGTTGCTGTTGATCCAAAAGAAGGCAAAAAACCTGGTCTGAGGCACTTCCAATTTTGCCACAAACTAGGAAAAATTCCTTCTTGACCCCAAAATAGCAGTCAGATGTCTCCTTGGATCAATCAGCTATTACCCCACTAATTAGAAATTATATCCCTGTATGTTATGTTTTTGTAAGTATTTATCCAATTTCAGTTTAAACATCTGTATGGACTCTGACAAAACCACCTCTTCAGGCAGAGAATTCCATATCCTTATTGTTCTTACTGTAAAAAAAACCTTTCTTTGCCTTAGATGAAATCTCCTTTCTTCCAGCCTAAATGTGTGACCTCGTGTCCTATGTATAACCCTGTTTATGAATAGATTTCCAGATAAAGGTTTGTACTGGCCCCGAATATATTTGTATAAAGTTATCATATCCCCTCTCAGGCGCCGTTTTTCCAAACTAAACAGATTTCATTTTTTTTTAACCTTTCTTCATAACTAAAATGCTCCATTCCTTTTATCAAATTTGTAGCTCGTCTCTGGACCCTCTCTCCAGTGCCATGATATCCTTCTTTAGAACAGGCGCCCAAAATTGCACAGCATATTCAAGGTGTGGTCTTACCAGCGATTTATAAAGAGGCAAAATTATATTTTCATCCCGAGAATTTATGCCCCTATTAATACATGACAAAATCTTACTGGCCTTAGCAACTGCAGATTGACATTGCATATTGCTGCCTAATTTGTTGTCTATAACAATGCCCAAATCCTTCTCGTGTGGTTATCCCTAATTCACTACCATTTAGTGTGTAAGTTGCTTGTGCATTCTTAACCCCGAAGTGCATAACTTTGCATTTTTCTATGTTAAATTTCATCTGCCATTTTAGTGCCCAGTCCCCCAATCTATCCAAATCTTTCTGCAACAAAGCAATATCCTGCTCACATTTTATTACTTTACAAAGTTTTGTGTCATCTGCAAACACTGATACATGGCTTTCAATGCCTATTTCAAGATCATTTATAAATATGTTAAATAGAAGTGGTCCCAAAACAGAACCCTGAGGGACACCACTTACCACTTTTGTCCAGCCTGAAAATTTACTATTAATGACAACTCGTTGTACTCTGTCCTTAAGCCAATGTTCTACCCAAGAACAGGAATATTCATCTAGACCAATTTCTTTTAGTTTGAAGACTAACCTATTGTGAGGAACCGTATCAAATGCCCTGGCAAAGTCCAAGTAGATCACATCCACTGCAACACCCAAATCTATACTTCTACTTACTTCTTCGTAGAATGCAATTAGGTTAGTTTGACATGACCTATGTTTCATAAAACCATGCTGATTATTGCTAATAACAAAGTTCTTCCCAATGAATTCCTGAATATTATCCCTTAATAGCCCTTCAAATATTTTCCCAGTTACTGAAGTTAAGCTCACAGGTCTATAATTTACAGGCAAGGATTTTGAACCCTTTTTAAATATAGGAACAACATCTGCCTTCCTCCAATCCTCCGGTACAACACCTGAAACAAAAGAATCTTGAAAAATTAAATACAGAGGTTCACTTATTTCCCCACTTAGCTCCTTAAGTACTCGTGGGTGAATACAGTCAGGCCCCGGAGCTTTTATTACATTAATTTTCTTTAATAGCTGTAGCACCTTGTCTCGAGTTATCCAGTCACAAGTTATTTGCAAGTTTTTTGCAGCAAACATTTGCATATCTCTTGCCATAGGATCCTCATTAATATATACTGAAGAAAAATTGTTATTTAAAATTTCTGCTTTTTCCAGAGAGGGGTATATTTATAAACCCCTAAATACTTATTAAGCCTTAATAGGGAATACATGGAATACTGTAAAAAATGTTAAAGGTTTTCTTTAATTAATCCACACTCCTTAATTAAACCATACCCCTTAATTAATCCATACCCCTTAATTAATCCACACACCCTTAATTAATCCACCCCCCTTAATTAATCCACCCCCTTAATTAATCCATTCCCCCATAATTAATCCACACTAATTAATCCACCCCCCATAATTAATCCATCCCCCCTTAATTAATACACCCCACTTAATTAATCCATTCCCCCATAATTAATCCACACTACCAACTCCACCTCTATACTAATTCACCCCCCATAATATACACCCCCATAATACACCCCTCCTTTCTCACCCCTCCCTCCTTCTCTCCCTCCTTTTCTCCCCCTCCTTTCTCTTCTCATCCCCCCTCCCCCCTACCTTTGCTGTAGCGTGGCCGAGCCCTGTATAGTCGGCGGGTACAGGGAGCATCTGTCTGTGTGCACTTCCTGTTAGTCCGGCCGGGTACAGGAGACAGATGCTCCCTGTACCCGCCGACTATACAGGGCTCGGCCACGCTACTACAGAGGGAGTGACAGGAGGGAGCGCTGAGCGCTTCCCTCCTGTCAGCCCCTCTCCTCAGGCTGCGCCCGGGCGGTGCGGTCCGCCCTCATGGACGCACCGCCCGGGCAAAGCTGCAGCCGCCCGAGGCTCTCTGCAGAGCGCTCGGGCGGCTGCAGCATGGGGGGGCCGGCGGGGCTGGTCATGGCACCCCCCATGCTGGTGGCACCCGGGGCGGACCGCCCCCTCCGCCCCCCCCCTTAGTACGCCACTGCAAATATACAAAAACAAGACACACTGTTTTATGGTATTGAATTTATTTAGAGTTGTACAGGATGCATATTGTACCGTTCAAAGTTCATGCATATTGTAAATTTAACTTCAATTCAGAGATTGACATGCATAATGCAAATTCTGATAGTGTGTATGCTCGTACAATATTGTATACACCTTATTGTTTATATATTGGTACAACCTGTCTGTGAATTGAACAAAAAAAAAAATTACAAAAATAAATTAAAAATAAGATTCTAAGAATAATATGACACATCCAACTCAAATGTTTTGAAATTACAAAAAACAGGTTCTGCGCTCAAACTCCCACTACTCTTGGGCGGCACAATGACCATTGTACACATTAGCCCCGATACATACAGTAAAAACCGAAGAAAAAAGTTACCTGCACTCTTCCCAAATCCCAATGCATATTTAAACAAATGGAGATATCTTTCCCTGACACTCAATGAAGCAAGGTGAATAGTCAGTGTAGGACCCACCTAAGAGGTCTGCCTTGATGTGGCAGGTGGGCACCCCTCTAATGGCCATTGTAGCAACTAAATAACCTCAATTTTTTAAAAATATGCATAGGGATTTGGGAAGAGCGCAGGTAACTTTTTTTCTTTGGTTTTCACATCCAAGACATAAAAAGGCAAATATAATGTGAATTTACCCTGGTAGAATGTTGCATTTTCTCAATGTAAGTCCAAGAGTAGTATATACATTCTAACAGTAGAATGTTGCGCTTTTATAATGTAAGTCTATGAGTAGAATGTACATTCTCTAAGTAAATGTTGTGACTAACAAGCCTCAATGGTGTTGACATATCGCAATTTCTGTCATTGCAAAAATAAAGAATTAAAAACAATGTTTTGCTTAATTGACTTTGGGCTTTCTCAATGTAAGCCTGTGAATAGAATATACATAATCTATGTGATGGCTTGTGCTTAACCAATAAATACAAACTAATACGATTTTCCTGGTAGAATATTGGACATCACCGAATCAACTCCAATGTGGAGTACTTTTGCTTGTAGTTAACTCACTACCAGAGCCATTCACTATACACTGAATTTTAGTGAATTAAACCCAAATGACATAATTTAGAACAAAATAGTTAAACTGTGACGATACAAAATCTAAAAGTTACCTGCTCGCAATCACAAATCCCTTTGTACATTTAAATAAACATTTTGGCACCACTGCAATAGCCATTAAAGTTTTTGTTCATCTGCCACATCACGACAGACATCTTAGTTGTGTCCTACACTACCTATTCATCTTGCTGCTTTCAGCTAAAAGGCAACCTCTAATGAGACAGAAGCTACTACAGTAGTTTAGTTGGAGAATTTGCCAAATCAATTATTGTAGCCTGACTCTTGTCATTTGGATTTAATTTGCTAAAATTTGGTGTTTAGAGAAACCTCATACAAGCAGCGATTTTCATTGAAAAGTAATGGGATAGTGTGAGATACTAGTAGTCAAAAACAGGTCATAAAGAGACACTCTAAGCATCAAAACCAGTTCATCTTAATGTAGTGATTTGGTACATATATACTGTCCCTATTCTTGGACATGTAAAATACTGTAAAACACAGCATGATGCAGCAGTAGATAGGTGGATCTCTTTGATTGCCGCACATGCAACGTAGGTGTTCATATTTATTTTTACATTTGGTGTGTTCCATTACCAAATGGATTGATGAGTCTTAAACAAATAGACCCTTACTCTATTAAATACAAGCAATTATGTTGTTTTAATACATTTTTAAATACTTCAACTACTTTTTCTTTCTCCTTTTTATGCTATTTAGTGCCAATTTGTTCCGCAGCACTTTAAAACATTATAATGGGGGAAATGTAACAGCAAGTGAGAAAAACTATTAGAAATTTTGACAGGAACAAGAGATTAATTATGAACCTGCTCATATGAGCTTACAAACTAGAGAATGAATTTGTCATGAGGGCTGGAGTCCTCGGGACCCCTCTAACCTTCTGCTGTTAAACCATTTTAGAATTAAAAAATTGCATAACTGGTTGCCCACCATGTCCCCTCAAAGGTTGTGGCAAAAGGGAAGCATTGGCTGGGCATTCAATGATTGCGTAAGGGAGTCAGCTGATGCTCTCAGTCTATCACTGGCTGTCCATTGCAAGTAACAGAACATAACATTAATAACTGCACACCTACCAACAATTGGGAGGGGAAAACTGAGACGAGTTGAGCAGGGCCATGAGGGGGTGTCACCAGTGATGTGACCAATGTCACTAGTGATGCTCATAATAGGCGTGCCAGCCAGGGAAAGGTCACCCACTGACGGGCTTCTTGTCCGGCCCCAGCCTTCAGGACTAAGCAGAAAGTGTTGCCAAAGTGCAAGTGCTAATCTAATTATATGCTCGTGTTGTGCTGCGCGGTGATACTTCCCAGGCGTCACCAGATTGGGACACCAGGGAACTGAAGCGAGACAGTGGGACAGAACTTTGAGCCTGACGTTTGTCAGGAAATTGACATTTGACAGCCTAATATTGAGATGAAGTTGTGGTGTCTGGGTGGCGTCTGGAGTGTTCCTCTAATTACATTTCAATATAGGGATATACCTGGAAAGCACTTTTAGATATGTCGTCTGATTTGCACTGTGAATTTTTTTTAAATTACTTTATCTTAAAGGGATTCCACACAAAGGGAAGACATGGAAATATTATATAAATCGGTATTCTATTTGAGTTTATCCTTATTATTTTTTAATTTCACATGTCACAATTTGAAATTGGATCATGACATAAATGGTGTATTTATTTGGTTAAGTGAATCACTGTAACCACTCCAACATTTACTCAGTAAATTCAGAGTCGGAGTGAATGGAAAATTGGACTGCAAAATTTAGGCTAAAATATAGCTGTGACTATAAATAATTTGTAGAATTTTCCCAATATTCTGCTTACCATTGACAACCATTTGCTGTTTAGGAAACAGTGCTCACCAGGGCTAAATTTTCACTCACCATTGGGAAGTGGCGAGTGAAATTTTGAGGCCTCTTAAGGAAAAGATTCTTCACTTGCTGTAAGGGAGCCAATAACCCAGAAACAGATACTAAAAATTAAAACTAAACTAAAAGAGAGACTTTCTTTTCACAAAACTGAGACAAGCTACTGTGATGCTCTCTCCTGTTAATCAAAATACAAGACTATCAAGGTAACGTTCTTAATTTTGTTGCCAAAAAAAATAAGCATCTTAAAAAAAACACAAAAAAGCTTTACTCTGCTTTCAGCAAAGAAATAGGAGAAGGAAGTGATGGAACTTATCTTACAGCTAGATGTGTTTGATTGTCTATAAATATACTTTACGTACTAAATTGAAGGCAATATAATTTTTTTTTTTTAAGATTTAGTAAATTCTACAGCAACAAGAAATGTTTTGCAAAGTTTAGGAACACCTAGATATGACTATTTGTGAATTTCATGCCTTCCCTAACTTTCCACTGGTTTTCCACATCTTTTCTCAAAATATAACATCTTGTGCCTGTGGCTAGTATAAAAAATTGCTGCCCTGGAGCCCATCAGCATGTAAAAACAGATAATTGTCCAAGAAACATAGTGGACCTGGCAACCTTACTTGTACATTGGGTTTTAACTTTCCTGGAACAAAAATCACTCTCACAGGATTGGTATCTAAAATTTCTCCTGGTTTGCCAGTAAAATAATTGCTAGCTGGCATGCCTGTGGTAAAGATGCCTAATCCTTTATCACAGCAGCTGTTGCAGGCCACCCGGCTGGCTTCACTTCTTGGCAAATAACTTCACAACTGCCAAAGTGTCAGAGTTTTGCCGCAATGCTATATAACTCTCTTGGGTTTTTCAATGCAGAGTGAACAAAATTCATATTGGTTTACTTATTATACACAGTAAATTGTACCAAGTTGAAAAACAATTTGAAAACCTCATATAAAAATAGTTACACTGGATTTAAAGGGACACACCAGACCCCTACAGAACTTTAGCTTACTGAAAAGCTTTATGTGTGAAGAGTGTGTTTATCCTGGTTACACCCGACTGACTTGTAAGAAGACAACAGAAATGCTACTTGCTGATTTGTTTAGTTCAGTGGAGCTAAACTCAAAATTCAACAATTGCTCAGACTACCTGCCTTGGAAAGACTTCACATTGAGCTGTATTGGAAACTATGTAGTTGGAGAGCTACACAAAGTCTGGACTGGGAAAAAGGGGAGGACTTGCAAAAGCAGCAAAAACAAGATCTGTAGTTTTTGCAAACTGTTTTTAGATATACACCAAATGAAAGAATGCATAATTAAATGAATGCAAGTTTTTTATTTGGGTAGATGTACTAAATAGTGATTTTTATTTATGTTGTATTTGGGCAGTGGAGTGTCCCTTTAAGCTATAGCCAGACCTTGGATACATTTTGCGAGTTATTCACTAAAGTACGAATTGTAGCGAATCAAACCCAAATTACAAAACTAAATTAGCCGAACTGTAATTATAGTTGGATAATTTCTCCACATCAGCTATTTAGCCTTAATTTTGCAATTTGGACTAAATTTGTCATAACCTATAATTTAGTGAATAACCCTATAGGCCCTTAATTCACTAGGTTTGTACCCTAGTGAATACAACCCACCTGTATCTTAAACAGGATTTTCCAGATCCACCAAGTTTTCTTGCCAGATATCGTCACATCTTCATAGGTCAAAGGTGCTGCCCTGCATTTTATAAAATTCCTATGCTGAAGAAGGGAAATGAATCAAGGAACAATCACAAATGAACTGTCTTGGTTAAAGAAGCATGTCCCCTTTGTACTATTTTATTAAACAAAGGCGTTGCTTCCAAGAGAAATATGTATTTTTAAAAAACTTTCTAAGTATCAACCAGACTCCCACGAGTGTTGTTGTCCTTACTCCCTTTAAGTGAATGCTTGCTCAAAACACAAGTGGGGACTTCTTATAGAAAAGTGTTGATTTTAAATCTTCTCTATAAGACGTACTGCTGCAATATTGCTGTCACATGGCATCCCAGCACCATGATAATAATGATCTCCTGTTAGCACAGGGGAACGCCGCAAGAAAATTGTTTCTGTGCTGCATTAGAGCCACGTAACTTATTTTTGGTGGAACCAAAATATAAAACAGGAATATTTCAAGGTTAGAAAGAAATTCATTTTTTTAAGCCGGAGTGTTCCTAGTATAATGGATCATCTTCTTCAGCATCTAACGCAGGACTGTGCAACCTCCCGCACTCCAGATGTTGTGGACTACAGCGCCCCTGATTTTACTCCAGCATGATGACTGTAAGAGCATTATGGGAGATATAGTCCACAATAATGTATACACAGTTCAGGTCAGCAGTTTACATGCAAAGTCCATCAGCACTGACTACATAACATGGTGGCTGTAGTCACACTATATGCTCCAGTTTAGTAACTATGTAAAGTCCACCATGCTGCCTACTGACAGCATCCCAGGCTATGACAGGCCTGTTATCACACTCTGACAGGGGCCATTCACGTGTCACACACAAGGCTTTCACAACGTTAGCGTGTGAGTGACGTGCGCCCCAGCCAATGGCAGCGCAGTAAGCAGCTCTCGCTCCCAGTGACTCACGCGCCCTAGCACTTCAGCATAGGGCTGCACAGATGCCGGCCAATTGGACATCCCCGAGTCCCGGGATCCAATCGCGAGTGAGCGGACTGTGATTGACAAGGCTGGGCGCCAATGGGCTGGCGGGATTGCCAGGCGGCCCAGTTGTCAGGGAAGTAGCTGTCGTGCGGTCGGCTAGGGAGGCTGAAGGTGCTGGAGGGCGGTGGTAGTTGTGGTGGCAGCTTCGTGTCTTTCATGTTTGATGGGAGACGGAGGGGACTGTCAGGTGTGAGGAGCGGACACACCACAGCGAGGTGAGAATTGGACTGGGCAGCAGGTTTCAGCTCTCTCACACACAAACCCTCTGTATTCTGTACAATGGGAATAAAAGGATATATATATATATATATATATATATATATATATATATATATATATATAATATAGAAACACACACGCTGTATGTGTGTGTGTGTATATATATATATATATATATATATATATATATATATATATATGTAATTTTATACATTTTAATATATAGCAAATAATAAATATGCAATCAGTTCTAATAGAAATTTAAAGCAATGAAGTGATTATGTCATATCTCCTTTTCATGATTGTCCTCCAATCAGGTGATTTTTAAATCAATCATTTATTTTTATTGGGTGCCTCAGCCCAGTATAAAATTCTATTCTCAGAATCGTACTATTCACAAATAGAATGTTGGCAACAACGAACCCACCTGCAGCTGAGACCTGCTATGATATTACTATTCTTCTTGTTATAGGACCTGTGGAGATCACCCCTTTCCCTTCCTTTAGATTTGCTGAAATCTCAAATTAATTCCCATCAGCACGTGACTTATTCTTTCCCTGTCTTCGGTAATGCTGAAATAATAAAATTATTTCATAAATTTCAGGTCCTCTATGCCTTATCTCATTATGTTTTGTGTCTCTAATCTTACCTTTGATAGTTGGCAGGGCAACTGCTCATAGGTAATGCAGAAAAGAAAATACCCTAAGGGTAAAATGTAGTTATTGGTAATTTGGGTGTCTGTGCTATGTATTCCGATATTGTTTTTGTTTTTTAATTGCAGGGAAACCTGTTTGAATGTCTTAGAGAGGAACTATAAATATGTTTTGTCTCAAGAGGAAATGTAAAGTACAAGATGAGAATACTTGTGGATCCAGCACAACTTTATCCATTACTTGTTTTTAGTTTTTTTTTCTTCCTGTTTTATATTTAGTGTTTTAAATGGCATAATAACATTAGAATAGACAGGGGGAAAAAATGGCACAGGTCAGTGTACTTTGTGCAAGTTGTTTTTCTCATTATTCCTGGGTTACAAGTACATTTGGGATGCACACAATTTGTGACTTTTTCCAGTTAAAAAAAAAAAAACAACTAGTAGTTTTAATGTGGGTGAGGATCATAGGCACCGCTGAAAGTTATAAGAAATGTATTTTTTTTTTCTTACTGACAAATTCACCATAAAAGATGTCACATATAAGTGTGATGAAATTTAAGTATCTCATAGATATAAGAAAGTGGAATTGTAGCAGGCCCAAAGCTCTACATGCTATCTTAATTGCAAGATGATAGTTTTGTGGTGATAAGTATCTTTAGAATCTGGTATTTGTAATATATGACTCACAGGGATGTATGTAACTGTACGCTGTTCATCTGTGTTTGTATGGTGCTGGTGAATATGTATGATTGCATATTCAACTGAAACAACATTTTAATTTTCAGGACTGCACCAACTAACATTTTTAATAAATGGTGGGGACTGCTTTGATTAAGATAAAGAATCAAAATATGGATTTCAATCTATTTTCTTTGATCTTTTATACAGTTGTAAACAAAAAAACATTTCCTTTTAGCACTGACACTGTTGTTCAGTATTTTTTCTTCTGTGTCATCAGTGATGGCTATCATTTGACAGTGGATCTGCCTTTTCTTCAATTTCCATGATGCCTTAAGGGAAACGACAATGTTACAAATGTAAACAGGTTTTTTTTTGTTGTTTTTTTTAATGTCTTTTTTAAAGGAATATTGAAGCACTAGGAATACAAACCTGCATCTTTTTACGCTGCTTATCTCTCTGCCACTGGCGATGTCTTGGAAGAAGCATGGCTTCTTTCACCAATGTCAAATCCAGTGCTGCTCCTACATGAGCATTAGGGACCTTAACCCCTTAAGGACACATGACATGTGTGACATGTCATAATTCCCTTTTATTCCAGAAGTTTGGTCCTTTAAGGGGTTAAAGGGATCCTACAGTTCTAGGAATACAAATTTGTATTCCTAACATTATAGTGCCCTCTTGCAGCACATAGTTTTTTTTTAAAAACTTTTATTAACTCAGCATATTCCAGTGCCGATGTGCCTTGCTGCTCCGCCTCTTCCGACGTCATCCCACAGGGTGACTTAATGCATTGCAGGGTGACTTAATGCATTAGGCTCTCCCCATTGGAAAGCATAGCTTCAATGTTTTCCTATGGGGCTTAACTGATGCTGGATGCCCTTATGCAGAGAGTGAGGACGTCCAGTGTCCTTTTGGGGAACTGAAGTCATGTAAAATCCTAGAAGTGCCTTTAATGGCTCTCTGATAGACAGCCATGAGAGACAGTCTTAGTCCTGCAATGTAATTGCAGTTTTCTCTGTTTTACATTGCAGGACAATGTGGTACAGGGACAGTGCACCCAGACCACTGCAATGAGAGGGTGCCTATATTGTTCCTTAAAGCATGTGTGTGGCAAACCTCCTCCTAGCAAAACATTGAATAGCTTATTTCCTATGGAGACTTTTGTGTCAAGGGACAAAGTTTAACTAGATCGGTGGCATATAAGCACCTCTAGTGGCTCTCAATATGAGGAAGATTTAACCCTGCAATGCAACAATTGCATTTATTAAAAACTGCAATGTTTTAAATTGAAGGGTTACAAAGCCAGGACTTCTTCAATGAAATAAAGAAATTGAATTCACCTTTCATCAATTGCATTTCCATTCTTGCCATGGTCACTACTGTGACCCCCGGATTGGCTTATAATTCCTGATGGTCTCATCTAATCCATACAGAAGCATTGGGGGCCTATTGTGCGTGTGTGGAAATCGCTGTTCTTTAACAGTCAGTATCTCCTCATATAGATGAATTATACCAATGCGTCTCTATGGGGAGCGTTCTTCATGCTGAATGTGAGAATAATTGCAACAAATATTGCTGGACGTTGGTAGGAAGCACCTCTAGGGGTATTCTTAGGGACAAATGTGATCACTGCCTTTTTCACGGAAGAGACAGTTTTTGCAAGGGTGAGACTGCAGGTCCGGGCATAACACAATAAGCTGTAGTTGTTCTCTTGCTTAGTGTCTATTTAACCAGGTAAATAGTTTTTATCAGAATCATGGGAATCATAATCCAAAATATCAGTGTTGCCAATGAATCTATCCCTGCCGGAGTACTCTCTGCCAATCGTTGCCATCCAGGTTGGATGGAATTGACATTGATGATATGGAATTGCAAATTATGCATTACCAATGTAGTTTGAAAGAGGGCTGGCTTTAGGCATTGGGGCGAGATCCATTTAAAAAAAAATATTTTTTTATTAAAGGGTTACTCCACCCATCACAACCACCACAGCTCACTGTAGTGGTTATAGTGTGAGGATTACTCTGGCCTGATCTCCTGTAGTCGGGTGACCTGTTTTTCAATGATTTGCCCTCTTACCTGGGTCCCCCTGGGTGCCTGGTCTACTCTCAAGCAGGTTTACAACATTCAACTTGTCCAAAGGTGTGGGTATCTCTCAGAACAGCAATGCCACTGTGGACCCTTGCCTGTATTTTGATGTTTACTGTACCCAGCAGTGCTATTGATTCCTGCATTATTCTCAGGAGCTGCATTAAAACTACAGAGAGTGATTATTTGTTCCGCCAATTATTAGAGCTGGTATTCAGCATTTACCGTTAATCTGTTATAATTTACTGATATTAAGAATAACTTACTCTTCTCTGCATTGGGAAACTATAGCAGCCAGTGAATTGCCACGTCTTGATCTCACATCACCCCTTTCTGTGAGTCCCCGCATGCTCCGCTTAACTCAAGGCAGGGAGGTGAGACTGATCAATTTACTGTGATGTACTGGACTGGCTGACTGTGATAGGCGTGTGATTGCAGTTAGCATGCTCAGTTAATGCCTGATTTCTCAAAAAAAAGTAGTTTTTCAAAACTTTTAATGTATAGAATATTGTCAATTGCCCTGATCAGCAACAATTATCTGCTATGGAACAAATTATATCAGTTGTTCCTTAATTAAAAACTCTATAAAATTACTGCAGCTTGAAAATGTTTTTTAATGTGGAGAGCAAAAACTAATTATAATATGACGGTGCATAGTAAATAAATATTTAACTGTACAGTAGGGGATTTATACCCCTTGGTCATATCCCAAACTAATGGGCATGGCAGGCTAATCATATTAGTCCTTTTTTTTTACATGCATTCACATTTTTAATTGAATGAAGTAATGTCTATTTATTTTGGATTACAAAGGACAGGTTCATGTTTACTGATCTCTTCTTTAAAGGAACCTATCACCCAAGCCCATTTTGACGTTTCTTTATGCAGTAAATCCTTATTTTATAACCATTATATATTTTATTGCTTTTGAAAATGTTAAACTCTTACCCCAACACCAACAGTGGTGCTGCGATCATGCAGGGTCATGGGTATATCAGGAATGTAACCCACCCGCTGCCCCTGTTACTGCATTCCTCCTTTACACAAGATTGGTTCTGGAGAGGAATTAACTTTTAATTTAAACTGAAGCTGTGATAGCTGTGACTTATTTGTTTTGATTTTAGAAGTTATAATTTTTACCATAGAGATAACAATTTAGAGTTTCCAAGTCACTCCTGGTTTTAAAAACCAAAGGAAAGCTGTCAACTTCCATGATTTTTAAAGGAGCTCTGTCCTGCCTCTCCCCCCTACCATGCTACCATGACAAGTTTGATCACTTCCCGCAGCCGTTACTAGCGATGGCTGTGGGATTAAGGCATTCATGTTGTTGCGAGACATTGTTAATGTGGGGTCTTTCGGGATCCTTTACAGACTTTGGTGTTGTACTTACTGCGCATGTGTGAGAGTATAGCACGGATGTGGGCTACAGGAGGATGATGCAACAGACGCTGAAGATCAAAAAAGGCGGTGCCTGTGGGGACAGCATCAGCTAAATTTACTTTTGCCTCTACTGCACCCTCTATTGCCCATTATTTTAATGTTATTTTACTTACCCTCTACATTTAGCAAATATGGTTCTGTGAGATCTAGACAGTAGTTCAATGTAAAAATCCACAATGTTGAAATTTCACATAATCCTAGAACTGAGCACCTCCATCCTGGCTTCCTGCCAGTTATAAGTTACACATTGTTGTTTCCTGCAAGTTAACATAATGAAAGGGGAAACTGAAACAATGAGAAAAAGTTATCAAAGTGTTCTTAAAGGACCACTATAGTGCCAGGAAAACATACTCGTTTTCCTGGCACTATAGTGCCCTGAGGGTGCCCCCACCCTCAGGGACCCCCTCCCGCCCGGCTCTGGAAGGGGTAAAAACTTACCTTTTTCCAGCGCTGGGCGGAGAGCTCTCCTCCTCCGTTCGCCCGCCCACTGATGCTGCAGCGGCAAGGCTTCTTGCAGCGCATTCAGCCCGGTCTCATAGAAAGCATTTACAATGCTTTCCTATGAGCGCTAGCGTGCTCTCACTGTGAAAATCACAGTGAGAAAGCATCTAACTGTCAATGAGACAGCCACTAGAGGATTAGGGGGAAGGCTTAACCCATTCATAAACATAGCAGTTTCTCTGAAACTGCTATGTTTATGAAAAAATAGGTTAACCCTAGCTGGACCAGGCACCCAGACCACTTCATTAAGCTGAAGTGGTCTGGGTGCCTAGAGTGGTCCTTTAAAACTGGTGCAAAAATGTAAAGGGGAAGGAGTCTCATGTAATATGCACATTTTTGTTATAGAACTTTTTGGTATAGCTCCCCTATTGATTCTCTTGTTTGCTACATTACACCGTGTGCCCAGACTCTGCTTGACAAAGACCTCTTAGCAGGTCGAAACGTTGCTGCTCTTTAACTTCTCAACCATTAAATCTGCCTGTGGCTTGAACACCTAGAGTGCTTGGAAATTTATTTTTTGTCTGCCTGACTCTGTCTGGTGTGAACTGTATTGTGATGTCACTTGTTAAATCTTAATGTCTGTAGAAGAAACTATGGACATTTTTTAATATACGTTAAAAGAGTAATGTAACTATGGATGAGCCATGAGGTTTGGCTGTGCAAACTCAAATCTCTAGCAGTAAGTGTTTAGTACTAGTTACCATTTATCATCTTATCTATGCTACCCCTCCTGCTTTGTAAATAAGGAACTCCTTGTATCACCATTTCACAAAGCTGTGGATGCTGTGATCACGTCTCAACTTTCAGGTGGAGATAGGGTTCTGTGTTGGTCTGGGTGTACGGTGTCACCATTAGCCGCAGCAGGGAGCTCATTGCAGATAATACATGAAAGGATCAGTAGCTGTTGATTGCACAGTTAAAACAAAATTGCTGAAGGTAAGCGTGTTTGTTTTGTTGTCTGTATTTAACATGGGTTGCTTGCTGATGCTAAGGGGATCTATTTGCTAGATGGTAAATTTGTTATATTTTCAACAATTCTCTTTAGGTTCACTCCTTCGAGCTTCACTTTATACACTATCATTCGAATGCATATCACATTGGCAAAGTGGATCCGTGCTATTTTTAAATGGCCAAATTTGCAGCCATTCAAATGACAGCCAATTTAAAGTAGAAACTTTTGGAAGTAACCAAACTTTCCAAACTGAAGTGTTTTCACATACCAAACTTTTTAATTTGAAACAGATACATTTGGACATTCAACTGTCATTTGGCACATGTAGGGTTATTTACTGAGGTGCGGAGTGCTGTGAATTAAAAATTTTAAGGCAAAAGTTGCTGAGCTAGAAGCACAGCTGACTTGGGAGAATTTTTCCAATTTTGCTATTTTGGCCTTAAAGGAACACTATAGGGCCAGGAACACACAAATTTATTCCTGATCCTAAATTGTTAAAATCACCACCTAGCCCCTCTTGCCTCCCTAAATATAGTAAAATCTTACTTGCATTCAAGTCTGCAGCTGCTGGCTCTGCCTCTGCCTGCCTTCTGTTTGCTGACATCATCAGAAGTGGTGGTCTAAGCCAATCACAATGCTTCCCCGTAGGATTGTCTGAGACTGTCAAGGAGGGAGATCAGACGCAGAGCCAGCCCAAGTCAAACACAGCAATGGCCTATCAGTGTCTCCTTTATAGAGATGAATTGAATCAGTGCATCTATGAGGAACGTGCAGTGTCTGCATGCAGAGTGTGGCCCCAGGAAGCACCTCTAGCAGCATGTGAGGTGCTTCCACTGGATGTGAGGCCAGAATAAAGTATAATGCCAAGACTGCGCGCTTGCAAGGATGGACTGATGTGGGTACCACTCACTTGAAGGGAGAGCGAAAGAGGGGGATCAGTATTAGGAGGAGGAAAGACCAGGAGCTCAGTTTTTGAGAGATTGAGTTTCAGAAAGCGGGAGGACATCCAGTCAGAGATGTAAGAAAGGCAAGCAATAACACGTTGCAGGACAGCAGGGGAGAGATCCAGGGAGGAGATATATATCTGGGTGTCATCAGCGTACAGGTGGTAGTGGAATCCAAATGAGGTAATACGTTTGCCAAGAGAGGCAGTATAAAGAGAAAATAGAAGGGGACCAAGGACAGAGCCTTGGGGGACTCCAACCGAGACAGGATGAAGGGAGGAGGTATCCGTAGAAAAGGCGATACTGAATAAGCGTTGGGAGAGAGAGGAAGAAAACCAAGAGAGGACAGTGTCACAGAGACAGAGTGATTGAAGAGTTTGGAGAAGGAGAACATGGTCAACAGTGTCAAAGGCAGCAGAGAGGTCAAGAAGAATTAGTATAGAGTAGTGCCCTTTGGATTTAGCTGCGATTAGTTTGTTAGTGACTTTAATAAGAGCAGTCTCAGAAGAGTGGAGGGGGTGGAAGCCAGGCTGAAGAGGGTCAAGGAGAGAGTTGGAATTGAGGAAGCAAGTCAGACGGGTAAAAACAAGTCTTTACAGAAGCTTTGAGGAAAAAGGGAGCAGAGAAATTGGACGATAGTTAGAAGGGGAGGACAAGTCAAGAGATGGCTTTTTTTTTTTTTTTTTAAGATGGGTACTACAGTAGCATGTTTGAGGGCAGCAGGAACAACACCAGAAGAGAAAGAGAGCAGTTGAAGATGTTTGTTAAGGAAGGCACAAGACAAAAAGAGAGAGAACTGATCAGGTGAGACGGGACAGAATCAAGCGGGCAAGTGGTGGGTCGAGAGGAAAGGAGATGTAGTGTATCTCTGCCCTGCTCCTGAAGTTGAAAAGGTTATATATCTCCTTTTAACACTTACATCTTTATAGCGCCAAGGTCACTTGGTGCTGGTTCCGTCTTTTCCGATGTTGTGGGGGGAAAATGTGCTTGTACGGTGTGCATTAGGCATTCCCCATAGGAAATCATTGAATCAATGAGATTAATTGGTCTGGGTCAATTTCATCATTTGCGAGACTAATGCAGTTAGTAGCTCATATTTTGCATGATTTTATCCTACCCAAGGCCACTCCTGTGTTATGTGTAAACCATGGAGTATCAAGGGTAAAGCATGACTGCCTAAAGCTTTAAAAAATAATTAAATTGTTTTTTCCATCAAATAACACGTGCATGGAAACAGTTTTTTTTAAGCTTATCATAGTTTTCAAGCACCATTGTAAGCAATATATCTGTGCAGAGTCCAAATGTAAAGAGCAACCTAGCTCCTAAATTCCAAGCAAATTTATCAAGCCCTGTTTCACAGCAAAAAGCCTGCAGGGACTAACTATACTCAACAGCACAACTACATTAAAGGGACACTGCAGGCACCCAGAGCACTTCAGCTCACTGAAGTGGTCTGATTGCAATGTCCCTTATCCCTGCAGTAGTAATTATTGCAGTTTCTGAGAAACTGCAATAATTACCTCTGAGGGTTAACTCCTCCTCTAGTGATTGACTAGACAGTCTAGATAGCCACTAGCGGGACTTCCGGAATTGAAACGGACCTTTAGTCCATTATTAGGACGCTAGACGTCCTCATGCTATGCATGTGGACTTCCTGTGTCAGATTTTTCCCTATAGAAAAGCATTGAATAATACTTTCTTATGGGGAAATCCTGATGCGAGTGCTGTAATTGCCACGCAAGCGCTTTAGGTCTCCTATGCTGGCCTGATCCAGCACTGAGGGAGATTGGCGCTGGATTCAGGTTCAGCCGCGCGGTAGGGGGACACCTCATAAATCTATAGTGACAGGAAAACTGCTTTGTTTTCCTGGCACTATAGAATCCCTTTAAGTTGTAGTTGTTTTGGGGACTAAAGTGTCCCTTTAACTTATTACCTGGGTGCACCAAGCACTGCTCCATGCTTCCACTACAGCGAGCCAAAAGCTCTCTGTCTGAGCTAAGCCCAGCTTGTTTGTGCTAGGGCTTTGTTCCCTTGGGTGTAGGTCACTAAAGTGTGTAGCTGCATATTTAGATTTATTATACTATATAGTTTTTAAAAAAAAATAGCATTATTTATATCTTTCACTTTGTTTATCTCTTTTGTATGCCTTTTTTAGTGCTCTTATTATTACCTAAATTGTATTATTTCAGTATTTATGAATTATTTAAACCTAATATTTCAGACCCGCATATCTACTAAGACAACTCTTACAATAGATAAAACAAATATTGCAAGATCTAGAATTACAGTGAAAACTACTACTGTTGTGACTCCTTATACCAGCCATCGGACCCTGATAGAAAAAAACCTCATACTCCTCATAGACATAGTATACCCTCGCAGTTCAATACTGGAATTTATTTCATTTAAGAGTTATTATTCCATTTTCCTTTCTGCGTGTCTGATAATCACTTTATTGTTTCTATGTATTTTGTGCCTCAAAGCCACAGATCGTGTGTATATGCAACATAATCTCACTGATCTTACTGTTCTACCCACTCTAGCAGCACAATCCAGCTCCAAAGCAGGTGCATCGTCTTCTCATAATCTACCTGTGTAGCATTCCACCATTCAATTAACTTACCAATGTATTTTGATCATTGACAAAAATAGCAGGTTAGATATATCTATATTTTTATTTCTTCTCCCAAAATGTTGCTGTTTGACCCGAAGCTTTCTTAAATAATTGACAAGGCTGCAATTAAAGTATAGCAAGATTTGTTTGTAGTGATGTCTGGGGAGAAGGAGGAGCAGACGCCCAGTGTTGAGGAACATCAGCGCTGAGATCAGGTAAGTAAAAAAAGGATTTTTAACCCAGGTGGGGGCGCGAGGGAGGGGCGAGGTAGAGGGAGCTATAGTGCCAGGAATACAGCTTTCTAGCTTCAAGGGAACGTTGAAATCTATTTTTAAAATTCCTTGCTTTGATTGTATTTTCAGCAGTACTCCTATTTGGGTTTATTTATTTTTTGGCATTAAACCTAATGCTTGAACAGGAAGGCTACATACCTGTCACACAAATCTGACACTCTCACAATGGTAGAAAAAATTGTCAAACAAAATGTGGCAAGTTTGCCAATTGTTCCATGGCACAAATGGGTGAATTTTGGAAATGCTACCAAAAAGTCACTTTATGTATACATAACTCATTATGTTCATCCTCCTGATGGAGATTTGTTTTTCCTCTTTTATAGGATATGTTTTTGGGTTCACGTGTTTACAGTGTTAGGCACAAATGAGTGTCTTTGCACGTGCAACATCATGTTTGGGTGAGTGCAGATTAGCAAGGAAACAGACCAGGAGCAGAGGGCTTCTCTCCACTGCATGGAGCTCCCACTGAGCAGTAAAGTCTCTTAAAACCTCATACGGCTAGGTTTATGATATGAAAAATAGGCACTGCGTTTTACCAATATGTTAAACACAGCAAAATGGAAATGTGTCGGCTTTTACAGTTTCTTGCTATGTCCCCTAAACATTTATCTGGTTCAGTCCTTTCTGCCGTCAGTAAATTTGCAGCTTACTGCAGGCAAATTTTAGCCAATGAACAGAACTACAGATGCAACAAGGAGTAAATCCTACCTATTCAAATCACAATTTAGCAGACATCTAGCTGCCGGAGATCTGTCTGCCATGAAACACATAAATTATTGATGACCATTTAAAGTAACTCTAGTTCAGCCACAGAAACGTGCACATTTAAATATTCCTTTTAATCAAGAATTGTATGTTAATGGTTAAATTGGTACCAAGGGAAAACCACAGCAAATTAACTTTTTATTTGAACACTTAAAGTGTGTGTGTTATCATTTAAATACCATTTGTTGACTGGAAACACTTTTACGCCCTGTTTCCAACCAAGTCATGCTGGACTCTGGAAGACCTGTTTTTTGTGTAAATATACAACATGTACATTAAATGACAAAAACACCTCTGCTAGTCAGTCGGCTTCTGCGTAAAACTTGTATATAAAATGCAAGAAACAAGTGAGGTTAACCTATATAAAAATACTGTGTCACACTGTGTTGTCAATGTGCATGCACTTTAAATATACAAAAATTACATTACTGTGTTCATGTTCTCGTCTTTTAATAAGATATATTTTTCTCTTCTTTGTTCTTTCTAAATTTTGAAATGACGATGGCCGTGGCATTGCATTAAGAATCCAATAATTGCTTTGTAACCTTAGAGAGGATTAAATGCATTATCATGACATGTTTAGATTTCATACAAGGGATTTACTAAGTAAAAGTCAATTTATTTTTTTTTCCTTAGATCGAGTTTACCTTATTGTAAACGTTGCGTATTCACCTGTTTTGCTTAAATTCAGAAGATAAATACTTAAAAACCGGTAAGTAGATATTACTGTTAATTAATTTTTGTATATGTATACCCAGGTCTCCCCTTTGTCACCGAGGGACAAATCTGGTGGCAATGAGTACTACACACATCTGTAGAAATGAGTGTGGCTAAACTATAATTTAGCCACAACCCATGACATTACTGATGACACAAGTGTGAGGGAGATCAGCTTAGTTGGGTGCACTAAACTAGAAAGAACATTATGGGGATACTAAAATATTGAAACATTTGTGGAATTTCTTTTTTTACATAAAGACCTTTTAAAGTCGTCTGGGTGCACTGGTCCTTTAGTATTAACCTTGTAATGTAAAACAATGCATTATTTATTTATCTGTTTTGAAAACTGTTTACACTGCAGGGTTAATTCCACCACTAGTTGCTGCAATACTGACTGGATAAAACTGTAATGTGACGTGAAACTCTCCATAGGAAAACATTGATTAAACACACCTATGCTTTCGTACTTTGTAAACCTTGGACATCCTAATGGAAATCGTGAGGGCATCCAATGTCATTTCACGGAGTTAAACTCTGTGAGAAGCCAGGAATCACATCAAGTGGCTGTGTTAACCCTGCAATGTAAACATTGCAGTTTACTGGAACCAAAGCCCCCCTTCTCCCCAGTTCAGCTGCTGTACAACTCAAATCAGTTTGGATGGCAATGAAATGTGAATGTGCTGGTCTCTGCCACCTCCAACATTCACATGTACATGATTGTTATGGAATTCTCAGAATAAAGCTGCATTATGCAGGGTGGGAAAAAGGTGACTAGGCTTTGGGTTTTGTAAAAAAGATTGGTAAAACTAAAACTAAAGGATTGCATTCAAAATGCTATGCCTTAACTCCAATAAGCTGAAGTGCCGGTGCTAAGTGTCCCATTAACTTCTGGTGATAGCACTGATACAGCTGGTCCAAACATTATAAACCAATAGAAGGGAAAGTAATCTGAACTAATATAACATGGCCTTTACAAAAAACGTCAGTAGTTAAATAGTGTAAAGAGACAGTGAGCAATGTCAGAACATTAAATGCTACCTGAATTCTAGATTCAGTGTTTTTATTTAGCTACAAGGATTTCATTAACATTCTGTGAGCAGTTGGGCCAATATACTTTTGCCCAAGGGACTGAAACCTTTTAAAACTGAAATATTTATGTATCAAAGATTACCTTTTTTATAAACAAAAGTATTGTTCTTCCTAGATTTACCAGAAAGTAAAGCTCCTCTGTGTCTTTGTTCTCGGCTCTGCCTGTTAGTAGTTAGTGGCCTGGGAGTTCTGGTTGCTATGATTCACTGCTGTCCTTAAGCAGTCCCAGCTTGCCTTCCACAGCTTTAAGCTGAACTTCAGTGCCCCATCTCAAGAGAGCATTAGCCTGCAGCAAAAAAACAAACTGGTTTCTATCTAAACACCTCTCTACTTTTTGTTAAAATTGTATTTCAGTTTAATGTTTATACACTGATCAGCCACAACATTAAAACCACTGATAGGTGAACTGAATAACATTGATCATATCATTACAATAGCATTTGTCAAGGGGTGGGATATATCAAGCAGCAAGTGAACAGTCAGTTCTTGAATTTCATGTGCTGGAAGCAGGAAAAATGGGCAAGTCAAAAAGAGTGATTTTGACAAAGGGCCAAATCGTGTTGGCTAGACTGGAACAGAGCATCTCCAAAACGACAAAGGTGTCCCTGGTATGCAGTAGTAAATACCTACCAAACATGTTGCAAGTAAGGACAAACGGACAACTGGCGTCAGGTTAATGGGCACCCGAGGCTCATTGATGTACGTGGGCGAAGTCTATACAGTCTTGTCCAATCACACAGCGCTACTGTAGCTCAAACTGCTGAAAAACTTGGATACCTTGGGTCCTGGCATTTGTGTGGATGTTACATTGATACGCACCACCTACCTAGATGGATTGATGGAGACCATGTACATCACTTTGTGGCAATCGTGTTTCTTGATAGCAGTGGCCTTTTACGGCAGAATAAGACACCCTTCTACACTGCAGAAATTGTTCAGGAATGGTTTTAGGAACATGACAAAGTTCGAGGTGTTGAGTTGGCCTCTAAATTCCCCAATTCAAGTTGATTGAGCATCTGTGGGATGTGCTGGAACAACAACTCTGGTCCATAGAGGCCCAACCTTGCAACATTAAGAGCTTAAAGGATTTACTTCTAATGTTTTGGTGCCAGATACCACAGGACACATTCCAAGGTATTGTGGCGTTTATGCCTCAACACATCAGAGCTGTTAAGGCAACATGAGGGGGGCCTACACAATTTTAGGCAAGTGGTTTTAATTTTGTTGATCAGTGTATGTTACTGTTAAGATTGCCTCTGAATGTATAGGTAAAAGGTTATTGTTGACTTAAATATCAGACCTTTTTTTTATCGTTTTCATGCCATTGACATGTAATGTCAAGTTTATCTTGAATGTCATGTGTATAACATTTGCTCTGCCAGTGCCTTTGTACTAGAAATCGGGCATATCAACATTCACTGCCTCCATCATTCATATACGAAGTGCTTGGACTATGTCAGTTTACTGTGACTTTGCGCATAGAAACATAAAATGTGACAGTAGATAAGAACCATTCGGCCCATCTAGTCTGCCTAATTTTCTTAATACTTTCATTAGCCCCTGGCCTTATCTTATAGCTAAGAAGCATCATGCCTATCCCACTCATGCTTAAACTCCCTCACTGTGTTAACCTCTACCACTTAAGCTGGAAGGCTCTTCCATGCATCAACTACCCTCTCAGTAAAGTAATACTTTATGATAATATTTTTAAACCTTTGCCCCTCTAATTTAAGACTGTCCTCTTGTTGTGGTAGTTTTTCTTCTTTTAAATATATTCCCTTTATGTATTTAAATGTCTCTCATATCCCCCCTGTCTCGTCTTTCCTCCAAGCTATACATGTTAAGATCCTTTAACCTTTCCTGGTAAGTTTTATCCTGCAATCCATGAACAAGTTTAGTAGCCCTTCTCTGAACTCTCTCTAAGGTATCAATATCCTTCTGAAGATACGGTCTCTAGTATTGCGTACCATACTCCAAGTTAGTTCTGTACAATGGCATGAGCACTTCCCTCTTTCTACTGCTAATACCTCTCCCTATACAACCAAGCATTCTGCTAGCATTTCCTGCTACTCTATTACATTGTCTGCCTACATTTTTAAAGGACCACTATAGTGCCAGGAAAACATACTAGTTTTCCTGGCACTATAGTGCCCGGAGGGTGCCCACACCCTCAGGGTCCCCCTCCCGCTGGGCTCTGGGGGGAGGAAGGGGTTAAACTTACCTCTTTCTCCAGCGCCGGGCGGGGGACTCTCCTCCTCCTCCTTCTCTCTGCCTCCTCTTCGACTGAATGCGCAGGAGCCGCGCGCGCATTCAGCCAGTCCATAGGAAAGCATTCATAATGCTTTCCTATGGAAGCTGGCATCTTCTCACTGTGATTTTCACAGTGAGAAGTGCGGAAGCCCTCTAGCG
Organism: Pelobates cultripes; assembly: GCA_933207985.1. Lineage (NCBI taxonomy): Eukaryota > Metazoa > Chordata > Amphibia > Anura > Pelobatidae > Pelobates > Pelobates cultripes. Next base: position 87,934,672 of record OW240914.1, on the reverse strand, counting down.
GCTGTCAATGAGACAGCCACTAGAGGCTGGATTAACCCATTTATAGAAAAAAGGGTTAACCCTAGCTGGACCTGGCACCCAGACCACCTCATTAAGCTGAAGTGGTCTGGGTGCCTATAGTGGTCCTTTTAAGTCATCAGAAATAATCACCCCTAAATCCCTTTCCTCAGATGTTGAGGTTAGGACTCTATCAAATATTCTATACTCTGCCCTTGGGTTTTTACGTCCAAAATGCACTTATCCACATTAAATGTCAGTTGCCACAACTCTGACCATTTTTCTAGTTTACCTAAATCCTTTGCCATTTGGCTTACCCCTCCTGGAACATTAACCCTGTTACATATCTTGGTATCATCAGCAAAAAGACATACCTTACCACCAAGACCTGCAATATCACTAATATAAATATTAAAGAGAATGGGTCCAAGTACAGATCCCTTAAGGTACCCCACTGGTGACAAGCCCAAGCTTCGAATATACTCCATTGACTACAACCCTCTGTTGCCTGTCACTCTGCCACTGTCTTAGCTGACTTACCCCTGAAATGTAGTTAATTGTGGCTGGGCACTGGCTGCTAAGCAGGAACTGGATGACTGGTGAGAGAACAGAAACCTAGTCAGATAAACCATGCGACACTTACTGAGATCTCTGTAGAAGTAAAGTCCACCACAGGCTGGGTCAGCAACAATATTTAAAAAGTGCTAGAACAATATAGGAACTATATTCTTGTAGCATCAGAAAGTTAATGGAGCTACCTACAGGCTGAGTGACCAGATATCAAAATCATATTACCTAGGAAAGTTCCTTACAATTGAAATGGCCAGCATGTGACTTCACACATCCTTGTCTGTGTCCGTAACACAGCCCTTGCATGCATCTTGAAATCAGTAAGGATGGCAGAAGTGCTTGCCCAGGTTGCTGGGTGAGTGGGACTCTGTCTTTACCAGATCAAATGTAACATTTTAGTTATGTGGTCTATGGATGCATCTGTGTGCATTCACAATGTCTGACTCTCTTGCTAAAAAAAAAATGGTTAGGGAACTTCATGGTAGGGAGAGTGTGTGTGTGTTTGTTTGTTTTACATTTTTTACTTCTTTTGCTAGGGATTTATCTTTCATTTAGTAATTGCTTTCATTATAGCTCCTCTGTCCTCTTTTTTTGTCTCTAAACTTAAAACTTATCTTTATTTGCAAGGGAAATGGTACTTTGCCCAGCACTGACAACTTTGTCAGCATGACCCAGCCAAGTAATTTCATGTGTATCTCTCTTGGCTAAAAATCTAAAATATTCACTCCCCCCCCACACCCTTTATTTATTTTATTTATTTTCTTCCCTTTAATCAAATATCTTGATATTGATGTGTCAGTCCTTTTCAACATCTGTGAAGCATGTATGAAAACCTGAACCGTAAGTTTGTCGTCCATGTTTTTCTGCATTGAAATCTGAAAACCTTTGTGTTCTTTAATCACAGCCTGCTAACATTATGGTCTGACGTCCTTTCATTTACAGATACTGACTGGTGTATTTTGTTTTGTTTGTTTTTATAGTCAAGATGAGCGCGATGTTGGAAACTCCCGAAATGCCTGCCGTCTTTGACGGAATGAAATTGGCTGCTGTAGCAGCTGCTCTATATATTATTGTACGCTGCTTGAATCTCAAGAGTCCTACGGCACCACCAGATATCCTTTATCAAGACTCGCCATTGACTCACTTTCTGCTTAAATCCTGCCCTTTGCTGACCAAAGAGTGAGTAGTTAATTGCCTTCACTATTAGCTCTATTTGACACATTGACGCATTGTACTGCGTGTTATCGGCTGCATTTGTTTATATGGAGTTTACATTGTATTTTTACCCAAATCTCACCTTTATTAAATATAATTTTTTCTGTTCACCGATATACTTTATATTGCACTCCTGATGGCTTTCTACCACAAAAAGAATGATGTGGGTTATGGACTATTTCCTAAAACACTAATACAACATTTTTAATTTTTTAATTTTTTTACTTTTATAAAATGGCTTACGAGCTGCGGAATAACAAATGTTTACCTGTGCCTCTTGCTAGAGTGTTGATCATCTGGAGTGTTGATCATCTGCCTGTGCCTTGGGAACATTGCTTGGTCTGTAATTAATTTTTCAGTCTGTTTTAATTTACCAAACATGAAAACTGCAAAGCCTTGTAACAAATTAAAGCAACAGAAGAATATTTAACTGCTGTAGATTCAGGAAAACCTGTATGTACTTAAATCTTAAAAAGACATGATGCAGCAGCATTTGTGTGTACGTATGTAACAATATGTATATATGTATGCACATGTTTGTGTGGATGTACATATAATGTTAGTCCACTTTTAAAGTCAGAATGCCCCAATCATCCAAATAAAATTAAGTTGTTAAAGAACTCATATCCGTTTATTTCACAACACCATATCTCGGTTATCTTTTTTTGGTTTGGATTATAATGTATTTAAAATATTAATCGCTAAACTATTTTAGGGAACATTTTATTACGAACAGAACTTGGTAAGCTACATCATCCTCTAATTCAGGCTTCCCCAAACTCTGGCACCCCAGATGTTGCTGAACTACAACTCCCATGATTATATGAATGAAATAGGCTGAGAATCATGGGAGTTTGGGGAAGCCTGCTCTAAATTTAGAATTGTAAGTTATTTGGAGCAGATGGTGACATTTTTACTGTAGGCTAACTATGCAGTAGATCATGGGTCATCAACCTGGTCCCTACCGCCCACTAGTGGGCATTTCAGGATTATAGATGGGCGGTAGGGATTTCCTCATTTGGAGAGATTGGGTGGGTGAGTGGGCGGTGCGAGCCGGCGGCACCCCTGCGACCGGGTACCGCCATCATCATCTGCGGCCCCGGCCTGGGCAACAAACCGCCGGGGCCGCAGTCCAAGGGGTCCATCGGGTGGCCCATGCCTTCCGCGCGGGTGGAAGACCAGGGAGTCAGAGTGGGAACTCTGACTCCCATCCACCTGAGCCACCACTGGACCCCAGGGAATGTCACCCTCCTGCACCTTAAAGGTAGGAAACAGGAGGGTGACTTAAATATAATGTGTGTGTCTTTGTATGTCGTGTGTGTGTGTCTTTGTATGTATGTCTTGTGTGTATGTGTGCGCCTGCCTGTGTGGACGCCTGTCTGTGTTGTGTGTATGTGTGCCTGTGTGTCTGTATGTATGTGTGTGCCTGCCTGTGTGTCTGTATGTATGTGTGGGCTATAGTAAGTGGGCTACCTAGCTCAGCCTTCCTACTGGGCATTGCTATAAGTAAGGTTAAAAAAATAGAAAAAAAAAAAAGGTAGGGAGGGGAATTGAGGAGGGAGAGGAGGGGAGCTGACGCACAGATGAGAAATCATATTATGAGCAAACAGAGAAATCGTCTGAATATCACCGAAAGAGGAGACCTTCGTTTGTTCCTTACGAAAATCGAACCAGATATCAAATATTCAGTCTCGCAGCATCAACCTAAAGGATCTCATTAATCACTAGTAAAGGTAATTTCAGTTTACTTTGTTTTCTCATTAAACTTTATAAAGTTAAAAACATTATAAACATGCATAAAGTAGAAATAAAAAGATAAATGCACATTTATTTTTTTTAAAACGCCCTCCTTTCTAAAAAATATTCTGCACTTGCGCGAAAACTGGTGGGCAGTAGGTAGAACAAGGTTGACTACCACTGCAGTAGATCAACTAAACTCAAGAATGAGACTTTGCTTCATAGGTAAAAAGCAAATGGAATCAAATTTCCATGTGCACAAACAGGAAATGTCAGTCAAAATCTGAGCTGTTACAGTAGTGAAGCTCACTTTGGATCTTGGTAAATAGCTGCTTGGGTGGTTTTTGTTTTGTAACTTGTTTTCAGCAATCTTTTTGGGCTATTACACTATATGTGCTGGTTTTGCTTTGTGGATATTCATTGAACATAAATCTTCTAATATAAAAATGTTTTTTTTGTTTGGTTTTAACATAGAAACATAGTAACATAGAATGTGACGGCAGATAAGTCTGCCCAATTTTCTTAGTACTTTCATTAGTCCCTGGTCTTATCTTATAGTTAGGATAGCCGTATGCCTATCCCACGCATGCTTGAACTCCTTTACTGTGTAAGCCTCTACCACTAAAGCTGGAAGGCTATTGCATGCATCCACTACCTTCTCAGTAAAGTAATACTTCCTGATATTATTTTTAAACCTTTGTCCTTCTAATTTAAGACTGTCCTTTTGTTGTAGTAGTTTTTCTTCTTTTTAATATAGTCTCCTCCTTTACTGTGTTGATTCCCTTTATGTATTTAAATGTTTCTATCGTATCCCCCATCTCGTCTTTCCTCCAAGCTATACATGTTAAGATCCTTTAACCTTTCCTGGTAACCAAGTCATTTTAACCACTATTCATAATTCTTAAGCATTAATTATTTACTAGTGTGTTCTACTGTGCAAACACAAAGCGGAAAACCATATACAATAAAGCTGTGAACTGTCTGTGTTTCCATGTATTATTGCTTAATTTGTCATTAAAATGCCTATTTGACCTGCGGTTTTGGCTTTTTTCATATCTTCTCTATAATCTAACACAGGAGTAGTCAACCTGGTCCCTACCGCCCACTAGTGGACGGTTTGGGATTTCAGGTGGGCGGTGGTGGGTTCTGCAGGAAACGCCCAGTAGGCTTTGATGGCCATGGACCAAGGCTGGCAGGGGAGATTCTTTCATCTACCCTGCCGACCAATGCCCCCCCTCCCTGGTAAAAGCTATGAAGAAGGGAGGGGAGACATTTAAAATAGATTTTCATATCTCACCCACCTACACACAGCATAAACCCTATGCACCCGTCACACAGACTGCCCCCCCATACACACAGAACCTCTGACACACACACAGCATCCTTAACACATACACAGCACCCTTCTCAAACACACACAGCACCCTTTTCAAACACATGCACACTGCACCCTTCACACGCACACTGCACCCTTCACACGCACACTGCACCCTTCACACGCACTACCCTTCTCACACACAGCACCCTTCACACAAACACACTGCACCCTTCACACACACACTACACCATTCACACACAAACACACACAGCACCTCACAGAGACACACAGAAAAAAAAGTAGAATAAATATAAGCACATATTTGAAAAAAAACCCTCCTTTCTAAAAAACAAACAAAACAAAATTGCGCTATAAAATTACTGCGGCACTGGTGGGTGGTAAGGAAATTTTACCATCAACAAAGATACAAAGGTGGGCAGTAGGTATTAAAAGGTTGACTACCCCTGATCTAACAGATGCCGTTGTTTCCTGTGTACAAATGTACCTCTTTTAGAAACATGCTCCAAGGAAATTCTTGAGTCTAGACCTGTTTTATCAAAGAGCACTTTACTCTGTTGTAGCATATAAATAATAGCATAATAAATTAGTATATTAAACAAAAGGAAGTTGAAGATAGTTTTGCCAGTTAACATTTGTACATATTCATTGTTGCACTGCATGAAGAGCATTTGGTAGTTTTAGTGATTCTGTCACATAAACCTGTGTTAATATTCAGCTGTGCTTGTCTAGAAAACAGTCTTAATTTAGGGTAGGAAACTGAGAGATGAAATTATTTTTTTTCGTTATTTTTACTCCTTATATCCTCACCTGTTCTACATCAATGGGGCTGTGGGCTAATACTCAGGCCAGCTTATATATGTCTGAAGTGTGGGTTCATTTGTTTGGTTCCTTTTCCATACACTAGACCAGGGATTGCCAACCTTCAGCACTCCAAATGTTGTGGACTACATCACCCATAATGCTGGCAAAGCGTCATGGGAGATGTAGTTTAAAACATCTGGAGTGCCGAAGGTTGCCTATCCCTGCACTAGACTTTAGACTTATGAGTAACTTGTCCGACTTTATGGTCTCTTCTATTACCGCTATTAAATAAAGTTCAGTGTATACCTACAGCGCTGAACATATTCAGTAACTTCAAGCCAAAACCGACATGTACTATGCATCCTCAAACTGTTGGTGATTCAAATGAAAAAACTGAGGTCCACATAAGTATGTGAATGGAAGTATCAATCAGTTCCGTTTTCTCTGAGCAGCTCCAGTCACAAAAATAGTAAAACACTGCATATCTTAGTAGCAGCCATACAGTTGATCGGGTAGGGTCATCTCATGGTATGGGGCAATGGAAGACTGAGGTAGGCTGCTCTTTTTCATGCTTCAACTGGGTGGAGATATATTCCTGAGGCTTGATGTGTGCCATTAAATCCTTATATTGTTGCAAAATGTCTGCTTCTGTTTTTGTTTTTAATTATTTTTAAAATTTCATTAAATCCATCAAGCAGCAGTACTTACGGTTGGTTAGTTTCCTCCATTCCCAGACCTGGACCTGTACTTTCTGATGCAAAGCAAAAAGGGTCGAATTTGAGCTCCACACCAATCACCTCCCACCAGAGCTATAAGGAGCATCTACATCTGAGGCCTCCAGTTGTGGCAACTGAAATATATGCCAAAATAGAAGAACTTATTATAGAAAAGAGGGGCTTCTTAAAAAAGCATACAGCCACCTGTGTCTTGGAAGTAGCTTCTCCATAAAGTGGCAGCATTTAAAAGAAATTACTCTACTGGTGTCAGTATGTTAAGCTTAAAGTTGAAAGTCAGAATGGCTGACATTGTGTGTCTTTTTTTCTCTAAAATGCATCGTCCTGTAAAATGCACAAAACTATAGTTCAAACTGCTCTCTGCCTAATGTATTTTCCCAGTAAACTTGAACAGTTATGATGTGCTACGCTTCTTAACCATGTCTTTTTTTTTTTTTTTTGTCTTTTGTAAAAAGGTACATTCCACCTCTGATCTGGGGCAAAAGTGGACATATCCAAACGGCTCTATATGGAAAAATGGGTCGGGTGAGCTCACCGCATCCATGTGGACTTCGCAAGTACCTTACCATGCCTGATGGAGCTACTGCAACATTTGACCTCTTTGAGCCATTGGCAGAACACTGCACTGGAGGTTGGTTCTAGAATAAAAACACAATTTATTACCTACTCTACCTCTAGTTTATCTAGCATTGTCAATGTTAGGACAAAATAATTTACTGTGCCATACCTGGGACATGCAGCCATGTTGCTTGTATCTGCTCTTCTACAGCCATGTTTCTCAACCCGTGGTACATGCACCATAGGCAGGGGGTAGCCAAGAGCTGGCCACCTTGGCGCACCCCAGAATGGAGGCCGTGAGGGAGCTGTAATCTGTGTGCTCTTATACTCTGAAGTGATGCTGGGTTATGATGTAATTTTGGCGCTGGCATTACTAAACATGGAGCAGTGCTGGAAGAGCCCAGGTAAAGGATCCAACCCAGCTCTCACAAAAGTAGGGAGGTTGGGTGGACTTAAATTTAAAATAATAAAAAAATTATTTGTGTAATTTCCTAATTTCCTGTAGTTTCCTCTGACACACACAAATTTACACACATGTGACACGGACACACATTTACACAGTGTCCTGTGCGTGTGGCAGTATCCTCTGTGTGTGAATGTCTAATGTGTCAGTTTCCTATGTGTCCATGTCCACGGTGTGTAAATATTGTGTATTATATTTTCATTTTGTGACTTTTAGACTTCAGATTAATAGTTCATAAATTCTTCCTTGCATACACAATATTCACATAATGTTATTTATAATATTCTTTACTACCTTTTAATCAGGCTGTTCTCCAATATAGGATTATCTTAAATACCAATGTGTAACATTTCATTTGGCATTTAAATCAATAGAAATTATTTTCTCGAGGAAGGGGTACTTTAAAAAAGGTATTTACATTTTGTTTGTTTGTTTGTTTTTTTGTTTGTTTTTTTAGACTTGCAGGAGTACTTCTCCATAAAACATAGGGAAACACTGTTCTACAACAGTAGATTCCGGATTGCTCTACAGCGCAAAATAAGGTCCCGCAGTCTCACACTCAATGGCGGAGTCCTGTATCAGCCTTGATTTATTCCACAGATCTATGACTTCTCCTACAGAAGAATATCGCTGCAAACGCAGGACCCAGATGGTTTGACATCTGGACTGCGCAGTGGTGCTTCTGGCACCATAACCACTACAATAGACTGTAGTGGGTTTCCTGTTTGGAGTGCATATTTTATTCCTGCCTGTAGTCCTGTAAGACAAGTGGATAAAAACAGGAGCAGGAAAATGGTTTCTCTACAGTTTTGTGTTTACAGCCATTAAGCAAACAGAATTGCATATCCACTTAATTTCCTTTGCATAATTTATTAAGGCTGTGCATTTGTTTTAACTAATTGCAACAGTGTCAGGCAAAACATAGGGAGCAAAATAAAAGCTACAACATAAGTAAAGTAAATTAAACTGTTTTATAAAATAAATAATAATGCGTTCTAAACACGTAGAAATAACACACGCTAGGAATGATCTTTTCTGTTAAGGCAACTTACACATTTAACGTAAGATTCCTTTCTTTTCTTTGGAGGGTTTAACCAAAATCTTTACTTTGCAAGTTCCACAAGAATGAAGAAGCAATATCAGGCAGATGCAATACCTACCTGCCAGCCCTGTCTATGGCTACATTCTGGGCAATTTATCGTGGGTATCCTCCTCACTTGCAATCACTCCACAACAAATACAAATGGCATCGTCCTGTAAAATGCACAAAACTATATATAGTTCAAACTGCTGGGTAAAAGTCAGATGGACTGCATACAGCCTATAGGCAGGCATTTTCTACCACTGTGGTCTAGTTTGAGGTTTAATATTCTCACTAGCCATTGGCAAAGGAACATTTTGCTTTGGCAAATGGAAATTTCCTCATGGTAAGTGTGCCATAGCCCATCCATGCTTGCAGTGGAGACGAACTTTCAAGGCCTGGTTAATGGTGTAAAACTTGAAATTTTAGCTTTTAATCAAGAAAATATTTTTAAGGGTTGGTGGATCAACACACAGAACCAGTCAATAACTTATTTCTTCACCTAGAAATAAAACCATGACTATATTTCATTTTGAGAATCCATGATCTGAGTTAATGACAACATTCCTACGTGGTTATTTACGGAGGTCTGAATGGGGCTAAACCATCCGCATGTGTAGAGGACCATGCAGACTGCAAAATCCACAAATATTGTTGATGCTATTTAACAATGTCCTGGTTTTGTAACAATAAAAGGCCACTCTAAAATGTGCAGTTTTATCACACAGCACAATGCCACAGATGTTGCAAGTTTTAAAGGGAGCGTACAATTGGCATGCTGACTGCAGGAATGTCCACCAGAGCTGTTGCCCATGAATTGAATGATCATTTCTCTACCATAAGCAGACTCCAAAGGCGTGTCAGAGAATTTGACAGTACCTCCAACCAGCCGCACAACCGCAGAACACGTGTAACCACACCAGCCCAGGAATTCCACACCCAGCATCTTCACCTCTAAGATTATCTGAGACCAGCCACCTGGACAGCTGCTGCAACAATCGGTTTGCATAACCAAAGAATTTCTGCACAAATTGTCAGAACCCGTCTCAGGGAAGCTCATCTGCATGCTCGGCATCCTCATCGGAGTCTCGACTGGACTGCAGTTCATCGTCATAACCAACTTGAGTGGGCAAATGCTCACATTTGATGGCGTCTGGCACTTTGAAGAGGTGTTCTCTTCACGGATTAATCCAGTTTTTCACTGTACAGGGAAGATGGCAGACAGTGTGTATGGCATTGTGTGAGTGAGCAATTTGCTGAAGTCAACATTGTGGAACGAGTGGCCCAAGGTGGCGGTGTGGTTATGGTATGGGCAGGGGCATGTTATGGACAACGAACACAGGTGGATTTTATTGGTGACATTTTGAATGCACAGAGATACAGTGATGAGATCCTGAGGCCCATTGTTGTGCTATTCATCCACAACCATCACCTCATGTTGCAGCATGATAATATACACAATTCCTGGAAGCTGAAAACATCCCAGTTATAGCATTTCCAGCATACTTACCGGACATGTCACCCATTGAGCATGTTTGGGATGCTCTGTGTTGGTGTATACGACAGCGTGCTATAGGTCCTGCCAATATCCAGCGTCTCCACACAGTCATTGAAGGGAAGCGGAGCAACATTCCACAGGCCACAACACACAAGGAGATGTGTTGCACTGCATGAGGCAAATGGTGGTCAGACCAGATACTGACTGATTTTCAGACACCCCTCTGCCCTCCCAATACAGTAAAACTGCACATTTTAGAGTGGCCTTTGATTGTGGCCAGCCTAAGGCACGCTTGTGCAATAATCATGCTGTCTAAGCAGCATCTTGATAAGCCACACCTGTGAGGTGGATGGATTATCTCGGCAAAGGAGAAGTGCTCTGTCTAAACACAGGTTTAGACAGATTTGTGAACAATATTTAAGAGAAATAGGCCTTTTGTGTGCATAGTCTTAGCTCTTTGAGTTCAGTTTATGAAAAATGGGGGCAAAAAAGTGTTGCGTTTATCGTTTTGTTCAGTGTATAATACACTTGCCATCAGAAGTCTTTTTACTACTAATTTTTCTGTTCTAAATAAAAATCAGAAATAATAAATAACCATATTTGCAATTATTTATTTTAAAATGGGTTTTAGAGTTAATGCCCCCTTGTCGTCATCTCCCCCCCGCCCCTCAATTATTAGGTTGTGGTTTATGTGGGTGTGTTGTGTGTTTTTTTTTGTTTTTTTGTTTTTTTTTTTGTCAGATGGCTAGGGGATTGTGGACACATGTCCACCTACGGGGTGGACATAAAACTATATGTCCATGCCCTCTTATTTAATGAATTAGAGCACCCAGCAACATCCGCGAGAAGTCTCTAGGTCCCCCCCCCCTATAGTTTAATTGGGGATCCCCACCTTCTGCCAATGGGTGTCGGGAATACTTGGTCTCCCGTCCACCTGCTGACCAAGGGTGGAGATATAAGAACATAAATGTTTAGCAGATGTGCTCAGGTGGGGCATAGATATGTTTAAAACCTCCCTTTTAGTAATATGGGGGTCTTATTGCCCCCCTCCCCTTTTAATTGCTTGTTGAGGGTCTTTGATTTTCTAAAAAAAAAAAAAAAAATCTCCCTCTCTCCCTCTCTTCCTCTCTCCCTCCTCATGCATTCAGTCTGCAAACCTTTACCTCCTGTGCCAATATCATAGATCTGCAACAAAATCTGGAACAAAAAATCTAATTAATTACATTTGAACAAAATGACTAATAAACTTTTTATAACATACATTGCTTATCCCTTTCTCCTGTTTTTCTATGCAGATAATGTCACCATGGTAATTTGTCCTGGAATCGCCAATCACAGTGAGAAGCAGTATATTCGTACATTTGTTGATTACGCTCAGAAAAGTGGCTACAGATGTGCAGTGCTAAATCACCTTGGAGCTTTGCCAAATATTGAATTGACCTCTCCACGCATGTTCACTTATGGTATGGGAACTTATTATTTTAATAGAAATAAATATTCGTCTGTCTCCACTGACGTACTTGTGTGTATTAATATTCTACTGCATTATTACTTAATATATGACCTCCCGTATTCTGTAGATTTTTAAAAATGGCTCAGGGTTCACAATTTAATAGTGTGACGATCTACCTATTAAATATATCTAATCTGTCTTAATGAAACAATATTTACAAACAAATTCTTGTTGCCTAAAGTCACATCCCAGAAATGTATGCAGAGTTATTTTTTCCCTACAATTTCTTTCTGCGCACAGTACTGTCACTGCAGCTAAGGATTCTGGTTAGGAATATGTAAAATGGGGGTACAGTGGATACCCTTTACTCTTAACGTGTCACTTTACGCTGGTCTCTATGAAAACCTTATGTTTGAAGAACCCTTTTGAAAGCTATCCATGATTAGAGAGGACATCCTGGAATGCCTACTTATGTAATGAGAATATTGATTCTAATGAGGATCTTTAGCATGAAGTTGACATCTGGCAAAATGCATTGTGAGGCTGGTATGGTTTTTGGAGCTTACACAATCACATATCTGGTTGGCATAAAGATTTTGTTTTTGTTTGTTTGTTTTTTGCTTTTTTGTGTGCAATGTTTTCAATTTATATATATATATTTTTTCAATCACTTCCAGATTATTTTGGGGGTATGGGCCTGGTAGTTGAATGAGGATTTCCTGAACATGTTTCAGTTCATGCAAAGTGACCTACTGGTATGTTATCAGAATCCCTAATTCAAAGTCGAGGGGGAGATAAGCCAGTGTTCTGCTTTCAAAATCCTATTCATATGTAACATTCTGTATTCTGGAGCTCCTCTTTTCTTTGGCTACCCCCAGTTTACATGTATGGACTTGTTCCCTTCTCATTTAAGGACCACTATAGTGCCAGGAAAACATACTCGTTTTCCTGGCACTATAGTGCCCCCACCCTCAGGGTCCCCCTCCTGCCGGGCTCTGGAGAGAGGAAATGGGTTAAACTTACCTTTTTTCCAGCGCTGGGCAGGGAGCTCCTCTCCGCCTCCGATCCTCCTGTTCGTCTGAATGCGCATGCGCGTCAGGAGCTGCGCGCGCATTCAGCCGGACTTATAGGAAAGCATTCATAATGCTTTTCTATGGATGCTGGCGTCTTCTCACTGTGATTTTCACAGTGAGAAGCACGCAAACGCCTCTAGTGGCTGTCAATGAGACAGCCACTAGAGGCTTTGGAGGCTGGATTAACCCTAATATAAACATAGCAGTTTCTCTGAAACTGCTATGTTTATATTTAAAAAAAAAAAAAAGGGGTTAATCCTAGAGGGACCTGGCACCCAGACCACTTTATTAAGCTGAAGTGGTCTGGGTGCCTAGAGTGGTCCTTTAAGCATATTTGCTTAGCATATATTCTGGCACCAAGGGTAGGTACTTGTCCAACACTCTTGTCTGCACTGTATCACTGAAGTTTCCCACCAGGTGTACACACTTGTTTTATATGTTCGTCATGCTTTTTATGTAACAACTTGTATTGTATAAATAAATATACTGACTGTTGTGTTATATAAACCAGTACTGTCTTGTCCCTACACTTAGTCTTGCCTAGTGTTTTGGGTACAAGGTGGGAAGAGCTATTCATCACTTTATCCAGTGTCTGGTTGATGGTTGGATATCACTGGGGAAGCTCAGGCTGCTAGGTGAGTAGCCGTTGGGGACCAGGTTGCTGCGGTTGCTCCTGGAGGTCCCTAGTGGCAGGAGAAGGGACAGACACAGTAGCAGGCTCAGATATGGGCTCAAAGTCTGTAACCTTGGCTCTCTGTACCTGTTACAATGCAGCTTAGGAAAAGTAATACAAAATGAAATTTATTTTTTCTGATTTACAGACTACATAATATGTCTAGTATTTCAGTTTATTTTTGGTTGTTTAAAAACAGGTGCAGCGCTTCAGTAATCGTTGACAAGGTTTTCTAAGTGAAAGATCTACAAGTGGTGGTGGTCCAAAACACGGCCCCACCTACACTCAGAGAAACACCTAATTGGACACTCCAGAGGTGTCCTGGGGCTTAACCCCTGTGCGTAGAATCAAAAAAATACTCCCACCACTGGATAGAATATCCAGTCGCTTAGAGTATAAACTGGAAGTAAATTAAGAATGGAAAAACTCCTAGTAATGTTAAATACTTAATAAATAAAGAAATGATGACAGTACAACATAGATACCCATTCCTAATAGTCAGAATCCAATGGATAACAATCTTGCCTAATAGCGCCTAATGGCATACCTGCAAATGCCTTAGTCAGAAAATGTATATAAATATATCTCTATAATGCTACAGACTTTAATTATATCTCATGAGGTCAATGTCTGAGAGCGTAAAGAGATTAAAGCATCCTGTCCCTGGGATAAAAAGACATATGTATGTACCTAGGGAACTGGTCAAGAGACCTAATGCTAACTATATATCTGAAAGACTATCGGTAGCTTAATGAGAGGGTCTCAAAAACAAAGAGACACTACCTTATAAGTCTCAGAGTACAGATAGACTAATACCGTGGGTAAAAAAGACCGGCTTATGAGAACATAGCTACAAAACGCCTCAACATAGCTAAAGATAAAACTGCTACAGTTGAATAAATAGTGCAACTTAGATATAGTGTATCTTATGGTCGCAGATTGAAATTCAAGGCTGATCCACTACAGCCCTTCCTGCCACTGTATCAGCCTTAAATATTTAACTTAACAAAGCAAGGTTAAAGATCAGTAAAGGAGGTGAAAAAGTAGAAATTAAAGCATGTTAATGTGCAGAACCATACTTAGATTGTTGGTTGCCTGCACATGTCAATAGAGTGCCCAGTGAAAATTAAGTGACAGAAAGAAAAAGAAACCCGACGTGCGTTTTGGTGCTTCGGTAGTGCACCTTCGTCAGGGGCTAAAATCCTTGACAAGGTATGTGTGAAGAGAACCAGAGAAGGAATAATAGTGTAGTATTTAAAACTGTAGTGGTGATAAGTAAGATAAAAGATGTGCACTCACACTTTCCTGGAGCTTCAATACAGCTCCAGTGTATGCGCCTGGGCGAATAATCCCCGCCTATGGATCAAGTGCAGAGGCAATTCTTCAAGTTATAGGTGTGGTAGGGAGTATCCTCATAAAAAACAAACCAATAAAAATCGTATATGGTGAATCAAGGGTAGGTAAAAACTATAAAATAAAATGTGCACTCACGTGTAATGGAGCCATAAAACCTGGCTCCTCTGATAGCGCTTGAAGTGGTATGATCCCCACTCAAGGATACAGGTGTAAATGCAACTTCTTCCCTCCGTGTATATGTGGAGATAAACAAACAGAGCCACAATAGTGTACACCGTAAAAAAGGAGTGTAAGCAGAAATAAATAATTTAAGCCTACTCACATGATAATGAGCAAGTTCAGCTTTGCTCAATCCAAAGCGCTTGGGTGGTATGATCCCCACCAGGGATATAGCACCAAACAATCCGACAGCAGCAAAGTTAGGTCCAATTAAAAAAGTACTTTAATGTTAAAAAATATAATAAAAGAAATACAATATATAATAAAATAGTTAGAAACAATACACTTAACGCGTTTCTCCTTAGATAGGCGTTATCATTTTTTTTTTTGGTTGTTGCAGGTCACAATATATATGGAACTGAATACAATGTGGAGTGATTTTAGAATTTTTTTTATTCTTGTAAGCCTAATAGCCATCACAGAAATTGCCACACACAAGCACATATTTACATAAAGCAGACATCACAGGCTTTTTATGTAGACGATCTCTGCAAAATATTGTAAAACTGTATTTATTTTAAAAAAATGAAATGTTTTTTTGTAAACCTGTTGCTAATCATAGTCAAAATCCAGAATTGTTTTCAGCTACATCTTCTGAATAAAACAATACCCACAACGTGTGCCTTTGCTCCTATCCTGTAAAGCAACAGTGCCGCATAAGAGACCTGACTATTTCGGCTTTTACAGTTAGAAATTTGATAGTTGTATTTGATGGGCCTATGCCTCACTGTGGCATTATAGCAGTTTGACAGTTTAAATTGTCACACAAAGACCTATGATTTGTCAATGTACACACTTCACATTATCTCATATTCACCAGTTTATGGTTAACTTAACGTTTATGATAAACAGCAAACTGTTTTGAATATAACAATACCCCTATGCATGCCACTATATTATAAAGTTACAGTGCCATATAAGAGACTATTTCGTTTTTTTATAGTTAGCATTTTATTTCCACAGCTTATTGGTCAGTCTGGGGACAGTAATTGTGGCTCCAGCTGACAGTTTTTTTTTTTTTTTTTAACCCTGCTCACACCAAGCTTTACCATCATGGGATTTGAATCTGAGTGCAGCACTCACATTGGGCACTGCATGCAGCTGATCTGACAGCATGGGGTCACAAGTTCTGTCTATCTAATAATACCTGGGGTTCCTCTGTTACCAGCCGGGACCGTTTCTTAATGCATGATGGAATTATTCTGTCGTTGGTCCTCATAGGAAAAGACACCAATGATGGAATAATTCCACCATGAGACCTTTGTCACGGTAGTTTACCCTTACACGCAGGATAGTTCAACAATCGACTGATAGAGCAGATACGACTTACCGGACCTTAGAATGGCCGGACTCGCCGTATAGCAGAGAATAGACAGAGTCAAGAACAAGCCGAGGTCAAGGGAACAAAGAGACAGCGAGAACAAAAACTGGCCAAGGTCTGGTACACAGTTGTCAGTAAGCCGGCAAACAAGACAAAACAGGGATAGAGCGATAAACGGAGTCAGATACAAAGCCAAGGTCAAGCACGAAAATCACAACTGAACACAACAAGCGCTAAAGGGAACTGAAACAGAAACCATGATAGGGCAGGGAGTTAAGGGAGAGGTAAGTATAAATACCCTAAACTTTACTTTGATTGGCCCCTGTCGTATTCACGCCCCCAAAATGTGAGTGTCTGGGGAATGTGGGATGACAGGGGCCAATGGGAGCACATTTCCACTGCCCCTTTAAGAGCGTGCCCAAGATGCGCGGCACGCTCTTAGAGATAGGCGGAACACGTGACCGCAGCTCGCGGTCTGTGCCCGCCTTCATTTGGGAGCTGCGTGCGGCGGGAAGTGAGGACTTCGGCCGGCCCCCGGGTAAGGTAAGTACCGCTACAACCTTAAAGGGTTAAACTTTTAATTGATGAACATTGAAATACGATTGGCAACGTTTAGGCAAAGATTAGCAGTTTGAATTTTAGTTCATTACAATTTTTTTTTTATTTTTTTTTTTTAAATGAATAAATGCTAAACTCTATATTGCACAAGGTCCACAATCTGCTTTTTCTTTTAATAAAGGGACGCTATAAGCACCCAGACCACATCATCTCATTGAAGTGGTCTGGGTGCACTGTCCCTGTCATTTTAGTCCTGCAGCTCCAGCGTCTTCTAAATTCCACCATCGGAAAGCATTAATTCAATAGTTTCCTATTGGGAAGGCACAATGCATGCATGGCCTTCGCTGCGCAAGTGCATTCGATTCCCCTTATTGTCTTACATCGGAGGGGGAGCCCAATCAAACACTGAAGGACCCTGTATTCCTAACACTATAGTGTGCTTGTTGTATCATCAATTCAAAAGGTTTTCTTGTTCATATGGAAAAGCTGCAATTGGGCCGAATATTTTTTTTTTTCCCAATTTTGTTTACACGTTAAACACTTTTTTGTAAAATATTAAACTCTCCCCCCACCCCCACCCTCCCGAAAATAAGCCCTAGCTTAAACCCTAGAAGTTTCCCTGATCAAAAATTTGTGGGATTCCATGCGCTAATGAACTGGACTATGTTTGGGAGGATTGCCCCAAACGTAGGCCCGCTTTCTTGCACATGCCTTCTACCATTTTTCCCTGAAGACATCCTCCGAAAATAATAAATAAAATGTCACGATTACTATATGACCCAACACATAGAACTATGTAATACACAATGAACAGGGAGAACGTATACCGGGCCGTAGAATTCCCAGACTGAACGTAAATAAAGAATGGTCAAAATACTAGCCGAGGTCAGGGACACAGAAAGACACAATAAGGAAACAAGCCAAAAGTCAAGTATACCAGAAATACGGGAAAGTCAAAATACAAGCCAAACTCAAATGCCAAAAAGAACAAGAATGGGAACACACTCTCTGTTAACCAACTAGTGGAAACCATGATCGGGCACTGACCAAATGCTATTTTGATTTTAAATAACCCTCCTAAGGATATGATTGGTTGTACATAGCCTTTGACCCCAAAACGTGCATGTGCGTCGTTTGCGTGACGCCACACGCAAATCAGCACCCTCTTTGTTGAGGACGGAGACGGGGCTTCATAGTTGCTTGGGACCGCAGCGGCCAGCGTTCATTAGAAAACTGCACCAGTCGGGGATCGCTCCTAGAGGGTGCTGTATGGCAAGCTGATTTGCCTTAGGTACATTTTTATTTCTTTTAACAGCATGACAGCATCGATCGGATGCGGTCACGCTGTATGGAGGCGCTGGGGAAGTGACACCCTAGTATGTTTATATTTATTTTTTTAGCAAAAATTTATATAAGACCTGGTCTTATTTTCAGAGTAAAACGGTATTTGAACAAATCTATATTCTGCTAGCCCATAGTTTCATTCCTTCCTTTCCCCCCGCTGCTCAATTTTTGTTTTTTGTCTTCTCTTATGTGGCTTCTCTTTTTCCTAGGCTGCACTTGGGAATTTAGCGCAATGGTCAACTTTATTAAGAAGACATTCCCTCAGAGCAAGTTGATTGTGGTAGGATTCAGCCTTGGAGGCAACATTGTATGTAAATACCTTGGAGAAACTGCAGCCAATCAGGAGAGAGTAATCTGCGCTGTTAGTGTTTGCCAAGGATATAGTGCTTCCCGGTAAGTGCTCCCATGGACATAGTGTGTGGTGGTTATTTGTTTTGCAGGCATGCGAGAAGTAATCTACCAGAACCTTAGTATTTTACAGAAAAAAAGTAAGTGTAATTTCATCAGCTGAAAGATATTCGATATTAAATGCAATATTTAGTGTTTACTACATGGCAACATTTGTGCTGATAGCAAGTCCGTCAGATTCTTGTAAGGCTGATTTTTGTATAGTTAGTTTATTCATGTTAAGAAGCATGGCTTCATTTTAAATCAAGCACAATGTGATTTAAACCTTGTTACTGTGTTAAGGAGATTTCAGCCAAGCAGGAATTGTACATCTAAAGTTCTCTACTCCCCCTTGTGGCAGTTCTTCTGTTGCTCTTTTATATTGACTGTTAGTCAATCAATGTGTATTGACTTAATGAGAGTTAAAAAAACAAATCGGTTTATTAAACTGCTTGTTATCATTGGGATCAGTAAATCAGCTGATCCCCTGCAGGTAGGACTTTCCATGTTGGGGGATTGGGAACTTGCTGCTGATCAAAAACAAATCTGATCTTTTAATGATATTGCTTGACATTTGTTATATTCTACATCTTATCCTCCTAGTTGCATTTGTGTTCAAGTTTGGAAATTCCTGGGAACAACTGGTAGCATTTAAAATAATTAAAATGAATGAATAAAAAATGGAACTGGTCTTTTAAATACATAGTAGATTTTAACATTGCAACATAAAAGATAAAAAGGCTGGAGATCGTGACTGCAATATTTATAGGACATTGAAGAGAGAATTTGACTATT
>OW240914.1:87898025-87909777 GCA_933207985.1 Pelobates cultripes | reverse complement strand
GAATGCCGTTTGCTGTTCTTGAGTCCATAAGGAGGGGTCGTGCTCTGTACCTTTGATAGCTGCATACAGAGGTTTTGCCAGTATCGCGTAGCTGGGAATCCATATCCTACAGAAGCCTGCTGCCCCCAAGAATTCTCGCACTTGTCTTCTATTCCTGAGTATCGGTATTTGGCACACAGCTTCTTTTCTCTCTGGCCCCATAATTCTTTGACCTTCAGAGATATGGAATCCCAGATATTTGACAGTTGGCAAACACAACTGAGCCTTCCTTCTAGACACCTTGTATCCTGCCTTCCAGAGGATGTGTAGTAGATCGTGCGTTGCTTGCTGACATACTTCCTTTGTAACTGCTGCTATCAACAAGTCATCTACATATTGTAATAATACACACTCTCCTGGGATAGACTCAAAATCTAGTAGATCTTGACTTAGAGCTGAACCAAATAGGGTAGGTGAATTTTTAAACCCCTGGGGCAATCTTGTCCAGGTCATTTGGCGTTTCGGGCCCGTTACAGCATTTTCCCATTGGAAAGCGAAGATACATTGGCTTTCTGCGGCAATTCGGAGGCAAAAGAAGGCATCTTTGAGATCTAAGACTGTAAAGTAAGTAGCCCCGCCCGGAATTAAAACAAGCAGGTTATATGGATTGGGCACGACTGGATGTATACTAACAACCGCATCATTGACTGCTCTCAAGTCCTGCACAGGTCGATACTCATCTGTACCGGGCTTTTGAACAGGCAGCAATGGGGTGTTCCAGGAGGAAGTACAGAATTTTAGGATACCATACCGTATGAACTTATCCAGATAAGATTGGATGTTCTTCTTAGCCTTCTGCGGAATATGATATTGTCTCAGGCTTACTGGATAAACCCCAAGTTTTAGTTCGATTTTAATAGGTGGAATATTGCGGGCCAGTCCTGGTAGGTTGTTCTCTGCCCAAACTCCTGGTATGTTAAATAAGGATTCATCACTCCTCGGGTTTTGGCTAGTCAACACTGTATAAAGTCGCCACTCTTCTTCCTTTGGTACGGACAATGTCATAATACCTGAAGGTCCATTAAACTTTAAGGATATTGTTCCATTTGGTAGGAACGTAATCTGCGCTTGTAATTTGGATAGCACATCACGTCCCAGCAATTGGACTGGACACTCAGGCATATAAAGGAATTGATGTTTTACTACGTGGCCTCCCAATGTACAGAGTCGACTTTTAAGAACCGGTTTTTCAGCACTTCTTCCAGTTGCTCCTATTACAGTAATAGTTCTACCAGATGGAGGAGCAACTAGATTAGTCACCACCGAATATTCAGCACCAGTGTCGATCATGAACGCACTCCTTTTTCCCCCTATTGATACATCGACCATAGGCTCCGCTCGACCAAGGGGGATGGAGCCCGGTCGGTATCAATAGTCCTCCATGACCGTGTCGGCCAATCCCACAAAGTCCCTACCTTCTCTATCGCGGGACCTTTGCGCTGCTGGATAGTACCTATCTTCCCTTACACTTCCTCTGTTCCCATTACTCCCTCTATTACCATTACTCCCTCCGGGGCCTCCTCTACCTCTCGCTCTGCCTCTAAAGTTTTCGTAACCTGCCCTGGGTAAGTCTCTCTCATACTGCTCTCTTTGCGGACACTCGTTCCTCCAATGCCCTTCTTCCTTACAGTACGCGCACTGATTCCTACTCAAAGGCTCCCTATTCCATCTACCATCGCCTCTATCTGGGCCCCGTCTATCTACGCCTGCGATCGCTACCGCTAGCATATCTGCCTTTCTCCGCATCTTGCGCTCTTCCTCTTTCTTACTTTCTGTTTCCCTATTCATATATACTTTGTTCGCTACCTCCATTAGTTGGGTGATAGACATACCTGCAAACCCTTCTAATTTCTGTAGCTTGCGCTTAATATCTCCGTAAGCTGACAAAGGCGGAGTTTACCATTCGGGAATTATCAGCGTCTTCCGGATTAAAGGGGGTATACAAGCGGTATGCCTCCAATAATCGGTCATAAAAGACACTGGGCGCTTCATCACTTTTCTGAATCACCTCAACTGTCTTCGACATGTTAATAGCTTTCTTCCCTCCGACTTTCATGCCAGCAATTATAGCATCTCTATAGGCTTTAAGTTGAGCCATATCTGCGCCATTTACATTCCAGTCAGGATCGGTGTTAGGGTAATGTGTTGCGGCCCATGCTGCGGGATTGGCTTGATTTAAAGCACGGGCTCTCTCCTCTAGCGCCTTAATGGCCGCTTGGTTAATCCTTGTCCTTTCCTCATTATTGAACAATGTCATTAATAACTGCTGGCAATCAGCCCATGTCGGGTTATGTGTCTGAACTATCGAGGTGAACAGATCGGTCATAGCTTGTGGTTTCTCAGTGCACGAGGAATTGTGGGTCTTCCAATTCAAGAGATCGGTAGTCGTGAACGGGACATATACGAAGACTGGGTCAGCATGTGCCATTTGACCTGCGGCATCGATATAGGCTGACCCAGGATTCAGGCGAAGAGGCATCTGATAATGTTTTAATTGTTGGGTACCGGTCAGTTGTCGGGTTAGTATGGGGCTACGTGGAGGGGCGTCAGTTAAAGGTTCCGGTCGAGAGGTTATAGGGCATGAGGATGTGGGAACTTGATTTTGGGAAAAGTTAGTGAATAGTATACTCTGAGCCGAGCTAGAAGAAGCTTGACCGGAAGTTTGAAGTGGCGCCAAATCAGGATATTCAGATCTAATGGGGGTTGGTCCTGGTTCCGGAAGGGGAGTTTTAATACGAGGGGGGGTGGATTCTGTACTGGGGGAGGAAGCGGAAGTGGATGGGGGCAATAGGGGAAGGGGTGCAGAGCTTCCTGCATTCGCGTCACTTCCTCTTAAAGGAAAGTAAGGGGGCGGCAAAGGGATCTCGGACTCAGGGGGCGTGTCCAAAATGGGCCTAACACCAGTCCTAGTGGACAAACAAGTCCTGGCCACCATGAGGCGACATTGCTCCTCGTGGCATATCCGGATCCATTTTGGCGAGTCGTTTACGGCCTGCCCTCAACAATCAATGTATGGAAACTGTCCGTAAAGTTCAGGCCTACCTGATACAGCCACGTGTACACGCTGTACCAGGGTTGGATCCAAACTGCCACGCGGCGGCCATGCCGCAACCAAAATAAGCCACTCCCTAGTGCACAAAGTGACCAAACGTACAGGAGACATTTTAACCCCAAAATCACATGTTTTGAATCCCTTTTTAAAATTCTTTACCATACAACCTAAGGGATCCGAAATCGTTGACTCTGACGCGCCCATACTTATCAATGGAGCGTCGTTGACAACGAATACTATGCACGCGTTCTTATTCAACAGTCACACCCGTTTCCTCTGGCAACAGCACCACGTGGTACAGTTACCAAGTGAAACGTACACAATAACACAATAATCACTCAGGGAATTCCCATACACACACACAGCTGTTACACCAGTCACTAAATAATCAATATTATGCCCTTTGGCGAAACTATACAGTCACCCATGCTATAATTCTCTATATATGAATTACCCGTCTATAACACACCCCAGTAACATCGTCTTTTACTAGTATCGGTTACAGTACGGTTAGCATAGGTCAAAGCACAATTTAAGGTCACAATACAATTATTAGTGGTTACGGTGTTAAACATGCAATAGGCGACAATGATTAGTACTTATATACAGTGTCAGTAAATATACAGGGTTATGGTACCGTGCACTATGATACAGCAACACACTATTAACACTCTCGCTAGACGGCTGAGCTCGCGCTATCTAACAAGATATACACTTTACTAACAATCTTTAACACTTTTACAATCCCAACTAAACTATTGGCCAGTACCTTGAATGGACTACCTAAAACTATATACACCCGTTTTGGTTAGCCACACTGCCCAAACACCACATATAGCGAGCTAGAGGGCGAAATTTACAAAATTGCCCTTCTAGTCTATTTACTCTATCAAAAGTCTAGTGGGTTCCAAATTTACACGCCTTCCCACTTAGCCAAGATAGGTTGAGAGCTAGCGAACCGAATTTACACAGGCGCCGCTTAGTCTCCCGGTCCCTCCGACCTAGCGAACGTAATATACACCCTAGAGCGCTAGTCTAGACAAGACACCGGTGTCCGGCTAGGGCTATTTACACAGGACCCCGCCTGACTAACCAGATCAAACGGTCTTACTAAAGAGCGTTCGATCGAGCGGTGCGCCTTCGCTCCTTCCCTCCGACAGAGGGGGCAGATTCCATACACAGATTTAAACCCCTTTTGGGCCTACCGCACAATCGGTATACCCCTAGTGGGTCTGCCGTCTAAAACATCAGTTGTCTTACCTCCTCGTTCCTGAACCTGAGTTCACACTCATCGACGGGGACACCCCAGCACTTCTTACGTAGAGGCCGATGATCTCCTGGACAACAGACCAGTTGCGCCGAGACGAAGGGATGTCCACGCAGAAGTTCAGGGGTGCAGCCGTAGAGAACGTGGGCAAAGATAGACCGTCTCACGCCTCTGCCTCTCAGCTACCGTTGAACGATGAGATTCACGGCCAATGCACCAAATGATACCGGAGAAACTGACGGAAGCAAAGCACAGAGGGATGGACACAGGTTTCTTCAGGAAGGAAGAGATTCTTTATTGGATCACCGATCGGGACTCAGAGGGACTAATGTCACCAAAAATACAGCAAGTTCTGAGCCCTGAACAATAGTGCAGGCTTCCTATATAGGCACACAACTCCTCCCATATTAAGCTCCACCCGCACATTCTCTTGACCAATCATTACAAATAAGAATTAACTTCCTGCTTGACCACATGGCTTGTCCAGCACAATGGAGGAGGGGAATACTACATCCTGTATTCTTGCACATGCTCCGTATACTACTGATCGTATCTTGCTTCGTGCAACCAACTGATCGATACGTCAGCATATGCACGTACACATGCCACGTGGTAATCTCGGCCTACTAAATTTATTTTTACCGAGATTCCACCACATACAGGCAATAATTTTCTACTGAAAACTGTTAACATCTCAGTAGAAAATAATTTTCAAATAAATATATATATTTTTTTATTTTCAAGTTCGTCTGCAAAGCAATCTATAAACAGAATTACTGTGTTTATTGATATGTTTATATCCGAGCTATCCATACCTTGCTTCAAATAAATGTAATGCTAATATTTTTCCAATCAAAAAGTGCTCAGTAATGAAGGGAATAAAGGCAGGGAGACATAAGATGTAGATAGATTTGAACAAGAGATTAAAAATAAAGAAAGAAGATTGAAGAAAATCAAGCAAAACAAACTATACTGTATCATCACGTAAATTAGTAGAACCCCCCCCCACAAGTAGCGAAAACCAAAATGTACTGAAAATGCGTATGCCATTTTTAATTAGCAAGTCATTTAAAAAAATATATATATAATATAATTTCGTGAAATTCATCTGAAGCACTACCTTAACTCACTCCCCACAAAGACCGACTAGGTAGGGACCTAACATGGTTCGAAAATCAATGCACGCGGGGAACCTCTCTCCACAGGGCGATCTCAATTCTTTATCAATATCTTCTAACGGGGACTGATACAGACAATAATACTTTCCAAAGACAATGGGAGGGACTCCTCGACAGAACTTTCACACCCACACAATGGGAAAAGGCACTGATATGGCAATATAAAAGTTCCTCCAGCTCCCACTACCAGGAGGTTAATTACAAACTAATCTCCCTCTGGTACAGGACCCTGGTCTTGCTGCATAAAATATTCCTGGACTCCCCTCCGACATATTGGAGATGCCAGGAGAGCAGAGGGACGCTGATACACCTCTGGTGGGAGTGCCTGGAAATAGTCCCATACTGGAATCAAATCAAGACGGAAGTAAGGACAATTTTGGGAGTGGAAACAGAATGGTCAACCGAACTTGTACTATTGCACATATCCTCACAAACAATCTCTGGCTACAAGAAATCAATTCTGTGACACCTGGTAAACGCTGCCAAATCCCTTGTGCCAGTTTACTGGAAGAGGACTGAGATCCCCACGTGGGGGGAATTGATTCAAAGGGTCGCATTCATACAGGTGGTGGAGGCGTTCCGGGCTTCCCTGGCGGGACGGGGAGGAGGACATACGGAGGCATGACAGCCATGGTATTCATACAGAGCAGGGACATAGGAGAAGTTGACACATCTATGCGGGATGCGACCTGAGGGGGTGGGGGGACACGGACGGCAGAGTGGTAACCCACCTCACACCCCCACTCAAACATACATCATTGGACTTTCACCCCATGATGGAGTCCCCTGAGAATACCCGACGACACCATAACGACACGACTCAGAGGGAGGGGTAGCCCCGGGCGTAGACGGGAGGGGACGGAGAGGAGAGACGATATTAGGACACATACAAGGACACTTTCACAATAGGCTCTCAGACATCACACGGAACCACACGACACTCACAAGCTAACCTCAATGAGGAACCAAACAGGGTCTCACGTACAGATCACGATGCACCTCCATCACACACCATTTGTTCCATCTTAAACAGAAGGGCACACGACCAGACCATGGACCCCCTGCGAGGCAAGCACCCGATGAGACCTTTATCCACACCCCAATCTACTTATCTGACACACGAAACACTCCCAATATGACCGGCAGAAGTAAGCCACTCACTTCATACCCTTTACACCAAACCCTAGGGGACACACACAATGGAGGCCATAAAGGGGATCCTACTGCTCTCCAGTGAGAGGAAGAGCTTCTTAACACAATGAGCGACCTACAACAGATATTTCCCGGGGGCGATAAATACCCCCGCTACCCACCCTTATATCTATCCTTTTCTCCCTACATTCACACATATCTCCCCTTCCCTTTCTACCTCGACTGTACACGCTGCCAAACATAGGAAAAGACAATCTAACACTGGTAGAGCAACATAAGCCCAATTAAAGCATTGAACGCGACCGTGATCTTTACGCTAATTCGCGGTTGTCATTACTCACATACGAGACAAAGCTTACAAGATGATTGCCAATGTATCGGAACTAATGTTAACTGCTTATGTGAACCAAACTTGAATGTAAATGTTGTACATCTTGATGCTTACACATGGAGGCCTGCGCGCCTCATTTACCTATTTACGTTACCTCAATAAAAACAGATTTACAAAAAGATATATATATTTGCTAAATTTTAAGTATCTGGGAATATATTTTGTGTTATTAGGATTGTGTGTCTTTAAGAGAAATAACAGGATGCAAATATTTCCAATAACAAGATTTAATGTTTTTGAGCAAACACAAACTGCACTGATCCCAACAACAAGCAGTGTTGGGTGCTGCTGAGAACAGACCCAAAAACAATTTTAAAAATGACATTCGGGGCTTATGTTACACAATTAATAGCCATTATTACAAATATTCCCAGACAAAATTAAATATATTTTTAACAGGATAGTTTATTATTATAATTTATTTCTATGGCACTAACAAATACTGCAGTCTTGCATACATTGCATAAAAGGAATAAAAAATAAATAAATCGCTGAAAGACAACGAAAATCTTACAAACTACAGTTTAAGTACTTGGAATATAATAAACATGATATGCCGCATTGCTGATTAAATTACAGAGAATGTGTATATTTTCCTGCCAGAATGCTAGGGGGCACCTAGGATCAATAGGCATCTCTTTGTTTGTACATTAAGTAAGGAGTTGTGTTGAATTTACAAGAAATGCTAATTTTAGTCCAAAATAATTAAACTTAATTAAAAAAAAAAGGTAAACTGAAGATTATATATATATATATATATATATATATACTCTCCCCTTAGAGGCAGGCTGTCTTAGTAGGGAAGCCATGAGGTAGTGGAGAAGGACTCTCACTGCTAGGCAAAGCAAGTAACCAGGAGGTAGCCAGTACCAGGAGAGCAGACACTATTTTCTTTACCGTCATAATAACCCAGAATAAAATATTGTTCGAAAGACAAAAAATTTTAAGTACATTTAAAAATATATATTTATTAAATGCTGCAAAACACATAACACACTGATGGTGATTGGTATGTATTATCTTCTAGGAAACATGGAGAGTGTGCAAAGCAGTCCTTGAGTGCACAATGTAACTTGCAGGCTAGGTTTTGTGCACCTTTGTGTGTGTTTTTTTGTGTGCATTTTTTTAGGTGCACTTACTTGAAAAAAGTCTGCATTACATGGCATACTGACATTTTACAGGACTGTTTATCTACAAATTAATGTGTTAGTATATTAGTTTGACAATTAATGTTTATCACTTTAGATTGCTTGGTACCTTGGTTGGATTAGTTTATGTAATACCTACATGTAAAAAAAAATACATGTATATTTTTTTATCAATCTTTCTAATCTTATTGTTTTGGGGTGAATAGGAAAGGGAGGTTGTAAATGGTGGATGGTTTGGGATGACCAGAGAAGGATTGCTGTGAAAAGTTTTTGCACAAAGCGCCTGAAGGCCCAAAGCTGACTCTGATCATTACTATAGAAAAAATAGTTGAAACATAGTTAATTTTTACATGTCAAGAAAGACACATGTATTTCTTATTTTGAATAGTAATATTTCTGAGATCCTTTGACAACTATGAGAATTTAATTAGTGCTTATAAAACAATTCTATATATATTCTTACTGGTCATCACCTTTCTTGAATTTTAATAATTTCATGAAGCAACCGCTAAACATCTGTTGAAATCCTAGGAGGTCACCCATGCTCATGCTTTTGCCCCGTAAACAAATAAATCTAAACTGGTAAAGTCAGGAAAATATCCCAAAATGTCTTCTGGATCATAAATAAACACTTTTCTAATTTCTTACATAAAGAAGTTAGATTGTATTTGCTAGAATTTACCTTGGGAAGCCAAGTTTGTGTTACTTAATATATCAAACATTCTTGAATAAGAACCAAGAATATTCTTTCACATGGGACTCACAATGTAATCGTCCGCCCAGGAAATTCTTTAACTAAGCAGACTAGTAGAGGATTAGCAGAGCTGAGAAGGGAGAAAGGGACTTACAGTACTGTGTAAAACAGAGGAAAATCGAGAGTCGGAAAGCAATCCACAGGAGGAGAGCCATTTGCCCCAGATATTACATCTGCAATTACAACAGTCCGGATGCTTAATTCCAGTTTGTTTTCTAACTTCTAGACTAGGATGTTGTGTTTTAAGTACTCTTTTTCCGTTGTGTATTTAAGTATAACCTTATCAGTTTAATTCAATTAAAACTAATGAAAGACAGAAGGTAGACACAACTGGTTTTGTTGCTTAACCGTTTTTATGTTTTTTTAATCACAAAAGATATTTAAGAATAGTTTTTTTTTATTTCACTGACAAATATGTTCATAATTTAGATATTGCTATATTATTTTGTTCTGTTTTATTATTTGAAGATATATTTTAGGGAAAAGTATGCACTGACCTTTCTTTTGTTTCCAGATATGTTAGTGCCACTCTTGATAACATAAAAAGGAAAGGATACAAACAATTTATTACTGGTCATATCTAGTGGTTACGTTCAATAGACAGATACCACCAAGAAGTATCTGAAAGAATGACTCACTTGTAGTAGGTGATTAAGGTAAATACAGTGCCTTGCAAAAGTATTCACCCCCCTTGACTTTTTACCTACATTCCCTTGTTACATTACAGCCTTAAAGGACCACTATAGGCACCCAGATCATTTCAGCTTAATGAAGTGGTCTGGGTGCCAGGTCCAGCTAGGATTAACCCTTTCTTCTATAAACATAGCAGTTTCAGAGAAACTGCTATGCTTACCTATGGGTTAATACAGCCTCTAGTGGCTGTCTCATTGAAAGCCGCTAGAGGTGCTTTCGCGCTTCTCACTGTGATTTTCACAGTGAGAAGACGCCAGCGTCCATAGGAAAGCATTGAGAATGCGCATTCAGCCGATAATGACGAGAAGGAGGAGGAGAGGAGGAGGAGAGTCCCCCGCCCGGCGCTGGTAAAAGAGTATGTTTTCCTGGCACTATAGTGGTCCTTTAAGTTCAATGTTTTATTAATCTGAATTTTATGTGATGGATCAGAACACAATAGTCTTAGTTGGTGAAGTGAAATGAGAAAAATATATACATAAAACTATTTTTTAGAAATAGAAAACAGAAAATTGGCATGTGCGTATGTATTCACCCCCTTTGTTATGAAGCCCATAAAAAGCTCTGGTGCAACCAATTACCTTCAAAAGTCACATAATTAGTGAAATGATGTCCACATGTGTGCAATCTAAGTGTCACATAATCTGTCATTACATATACACACCTTTTTTGAAAGGCCCCAGAGGCTGCAACACCTAAGAGGCACCACTAACCAAACACTGCCATGAAGACCAAGGAAATCTCCAAACAAGTAAGGGACAATGTTGTTGAGAAGTACAAGTCAGGGTTAGGTAATAAACAATATCCAAATCTTTGA
The DNA here is from genome assembly GCA_933207985.1 of Pelobates cultripes. NCBI lineage: Eukaryota > Metazoa > Chordata > Amphibia > Anura > Pelobatidae > Pelobates > Pelobates cultripes. Next base: position 87,899,289 of record OW240914.1, on the reverse strand, counting down.
TGATTCCCAGGAGCACCATCAAATCTATCATAACCAAATGGAAAGAACATGGCACAACAGCAAACCTGCCAAGAGACGGCCGCCCACCAAAACTCACGGACCAGGCAAGGAGGGCATTAATCAGAGAGGCAGTGCAGAGCCCTAATGTAACCCTGGAGGAGCTGCAGAGTTCCACAGAAGAGACTGGAGTATCTGTACATAGGACGACAATAAGCCGTACGCTCCATAGAGTTGGGCTTTATGGCAGAGTTGCCAGAAGAAAGCCATTACTTTCAGCAAAAAACAAAATGGCACGTTTTGAGTTTGCGAAAAGGCATGTGGGAGACTCCCAAAATGTATGGAGGAAGGTGCTCTGGTCTGATGAGACTAAAATTTAACTTTTCGGCCATCAAAAAAAAAAAAGCCATGTCTGGCGCAAACCCAACACATGACATCACCCAAAGAACACCATCCCCACAGTGAAACGTGGTGATGACAGCATCCTGCTGTGGGCATGTTTTTAACAGCTATAGTTCTAAATGAGGAAAAATAAATGGCACTACTGCGAATGGAGTGTGGTTTTTGTGTTCTTGTGTCTGTAGAAAATAGCCGGGATAAGGACCCATTCGTGACACCGACGTCAGTCTTCATACCAGATGCATAGATTAGATGAAGTAGGATTCTTTTCAGCAGTGGGCATAAGAGTGTTATTACCATAAACAAGAAAAGGCCAACAGAAAAGAAGTTCAGTATCAAAATCACTGTTAGAATGAGGGCAATCAGCACTGCAGACCCCAGAATGATAGATAAAGTGACAGTCACTAAGTCAACAAACAATGTAATAAATGTGATATATAACTATTTTATATAGTTTGATTCAGTGCTGTGATCTAAGAATAAACCACGGTCATCTACATTAATTCTTAAAGCCAATACCCTCTTCACAATAGGTTAAGTAATGGTTAAAAGGGTTGCAAATTAGATTACTGAAGGGGTTAATGCTTTGTATTCATGGACTATTGATGGTATAAGGACATCTTTATTGTATTTTAGTTTAAGTTTAAAGCTCTGCTTTATTTTATTTGACTTGATTTCTTGTTGAATGGATTTCTCTCTGACCTGTTAGTTACTAGAGCCACATATTTGACAGAAAATGCAAAAAGTTGTATAAATGTTCATGATTTTCATTCCTTGATTTCTACATTAAGGTACTTTACTTTTCTCTTATTTATTTGACAAAAATAGAAAAGACTACAGGAACTGTTCCTGCACCTTGAGATTTGGG
>OW240914.1:87812282-87897925 GCA_933207985.1 Pelobates cultripes | reverse complement strand
CAGCACAGGATGTGGGAACTGCAAAGGAGCATGATAGAGAGACATGCTCCTCCTCCTTCAGCGTTAGTGAGAGGAATGCCGCCGGACCGGCGAGGCTGCCACCCGGTCCGGCGGCCGCAGCATGAAACGGCCGGCCCCCTCACAGTGTGCCACCGGACCGGCCACCCGGTGGCACCTTCCACTGAAGTCCCCAGATGCCGCCCCCAATCCAGCCCTCCCGGCCGGGCCCTCGGACCATGTCCGAAGTGCCCGACCGGTCAGTCCGCCCCTGGCGACTGTTATGCGGCCTCGTGCCCAGCAGTAGACAGGAGCTCCAGAATGAGCAGACAACGATCCCAGGGCAGGGGGGACAAGACAAACTATTTAAAGCCTTCATAGACTCTCTGTACTTTCTACTCCACCCCACACAGCTCTTACTCCAGGATAGACATGTTCTTAATAAATCTGAGGCTGCTTCCGAGTCTGTGCACAACCGAAATTAACAATATCACTTGGTCCGACCACGCGGACATAGCTGTATAGCTTAGAGCAGTGGTTCCTAACCTTTTTTCTCTTGGGTACCCCTTGGCAGCTCGTTTCCATAAATTGTACCCCTTTATTAGTGAAATATTTGTAATTATTATAGTTGCTGTTATTTCAAATGTATATGCTTTTCTCTATCCCATCTCCCTTTTTTCTCTGTTCCAGGCTCCCCACAGTGTAGATACATACATGGATACATAAACACACAGACTGACACACGTGCAGACACACAGATACAAACTCTGACATACATACAGATGTACAGACACACAGATACAAACAATGACACACTTATACAGATACATAATACAGATACACAGATACAAACAATGACACACTCATACAGATACAGATATACACACTGACACACATGCAGATACATAGACACAGATACAAGCACTGAGATACACCTGCAAAGGAAGAGACACATATACAGTAGCACAGACACAATGACACACATGCACATACACACAGAGAAAACATTGACACACATCGAGACAGATGAACAGACAGGCAAAAACACTTTCAGATACACAGATACACACACTGACATACATATATTTGCAAGGACATTTGTATACACACACTAACACATATACTGATACCGGAGAAACTGACGGAAGCAAAGCACAGAGAGATGGACACAGGTTTCTTCAGGAAGGAAGAGATTCTTTATTGGATCACCGATCGGGACTCAGAGGGACTAATGTCACCAAAAATACAGCAAGTTCTGAGCCCTGAACAATAGTGCAGGCTCCTATATAGGCACATAACTCCTCCCATATTAAGCTCCACCCGCACATTCTCTTGACCAATCATTACAAATAAGAATTAACTTCCTGCTTGACCGCATGGCTTGTCCAGCACAATGGAGGAGGGGAATACTACATCCTGTATTCTTGCACATGCTCCGTACACTACTGATCGTATCTTGCCTCGTGCAACCAACTGATCGATACGTCAGCATATGCACGTACACATGCCACGTGGTAATCTCGGCCTACTAAATTTATTTTTACCGAGATTCCACCACATTCCCCCCTTTGATGCCTCTTGATATTTTACAATTACTTGAGGCATCACTTAACCTTGGTTTGCATACACCACAAGTTACCTTTGAACCAGACCAGACTTATCCTATGATGTGAATCTTCAACACTCGTCTTCCTGCATTGGTTCTCCCTGATCTAGAGCCTTATATTTATAAATTGCCATTATCTGTGCAGCAGCCTTCCTCTCTGCTATATTTTCTATCAGGCTTTGTACAGACCTAACTACTAAGGGTATAAGACACGGCAGGAGTAGACACAACATTAAAATCAGTAGGACTCCACCTACCACTGCCTTAAGCCCTCCAAACCACTCATACCAGCTACCAAACCAACTACTGGGATTGTACCCTTTCCATACCTGAGTAGGCACATGCGCTAGTTTAACCATATGGCTAGTAAGCTCAGCTATTGCTTGCCCTTCGTCATCTATTTGAAGACAGCAATTGCTCAGGTTAAACTTCCCACATACACCTCCCTCTACTGCCAAAAGATAATCCAAGGCTAATCTATTTTTGTAAACTGCTGTCCTCATCCTGGTATTATGCTTCGCTAGAAGATTGAGCGCTTGTGATGTCTCGTTAGTAATGATCTCAACCACCGCCTGTAACCTTATAATGCGGTTGAGCATATAAATAGGGGTTCTATAACCAAAGGTACCATCCTCTGCCCATGTGGCTGGCCCATAATAATCTATAATACGCTGGGAGGCCATTCATTATCTTCCCAGGCACCTATCTCTATGGGTCCCCTTTTCTTCCTATGATTCACATCATACACTTTAACACCTAAAGTCTCACCTGTTTCAATAGGTAACAAGAAGAAGGATGGTTTTAACATACCCAACACACATGCCCCTTCCCAGTCCTGTGGTAACTCCGAATAGGCCTTCTTACCACAGATCCAGTACAAATTCGCTGGGGCTCTCCAGTTAGATGTGATGGATAGATCAAACCATACGCCCTTTAAATTGGCATATCTTGCAAACGGGTTAGATGGTTCTGAGACATTTGAAGCCGACCACCAAGTTGTATTCTTTGTATCATCATCATAAGCTTTTTGCCCTAGACAAGTTAATTCTCCTACAGAAGTATTATACATCATTCCTTTCCTCGCTATGCAAACATAACCTATGATGGAGGTCTTCAATCTCCACTCAGATTTACCCCTAACACTCATATGATAGTCGGCTTGTGTAGATATTAATTGGTCAACTGCCTCAGAACCGGACATTACCTCCTTTGCTTCCCAAGGCCATTGGTCTCCCATGTTAGTACCTCCACACACATAGCAGTTGGTAACATTAAGACTACCGGCAATACTCTCGGCTAAGTCAATGAACAAGTTTTTAGCATTATGGGGGATCTTATTATCTATGCTCATCTCTTCATAAAAGGAATAGTATACTTGATGAGTTTGGGAGGTTACCGTATCAGTCTCTATCCCTATAAACAATATTGTCCCAGGGTCTAAACCCGTCTCATATATTTGAAACCCAAATAAATTACCATATTTATCTAAGAACTTGTCAGGGTTATTTATAAGTATATGGATTGGATTGCATTCCATAGACTTACAATATGGATCAGTAGGCAACTTAGTCAGAATCATGTCCTTGTCTGCTGTCTGTCCCCAAGTCGCCCACCCCACACAAGACCAATATGGGCAGAAGTTATAATCTCTATTTGGGCATCTTGGACTTACATATTTATTTTTACTACTGGGACAAATATATTTATCGTTAGACCCATACGCCCTCTCCCATCTAAGATCCCCACATACATTCCACGGCTTTCTACCACTTGATATTGCTTTACACGCATCAAATAGCAGAGCACCTGAAGAATATACGGATTTTAATACCGTCTTATTAATTAGGGTCCCCTGAGAATCTCCATTTCTGAGAGTCAACCAAATTGTACGGGGTTGATACTCAGGACTGAAGCACTTAGGTTCTCCTACTCCTAAATGACACACACTATATTCTATATTTAAGTATCTACATCTTGATACATCTCCTTTACACTCATATTGCGAATGCCAAATTAGGGTCTGGGATATATGGTTCTTGTAGTCTTAATGCATACCTCACAGCTAGGAGTGTCGGTACCTCTACCTTCCTGAATATAAAAATACACATAAATAAACATTATTAAAAATACATCTTTCGTCGTCATCCTCAGTCTTCGTCCGTGTGAAGGCACCTCAGCTTCCAGGATGTAAGGACTGCAGGGAATGGAGTTCTGCTCGTCTTCACAGGGGTCCCCTCAAGACTTTCCCTGACTTATACACTCGTTGGTGAGTGGACAGGCTTTATTATGGCCTTCTCACTCACTTACCAAGTCTCTGAAACAATAAAATTTGTAATCTACAAGGTTCCTCGTCACTCCGACTGAGTCGTGCGTTTTAACCGGATCTTGCAGGGATTCTCTGGATTTGCTGTAACTTGCCAGGAATCGGCTGCTGCTGGTTTAACCCTGGAGTGATGTATCCACGGAGCCACTTCGGCTACTTTTATCGCTGTAGGGGTAGACAGAAGAACAACATAAGGACCTCTCCACTTGGGCCCTAACGGCACATTATTCCACTCTTTAATCCACACTTGGTCGCCTGGGTGGTAACTATGAATTGGGGGATAAATATTCACAGGTAATCTATCTTGTACCCATTTCTGTACCTCCTCCATAGTCTTACCCAACTCTACAACCTGCTGCCGGGTAATTCCTTCTCCCAACTGACTCAAATCCCCCCTTAAGTTACCAAGCACGGGAGGTGGTCGCCCGTACATGATTTCAAAAGGAGAGAGGCCCATCCTTCTGGTAGGTGTACTACGGATTCGCAATAGAGCTATGGGCAAGAGAACGTTCCACTTAAGTTGGGTTTCCTGACACATTTTAGCCAACTGATTCTTAATAGTTCTATTCATTCTCTCTACCTTACCAGAACTCTGGGGTCTATATGCCGTATGAAGCCTCCACTTTATACCAAGCATATGAGTCAATTGTTGTAGGCACTGATGAACAAAAGCTGGACCATTGTCCGATCCTATAGAGCAGGGTAGTCCATATCGGGGTATTATTTCTCGTAGCAGGAATCTCACGACTTCTCCTGCTTTCTCTGTACGAGTAGGACATGCTTCTACCCAGCCTGAATAGGTGCACACCACTACCAGCAGGTAGCGATGTCCACCCGATTTAGGCATCACTGTATAGTCAATTTGTAAATCGGACATGGGAAGTCCCCCCATAAACTGGACTCCTGGTGGCTTTACTGGTCCTTGTCTTGCATTATTTTTAGCACACGTTACACATCTACGTACAATGGCCTGAGTCAAGTTGGACAATCTTGGTATGTAGAAATGTTTTCTGAGAGATTCTTCTGTACTGTCTCTCCCAGAATGTGTCCCGTTATGATAGTTTTGGACAATTTCTACCGCTAGTGATGCTGGAATAACTATTCTTCCATCTTCTAACTGATACCATTTGTTCTCCAAATACTTTCCAGGTTCAGTCCTTAACCACTCCTCTTCTTGAGCTGTATAAATTGGAGTCCATTGAGACAGTGGAGTTGGTATAAGAGCAGCTATATGCCCCACATATTCCTGTCTTCCTGATTCAGCAGCACGCTTAGCTGCACTATCTGCCATCCGATTCCCTTTGGTTACATCACCATCTCCTCTCAGATGCGCCCGACAATGTATAATACCGACTTCTTTCGGCTCCCACACTGCTTCCAATAGTTGTAGGATCTCAGCTGCGTATTTGATTTCTTTGCCTTCTGAATTCAATAGTCCTCTTTCTTTATACAAAGCTCCGTGGGCATGAGTGGTTAAAACGCATACTTGGAGTCCGTGTAGATGTTCACTCTTAAACCTTCAGCCAATTGTAACGCTCGTGTCAGTGCTATCAATTCTGCCTTTTGTGCTGATGTTCCTTTTGCCAGTGGCCGAGCTTCTATCACCTTGTCTATCGTTGTTACTGCATATCCTGCATAGCGGATCCCTTCTTTTACATAACTACTGCCGTCGGTGTAATATTGAACATCAGGGTTCTGGATGGAAAATCACGAAGATCTGGTCTACTTGAAAATACTTCATCCATTACTTCCAAACAATCATGTTGACTTTCAGTAGGTTGTGGCAAAAGGGTAGCTGGATTTAAGGTATTTACAGTCTCTAAATACACTCTTGGGTTTTCACACAACATTGCTTGATACTTGGTCATACGGCTGTTACTAAACCAATGATTTCCTTTGTAATCCAACAACGTCTGTACTGCATGTGGAACTCGTACATAAAGTTCTTGACCCAGAGTGAGTTTATCGGCTTCAGCTACTAGCAGGGCGGCTGCAGCTACAGCTCTTAGACAAGGTGGAAGTCCGCTGGCCACTGCATCCAGTTGCTTAGACATGTAGGCAACAGGTCTTTGCCATGATCCCAAGTACTGTGTCAATACTCCCACAGCCATTCTTCTTTGCTCATGTACATACAGGTAGAATGGCCGTGTGTGGTCAGGTAGACCTAATGCTGGGGCACTCATCAAAGCCCTCTTCACATCTTCGAATGCCGTTTGCTGTTCTTGAGTCCATAAGAAGGGGTCGTGCTCTGTACCTTTGATAGCTGCATACAGAGGTTTTGCCAGTATCGCGTAGCTGGGAATCCATATCCTACAGAAGCCTGCTGCCCCCAAGAATTCTCGCACTTGTCTTCTATTCCTGGGTATCGGTATTTGGCACACAGCTTCTTTTCTCTCTGGCCCCATAATTCTTTGACCTTCAGAGATATGGAATCCCAGATATTTGACAGTTGGCAAACACAACTGAGCCTTCCTTCTTGACACCTTGTATCCTGCCTTCCAGAGAATGTGTAGTAGATCGTGCGTTGCTTGCTGACATACTTCCTTTGTAACTGCTGCTATCAACAAGTCATCTACATATTGTAATAATACACACTCTCCTGGGATAGACTCGAAATCTAGTAGATCTTGACTTAGAGCTGAACCAAATAGGGTAGGTGAATTTTTAAACCCCTGGGGCAATCTTGTCCAGGTCATTTGGCGTTTCGAGCCCGTTACAGCATTTTCCCATTGGAAAGCGAAGATACATTGGCTTTCTGCGGCAATTCGGAGGCAAAAGAAGGCATCTTTGAGATCTAAGACTGTAAAGTAAGTAGCCCCGCCCGGAATTAAAGCAAGCAGGTTATATGGATTGGGCACGACTGGATGTATACTAACAACCGCATCATTGACTGCTCTCAAGTCCTGCACAGGTCGATACTCATCTGTACCGGGCTTTTGAACAGGCAGCAATGGGGTGTTCCAGGGGGAAGTACAGAATTTTAGGATACCATACCGTATGAACTTATCCAGATAAGATTGGATGTTCTTCTTAGCCTTCTGCGGAATATGATATTGTCTCAGGCTTACTGGATAAACCCCAAGTTTTAGTTCGATTTTAATAGGTGGGTTGTTCTCTGCCCAAACTCCTGGTATGTTAAATAAGGATTCATCACTCCTCGGGTTTTGGCTAGTCAACACTGTATAAAGTCGCCACTCTTCTTCCTTTGGTACGGACAATGTCATAATACCTGAGGGTCCATTAAACTTTAAGGATGTTGTTCCATTTGGTAGGAACGTAATCTGCGCTTGTAATTTGGATAGCATATCACGTCCCAGCAATTGGACTGGACACTCAGGCATATAAAGGAATTGATGTTTTACTACGTGGCCTCCCAATGTACAGAGTCGACTTTTAAGAACCGGTTTTTCAGCACTTCTTCCAGTTGCTCCTATTACAGTAATAGTTCTTCCAGATGGAGGAGCAACTTGATTAGTCACCACCGAATGTTCAGCACCAGTGTCGATCATGAACGCACTCCTTTTTCCCCCTATTGATACATCGACCATAGGCTCCGCTCGACCAAGGGGGATGGAGCCCGGTCGGTATCAATAGTCCTCCATGACCGTGTCAGCCAATCCCACAAAGTCCCTACCTTCTCTATCGCGGGACCTTTGCGCTGCTGGATAGTACCTATCTTCCCTTACACTTCCTCTGTTCCCATTACTCCCTCTATTACCATTACTCCCTCCGGGGCCTCCTCTACCTCTCGCTCTGCCTCTAAAGTTTCCGTAACCTGCCCTGGGTAAGTCTCTCTCATACTGCTCTCTTTGCGGACACTCGTTCCTCCAATGCCCTTCTTCCTTACAGTACGCGCACTGATTCCTACTCAAAGGCTCCCTATTCCATCTACCATCGCCTCTATCTGGGCCCCGTCTATCTACGCCTGCGATCGCTACCGCTAGCATATCTGCCTTTCTACGCATCTTGCGCTCTTCCTCTTTCTTACTTTCTGTTTCCCTATTCATATATACTTTGTTCGCTACCTCCATTAGTTGAGTGATAGACATACCTGCAAACCCTTCTAATTTCTGTAGCTTGCGCTTAATATCTCCGTAAGCTTGGCTGACAAAGGCGGAGTTTACCATTCGGGAATTATCAGCGTCTTCCGGATTAAAGGGGGTATACAAGCGGTATGCCTCCAATAATCGGTCATAAAAGACACTGGGCGCTTCATCACTTTTCTGAATCACCTCAACTGTCTTCGACATGTTAATAGCTTTCTTCCCTCCGGCTTTCATGCCAGCAATTATAGCATCTCTATAGGCTTTAAGTTGAGCCATATCTGCGCCATTTACATTCCAGTCAGGATCGGTGTTAGGGTAATGTGTTGCGGCCCATGCTGCCGGATTGGCTTGATTTAAAGCACGGGCTCTCTCCTCTAGCGCCTTAATGGCCGCTTGGTTAATCCTTGTCCTTTCCTCATTATTGAACAATGTCATTAATAACTGCTGGCAATCAGCCCATGTCGGGTTATGTGTCTGAACTATCGAGGTGAACAGATCGGTCATAGCTTGTGGTTTCTCAGTGTACGAGGAATTGTGGGTCTTCCAATTCAAGAGATCGGTAGTCGTGAACGGGACATATACGAAGACTGGGTCAGCATGTGCCATTTGACCTGCGGCATCGATATAGGCTGACCCAGGATTCAGACGAAGAGGCATCTGATAATGTTTTAATTGTTGGGTACCGGTCAGTTGTCGGGTTAGTATGGGGCTACGTGGAGGGGCGTCAGTTAAAGGTTCCGGTCGAGAGGTAATAGGGCATGAGGATGTGGGAACTTGATTTTGGGAAAAGTTAGTGAATAGTATACTCCGAGCCGAGCTAGAAGAAGCTTGACCGGAAGTTTGAAGTGGCGCCAAATCAGGATATTCAGATCTAATGGGGGTTGGTCCTGGTTCCGGAAGGGGAGTTTTAATACGAGGGGGGGTGGATTCTGTACTGGAGGAGGAAGCGGAAGTGGATGGGGGCAATAGGGGAAGGGGTGCAGAGCTTCCTGCATTCGCGTCACTTCCTCTTAAAGGAAAGTAAGGGGGCGGCAAAGGGATCTCGGACTCAGGGGGCGTGTCCAAAATGGGCCTAACACCAGTCCTAGTGGACAAACAAGTCCTGGCCACCATGAGGCGACATTGCTCCTCGTGGCATATCCGGATCCATTTTGGCGAGTCGTTTACGGCCTGCCCCCAACAATCAATGTATGGAAACTGTCCGTAAAGTTCAGGCCTACCTGATACAGCCACGTGTACACGCTGTACCAGGGTTGGATCCAAACTGCCACGCGGCGGCCATGCCGCAACCAAAATAGGCCACTCCCTAGTGCACAAAGTGACCAAACGTACAGGAGACATTTTAACCCCAAAATCACATGTTTTGAATCCCTTTTTAAAATTCTTTACCATACAACCTAAGGGATCCGAAATCGTTGACTCTGACGCGCCCATACTTATCAATGGAACGTCGTTGACAACGAATACTATGCACGCGTTCTTATTCAACAGTCACACCCGTTTCCTCTGGCAACAGCACCACGTGGTACAGTTACCGAGTGAAACGTACACAATAACACAATAATCACTCAGGGAATTCCCGTACACACACAGCTGTTACACCAGTCACTAAATAATCAATATTATGCCCTTTGGCGAAACTATACAGTCACCCACGCTATAATTCTCTATATATGAATTACCCGTCTATAACACACCCCAGTAACATCGTCTTTTACTAGTATCGGTTACAGTACGGTTAGCATAGGTCAAAGCACAATTTAAGGTCACAATACAATTATTAGTGGTTACGGTGTTAAACATGCAATAGACGACAATGATTAGTACTTATATACAGTGTCAGTAAATATACAGGGTTATGGTACCGTGCACTATGATACAGCAACACACTATTAACACTCTCGCTAGACGGCTGAGCTCGCGCTATCTAACAAGATATACACTTTACTAACAATCTTTAACACATTTACAATCCCAACTAAACTATTGGCCAGTACCTTGAATGGACTACCTAAAACTATATACACCCGTTTTGGTTAGCCACACTGCCCAAACACCACATATAGCGAACTAGAGGGCGAAATTTACAAAATTGCCCTTCTAGTCTATTTACTCTATCAAAAGTCTAGTGGGTTCCAAATTTACACGCCTTCCCACTTAGCCAAGATAGGTTGAGAGCTAGCGAACCGAATTTACACAGGCGCCGCTTAGTCTCCCGGTCCCTCCGACCTAGCGAACGTAATATACACCCTAGAACGCTAGTCTAGACAAGACACCGGTGTCCGGCTAGGGCTATTTACACAGGACCCCGCCTGACTAACCAGATCAAACGGTCTTACTAAAGAGCGTTCGATCGAGCGGTGCGCCTTCGCTCCTTCCCTCCGACAGAGGGGGCAGATTCCATACACAGATTTAAACCCCTTTTGGGCCTACCGCACAATCGGTATACCCCTAGTGGGTCTGCCGTCTAAAACAGCAGTTGTCTTACCTCCTCGCTCCTGAACCTGAGTTCACACTCATCGACGGGGACACCCCAGCACTTCTTACGTAGAGGCCGATGATCTCCTGGACAACAGACCAGTGGCGCCGAGACGAAGGGAGGTCCACGCAGAAGTTCAGGGGTGCAGCCGTAGAGAACGTGGGCAAAGATAGACCGTCTCACGCCTCTGCCTCTCAGCTACCGTTAAACGATGAGCTTCCTGGCCAATGCACCAAATGATACCGGAGAAACTGACGGAAGCAAAGCACAGAGAGATGGACACAGGTTTCTTCAGGAAGGAAGAGATTCTTTATTGGATCACCGATCGGGACTCAGAGGGACTAATGTCACCAAAAATACAGCAAGTTCTGAGCCCTGAACAATAGTGCAGGCTCCCTATATAGGCACATAACTCCTCCCATATTAAGCTCCACCCGCACATTCTCTTGACCAATCATTACAAATAAGAATTAACTTCCTGCTTGACCGCATGGCTTGTCCAGCACAATGGAGGAGGGGAATACTACATCCTGTATTCTTGCACATGCTCCGTACACTACTGATCGTATCTTGCCTCGTGCAACCAACTGATCGATACGTCAGCATATGCACGTACACATGCCACGTGGTAATCTCGGCCTACTAAATTTATTTTTACCGAGATTCCACCACAATACAAATCTAAAGACACACCGGTACATACACTGCCACACATGCAGATAAACAGATGGCAACACTGATATACATACAGTTGAACAGACACACTGATAAACACACTGCCACACATGCAAATACACAGATACAAACACGCAGATACACATACAGATATAAACATTGACACACATACAGATGTACAGACACACACACTGCCACACATGCAGATACATAGACACACAGATACAATAATTGACACACATACACATACAGATACAGACACAGGTACACATGTAGATACACAGACACACATACTGACACACATGCAGATAAACGGGGACACACACAAATATACAGATACACACACGCAGATAAACAGACATATATATACACACACTGACACACATACAGATATAGACACATAGATACACACATTTTCTGCCTTGGCCCCCTAAAACAACTTCACCAAAACACACCCACATTCAATACGTTGTATTATGATAATTAAAACCAAAATGAAATATATCATGATTAGATAAATACATTCCAGTAACATATTTACATAAATGCACACTAAATTAAATGTCACAATATTTATGCTTCTGCAGTGGTAATAAAATAATAGCCAAGTACAATATACGTCAATCACTAACAATAACAAACCAAAAAGGAGTAAGTCAAGTTGTCATGTGGGATGTATGCCATTAGTCTGGAGAAGTAGTGGTGTGTGCTGGAGATGTAGTGTGTCTGTGTGTGTTTGCTGGGGATGTGGTGTCTCTGTGTGTGTGCTGAGGACGTAGTGTGTGTGTGTGATGGGAGATGTAGTGTGTCTGTGTGTGTGTGTCCTAGGGATGTAGTGTGCATCCTAGGGATGTAGTGTGTGTGTGCTAGGGATGCAGTGTATCTGCATGTGCGCTAGAGATATAGTTTGTGTGTATGCTGGGGATGTAGTGTGTGTGTATGGGCGTGTATGCTGAGGATGTAGTGTGTGTGTGCGGGAGATGTAATGTAAATGCTAGTCATGTAATGCGTTTGTGTGTGTGCTGGAGATGTAGTGTGTGCTGGGGATGTGGTGTGTGTGTGCTAGGACTGTAGTGTGTCTGTGTGTGCTAGGTATGTAGTGTGTCTGTGTATGCTGGGGATATAGTGTGTGTGTGCTGGGTATGTAGTGTGTGTGTCTATGTGCTGGGGATGTAGTGTGTTTGTGTGTGTGTGCTGGGAATATAATGTGTGTGTGTTGGATCCTAGCTGAAGTGGAGTCTGAAATGAGTCCTTGCAGCTCTGCTCCTGTTGTCTACACCGTTGCTGTCCGACTCCTGCATGTTCCGCCGCCTGTGCTAGCTATGTGGCAGTTACAGCGCACATAGTCAGACACAAAGGGAACTTTTGACATTCCCGGGGGCCAGCCCACAGCAACAGCCCTGCAGCAAATTGATGTAAGTAAATTCCTACTGAAGTTCTGGCACGCACAGCTAGTAATCTCAGAGTGCTGGAACTTCAGTGGGAAACATGTCAGGACCTGACCAGCCTCCCTTTCATGATGTTGAGGATTACAATGGCACTGGCCTGTTGTGGGAGGCCTTTAGCGAACCAGAGTTTGGGAGTGCTGGAGAGTGCCGATTCTGGGACATCTACGACTACAGGTAGGGCATGCATTATTGGGCTACCGCTAACGAGGTGAGACAAAACTTGACATCTCTGGTGACAATGGAGTGGATGCTGGAGCAGGATTACCAACACCTGCTCAGCTTAATTCAGCCCCAATATACCCTGCAGGGAGAGCAGGAGAGCTGGGTGGCGGACCCAGACCTACAACCCTGGCTGAGGTCCCCCCGCTTCACTACCAGCTCCAGAAGTAGGGGACCTCATCAACTGGTCCTGGGAAAACCCCCAGTCGGCAGGTGGAGATGGGACCGAGGTCTCTCAATCGGCCCTACCGGCTCAGATCCCCAACCACAGCTGGAGCTATCGGGATTAGAGATAGTCGGTCCTACTCCCCGACAGCAACCGGCCCAGATCCCCAAATGCAGTTGGAAGTACCAGGAGGGACGGCAGTCGGTCCTACTCCTCAGCGGCAGCATACCGTACAGGGAGAAGGGATAATCGGTCCCCCTCTCCAGCGGCAGCCGGAGATACCTGGAGAGGAGACAGCTGGTCCCTTTCCCCATCCACAGTGAGAGCTCGTGGGAGTGGAGACGACCGGTCCCACTCCCCAGCAGCGATACCTGCTGGCCCAAGACAGGACACCGGAAATAGATGGGACAGAGATCTCTGCACCAGACCTACAGGGATGCTGGACGGCCAGATCAACAACCACCCACGCAGCAGCAGTTTCCCAACTGGTTCCTAGGGGTAGTGTAGGGGGTGGCCGTCTACACTAACCCCCTTCCAGCAAAAGCGCTGACATCCTGGCAGAGTCCAGTTGGCCTTTGCCCTACCCTTTTTCTTAGTCCAGGTTTGTATGGTTGAGCCAAGCAGGCTCCTGCAACAGAAGCAAAACCTATAGGATAGAGCAGCACTGGCCTCTGCTCTACCAGTCCATGTGTTCTGGGACCGGACGACCCACTGTTCTACCCAGCTGTAACGCTGTCTACGGGGCAGAGCGCCGCTGGCCTCTCCCCACCAAGTAACCATAATGCTATACCTGGGAGTACTAGAGTGACAGGGGGTGCCGGACACCCATTCAGCATCCTTAGACCTGTAGGACAGAGCCTGGCACCGGAGACTACCCAGCCAACTAATTGTTTTTGGGTGGGTTGCCCGACTAACTCAGGTACCGACCGGCAGCAGAATACACAGAGGATAAGATTCAGGAGGCGGTGGCGAGAGTCAAGGTGGAAAGGCGCCGGGGCCGGACGGATTTACAAGGACCCGATGGAGCTGGGTAATTACAGGCCTATTACGCTGATCAACACAGACACAAAGATATTGGCCAAGATTCTGGCTGACCGTATTTCGGTAGTACTCCCACAACTAATACATGCGGACCAGGTGGGGTTCATGCCGTGTAGGCAGCTCTACAAAAATACCCAAGGTAGTCGACTTAGCCTGGTACGCTGAGACAATAGCTCGTTGTAGTGCTTGTAAACTACAGCTTGTTGAAGTGGTTATGGTGCATTGAGGATATGAGATTAGTTCCTGGAATAAGGATCATCCTAATGGCTTTGGGACAACAGGAGGTGTGAAGATGTGCTTGCAATTGTAACTAACATTAGCATGAAGATTACCAAGTTCCGAATCACAAAAAATTTAGAATTTGAGCAATGTGATGTTCCACCTTAATTTGAGTTTCTCTTGAAATGCCCCCATACATATTATATGTTGTTTTTTAAAGGACAGAAAATACTTTTCTACAATATCTTATGTATACTTAATATAATAAGAGAGGCGTATAGTTAGTACGTACTTACATGTAATAGGGTCCTTAACTAGTTAATTGCAACAAAACTGCAAATGTTATCATGAATGACACCCAGAAAAACAAACAGATATTTATTCCCTTCTGGCTGCATGACTGTGATAGTTGTATCTAGTTTATGTCTTAAAAAAATATTTAAATGAGCACTCTAAACACCAAAACAACAACATCTTTAATGGTTTCTCCAACACTTTTTTTATGTTGAATAGAATATTGTCCCATCGGTGCATACTTCACATCTGTCGTCTGCATGCACAGCACTCTGTCTGCAAGCTGAAGCATTTCACATCCAGTGGTTATAGTAACCCTTTAATGTGGTTATAGTAACCCTTTAATGTGGTAGTTTTGGTACATCAAACCTGTCCCTGCAGCCAGTGTACAAACTGTTTTTTTTGTTTGTTTTTTAAAGGGTTGATCTGTGGTGGCTTGGCTGCGACCTTGTGCAATACCCCTTTTCAGTGCCAATATCCACACTACGCCATACCGCTTCTAGGATGAATTCCAGTGTTAAGGCAAAATGAAGTGGGGATAACGAACACCTCTGCTGTGTGCCATTGCAGATCTATTAAAGCACCATCAGCACAGACCTTAGCATTTGGGCAGCTGTAGAAGTATTTGATTTATTCTAGCATTTTACCACCAAAGCACATACCTCTCAATGTAGCCAGCAAGAAGGACCAGTCTACCCGATCAAAAGCCTTCTCCATATCGTTTAAGAGAATGAGCAGTAGCTGCTCCCTTTCCGCTCATAATGTTGGATTGAGTACCCTCTCAAAGTGCTGTCCCTGGCCTCCCTTCCTGGATAAAATTGGTCTGATCTTTGTTGAAAAGCTTGATGTCTACGTTAAGTAGAGATATTGGTCTGTAGCTTCCTCATAACTCTGGGTCTTTTCCTGGTTTATTGAAAATGGTAAACGTGGCTGATGACTCTGAATGAAATTATCTTCCCGAGGTAAGTGTGTTGAGTGCTTTGGTGAGCTTGGGGATCAGAAAATGGCCAACATGCTTGTAATAGTTCAATATGAACCCATCAAGTCACAGTGTTTGAGCATTTTTGAGTGGCGTTGGAATCTCCTCTTTTGTGATCAACGAACTGCTGCCTGTATTACTGTGAACAGAAAACATTTGAGATATCGCTCTGTCTTCAACTCATTCTCCCTAGTTGGGCTACTGAGTTCAGGTTGGTGTATGTTATATAGAGATGTATAAAATGTATGGAATTCCCAAGCGATCACATCTGGTAGGTGGGAAGAAGTTCTGTCAGACAGTTTGAGCTTATGAACTTGTTGATGAACGCGTTGATTAGACAGGTAGTTTTAATGTTGTGTTTGATCAGTGTATATAGGGCTTATACACTAAGCATCAGATTTTGTCCAAATGGCAGAATTCTGTCCGCATTGGTTTACTAAAAGCCAAATGCTGTCACAAATCGGTCAGTCCATAACATTTGTTTGCAAGATCAGTGAATTGGTTGTTTGTGAATAACCCTGAAGCGCTGTATCCCTATTATATATTAAATATTAAGTTTTAATGCTATTTCAAATATGTAAAAATAAAATATATTTAAATGAAGAAAGAAATTTATAGTGTATTATACCTTACTATACTTAACGTAACAAAATACTTTGTATTCTCAGACAAGAATCCTATTTGATCATAAGGTGTCCTAAGATTCACTAGTCATGTAAAAACCTCTTGGGCTTAACAATGTTATTTTGACATGTCATAAACCCATTGTAAAATAAATAACCAACTAATAACTAAACTATAAAGATTGCCAGACTTTATCTGCAAGCTTGTGACTAGATACTGTATATAATACGGTTCTCTGCACTCCCATTAGTTATTATTATGTTATTATTTATTTATTTATATAGCGCCAACAAGTTCCACAGCACTTCACAGTGGGTGGACGAACAAACATGTAGTTGTAACCAGACAAGTTGGACACACAGGAAGAGAGGGGTTGAGGGCCCTGCTCAATGAACTTACATGCTAGAGGGAGTGGGGTAAAGTGACACAAAAGTTAAGGATAGTATTAGACTAATGACAGTTGCAAGAGAGGAATCAGTCGGGAGCTATTACAGTTTAATTGATACGCTTTTATGAAGAAGTGGGTTTTTAATGATTTTTGAAGGAGTGGTGACTGGGTGAGCATCTAACGGAGGAAGGAAGTGAGTCCCACAGGAACTGTGCAGCCCTCGAGAAATCTTGGAGGCGAGCACCAGAAGTTGGAGTACGGACAGAAGATAGATGTAAGTCTTCAGCAGAGAAGGGCCTAGACGGAACCTACTTGTGTATTAGGGAGGATAGATGGGTGGGAGCAGCATTATGTAGAGATTTGAAAGCAAGAACCAAAATTTTAAATTGAGCCCTATATCTTACAGGAAGCCAATGTAGGGACTGACACAAGGTGGAGGCGTGGGAGGTGCGGGCAGATAGGAAGATGAGCATCGCCGCCGCATTCGTTATGGACTGTAACGGCGCAAGTTGGGAGCACGTAAGACCACTGAGAAGTGGATTACAGTAGTCAAGGCTAGAAAGGACAGTGGAATGGACCAGCACCTTAGTCGCATCTGGCGTTAAGTAGGGTCGGATGTGCGCAATGTTTTGGAGATGGAAGCGGCAGGATTTGGCGAAAGACTGGACATGAGTCATGAAGGAGAGGTCGGAGTCAAAGAGAACACCTAGGCAGCGAGCCTGTGTGGTGGAACTGATGGTGGCACCGTTGACTTGGAGGGAGGGAGACACAGGAGTAGCAACACTTGAAGGAGGAAAGACCAGAATTTCAGTTTTGGTCAAGTTGAGTTTAAGGAAGTGGGCAGCCATCCAGTTAGAAATAGCAGAGAGGCAGTCAGAGATACTAGTCAAGAGGGACGGGAAGAGATCAGGAGAGGACAGATGGATTTGTGTGTCATCCACATAGAAATGATATTGGAAGCCAAAGGAGCTAATGAGTTTACCAAGGGAGGCAGTATAGATAGAGAACAGTAAGGGACCAAGGACTGAACCTTGGGGTACACCAACAGAGAGGAGTTGGGGAAAAGAAGCAGAGCAAGAGAAAGAAACACTGAAAGAGCGCTTGGAGAGGTAGGAGGAGCACCAGGAGAGAGCAATATCTTGTAGACCGATATTGCGGAGGATGAGAAGAAGCTGTTGATGATTAACAGGGTCAAAAGCCGCAGAAAGGTCAAGGAGAAATAGGATAGAGTAGTGACCACGAGATTTTGCAGCGAGTAGATCATTGGATACTTTGGTCAGTGCCGTTTCCACAGAGTGCTTAGCGCGGAAATCAGACTGAAGCAGGTCTAGCAGAGAGTTGGACTCGAGGAAGTCTGTTAATCTTGCATACACAACTGTCAATCAAGATACACAAGGATCTTGGACGCAAAAGGCAGTAGCCAGAAGAGAGAGCGAGATTGAGAATTTTAGTGAGAGGTAGAGAAAGAAGAAGACAGAGTACGGATGACAAGCAAGGGAATTTGATCTAGGGAGCAGGTGGTGGGGCGGGAGGACTGGAGCAAAGCAGAAACTGCTTCCTCTGTAGCAGGTGCGAATGAACATAGAACAGCAGAGGGAGTGAGGTTAGGGGAAGTATTGTAAGGGGAAGAAGAAAGATGAGAGATCTCTTCCTGATTGTAGAGATCTTGTCAGTGAAGTGAGTTGCAAAGTCTGAGGCAGTCAGGTTAGTAGGTGGAGGCGGAACAATAGGGCGAAGAAGAGATTTAAATGTGTGAAATAGTCATTTGGGTTCGCGGGAGAGTGTGGTTATGTCCAGGGTCGGTGCAATAATTTCTGACGCCCTAGGCAAAGATCCATTTTGCCGCCGCTTCATGTCACTCACTCAGTGACAGACACACACACGCTGACACACATACACAGAAACTCACTGACAAACATACATTCACTGATAGACACACACCCACACACAGATACTCACTGACAGACATACACACACACTCACTGACAGACATACACTCACACACACACACACACTCACTGACAGACATACTCACTGACACACACACACTCACTGACAGACAAACACACACAGATATTCACTCACTGACATACACTCAACTCCCTGGGGTCCAGTGTGGGGCAGCGCCTCATTCCTCCAGCCCGCTGTTCAGTATGCCGGGGCCAGAATGATGTCATATTCCGGCTCCCGGCATCACAGAGGGCGCGCGAGGGAGGAGTGAGAGGCATGCCAGAAGAGCCTCCCTCGCCGCCTGCCGGCTCCATCCCCTCTCCTCCAGTCACCAGCATTTCATGGCAGAGCAGGCACCTGTCGTCAAGGTAAGAAGGTGATGTCTAGTTGAGACGAGAGAGTGGAATTGTAGAAGGAGGTTGCAGAGCTAGGACAGGTTACGTTCAAGTAGTCAGTCAACAGAATTGAAAGGAAAAAAAGTAGTTAGTCAACAGAATTTAAAACCCCCAGCCCCAATAGGAATGATCAGGATCATAATTGCAAATTTAGATTGTGAAAACTCGATTTGTACTACATTTATGACATTTAAAATTAAAGTTGTTGTGCCTTTAATTCACTGCACTGATCTTACCTTTGTTTTGATCTAGTACATCAAGCATGTCAAACTCGCTACCCATGGGCCGCATACGGCCCACAAGGACCATCTTTGCGGCTCGGCGAGCCGCGAGTACGTGCTGGTGTTATAGCAGAGAAGGCACCTGCTTTCCCCATATTGCAGGTGCCTACTCTGCTTACACTTATCCGGCTGGAGAGGAGAGGAAGGTGGATGCAGAGAGGTTAGTGTTAGTGTTCCTGCTCCTCATTACTCCCTCGCGCGCGCCGTCTGTAGTGAAGCCGGGCGCTGGAATATGACGTCATATTCTGGCACCACTAAACCGCGCGAGGGAGCAGTGAGGAGCAGGAAGGACCCCAGGAAGATGCTCTACATCGGCTCCAAAAGGTAGGGAGCAATAAAGAAAAGTGTGTGCAAGAATGTGTAAGTGTGTGTCTTTCAGTGTGTGTGTCTGTCTGTCAATGAGTGTGTGTGTCTGTCTGTCAGTGAGTGTGTGTCTGTATGTGTGTGTCGTCAGTGTGTATGTGTGTTGTTTTTTCTGTCATTGTGCGTGTGTTTGTCTGTCAGTGAGAATGTGTGTATGTATGTGTATCTGTCTGTATGTGTCAGTGAGTGTGTGCCAGTGTGTCTGTCAGTGAGTATGTGTGTGTCTGTGTGTGTATCTGTCTGTCAGTGAGTGTGTGTCTGTCAGTGTGTCTGTATGTGTGTGTGTCAGCAGGAGGCAGGGCCGGACTGGGGATTCCAAAGCAGCCCTGAAAAAAAAAATCTATGCCAGCCCCATAAATCATTGCGCCATATATTGTTGCATGTAATATGTAAGGCTATGTCTTGCCACCCTAGATGATTGAGATATATATATATATATATATATATATATATAGAGAGAGAGAGAGAGAGAGAGAGAGAGAGAGAGAGAGAGAGAGAGAGATCTTTTTCCAATATAAAATATTGGTCCTTTCAGAGTAAAAATTTTAATTATACAGTAAGCATACTCACATGCAGACACAGACAATCTCACTGACACAAGCTGATTGATACACAGCCTCATAGACAAACAATCTCACTGATATACATAAGGTCATTAAAATAAAAACACAAGCTCACTCAGTAGCAGGCACACACACACACACACAAGCAAGCCCACTCACTAGCAGGCGCGCACACACACACAGCTTAATGTAGTGGCTCTGGTGTCTATAGCCTGTCCCTGCAGGCTTTTCAATGTAAACACTGACTTTTTAGAGAAAAGGCAGTGTTTACATTGCTTCCTAGTGACAGACACTCAGACGGTCACTAGAGGTGCTTCCTGTGTCAGTGCGGATTGGCTGAGATCAGCACGACGTAGGGAAAAAAAAAAAAGGTGAGTAAAAACACACATACACACACACATACCATGACAGACACACACCGTGACACAGACAGAAACACAGACACACCATGACAGACAGACACACCATGACACAGACAGACACACACACACCATGACAGAGACACACACATACCATGACAGACACACACCTTAAAAAAGACACACACACCATAGCACAGACCGTGACACAGACACACACACGACACAGACAGACACACCATGACACACAGACACACACCACGACACAGAGAGATCGTGACACAGACACACACACACCGTGACACAGACAGACACACATTACATGACACAGACAGACACACACCATGACAAACACACACACCATGACAAACACACACACACACCATGACACAGACAGACCATGACACAGACAGACGCACACACCATGACAGTCAGAGACACACACACCATGACACAGACACACACAATGACACACACATTGCATGACACAGACACACACACACCATGACACAGACGCACACACCATGACAGACATAGACACACAGACACACACACACAATGACACAGACACACCATGACACAGACACACACACACCATGACACAGACACACACACACATGACACAGACAGACACACACACAAATGACACAGAAACACACACACTCACACTGACACACACAATGTCTACCTGTGGGGAGCTCTAATGGTGGCCGCAGGGGGAGATGGCTATTCTGGCGGCCGCAGGGGGAGCTAGCTCTTCTGGCGGCTGCAGGGGGAGCTGGCGATTCTGTCTCTGCTCCCCCTCCCCAGTGCGCCGCTTAATGAGCCCCGGGCCGGAATATGACGTCATATTCCGGCCCCAGTCTCTTTCTAGAGTGCTGGGGAGGGGCAGCAGAGACAGAATAGCCAGCTCCCTCTGCGGCCGCCAAGGGAGCTCCCTTTGCAGCCGCAGGTCAGCCAGCTGCCTGCCCGGCCCCAGGTGCCGACTGCCCACCGGGAAACTTCCCGGTATCCTGGTGGGCCAGTCCGGCCCTGGCAGGAGGATCAGATTTGGCACAGGTGGTAGAGGGGGGTGCCCTAGTTTAGTAGAGGAGTGGACTGGCATTTAGTAGAGGGGAATGCTGGGGGGTTTTTATACTGTACTTTTTAAAATAAACCTACCTTTCTATGAAAAGTTTTTTTGTTTTGTTTTTTTGCAGCCCACATAAACTTAAATCTTGTTTATGTAGCCCGTGTGAGTTTGACATGCTTGTAGTAAATCATCAATTTGTACGTGTCTACCAATTGAATAGGATCTGTGCTGCATTGCCTGGATTTTATAATTTTATATTGTACTTGCATGTGAATGATAATGGTATGCTATAATGGTATACTATCATAAGACCAGATGACAGTCTTTAGTGTAGGACATATAAAACACACTATGACCATACAATATATATGTTGTATCCCATATCGCAAGGTGTGTGGTGACCGATAAATAAGCAGAATGGTGTTTAGCCGATGATATGCTGAAGTTGGCCCCTTAAAAGCTGCCAAGAAAAAAAACAATCTCAACCAATCAGGAGGATTTCCTTCTCTCCTGCTGTAGGCCTTTGAACTGAGCGGGATCTAAAGATTCTCCTGATTGGCTAATAGGCTGCTGTCCGCTCAGTGCTTGTTACTGTAGCCAGTCTCGGTTCCGGTGCAGAACACCGGCTTCGTTCTAATCGCGTGCTGACAGCCGCCTCTGCAGCCCACAATACAGCGAGACCTTCTCCCTCTGCATACAGGCGCTCTAATTGCAGGTCCGTGTAAATATATGTATAAGCTGGGAGTGCCGTTTATCTGTCATTTTTACAATTTTTAGGCCCATTTTCTGCATATGCAGTGATCTCTGATCTCATGCGCCCACGTTCAGTGTCTTGAGGTCTTGCCCCATATTAATTGGGGCTCTCTTGTGACCTCCAGCCCTCTTGTTCGCCCGCTGTCATCTGGCTATATGCCCTCTTTTGCATAGCGCTGCAAAGTATAATCGCTTGTTGAAAAAACAGGACATGTAGGTCTCATGTAACATAAACAATAATAGGTTTTTAAAAATCAGCAAGTTCCTCTCACCATAGCAGAGATTGGCTAACAATTTCTTTACCTATTCTTGGTGCTCCAGAGCTTTTTAAAGAGAGGTTACGCATGACCCACACACTAATGCACAACCAGAGTTTATGGGATATATTGTTTAGCTTCCTATTTAAAGAATCAGTCTTGGTACCATAACTCGTACAGCCTGCTGTAGTTTAGATTCTGTCCAGTTGTAGACCTTTAGGGGAGCACTCCTGATGTTACCCACGTCAGGTTACTTACCCGTAGTCTAACATCCTGCCATGTTGTACAGTCAATGTTTTTAAATATATAGTGTGTGGCAGCTGATTGCCGTGAGAGTGCTTGCAGAAAGCATGCTCAGGACTCTATGATGATGCTGTGATATGTGCTCCTCACAGGGGACATACTAAAAGGAATGACAGATTGGAATGCCCATAGACTTTAACAAGGCAGTGGAATGCCCATAGAGAATAATGGAAGTGAAAGGAATGCCCATAGAGAATAATGGAAACAAAATATTTTAATTAGAGACAAAACTATTACACATATGAAATCCATATTTTGCCACAATACTCTCCATATTCAGTGTCAATTTTTAAAATTGAAATTAAGTGGGATTATCATTGTTTTCTATAGAATGACAATGGTGAATGACTAAAGAGAATGCCCATAGACTATAATGGGAGGCAACACATAAACTCATTTGCAGGTAAATCTGTGTTGTGTAGCAAATTCATCTTTACCACAGGTGTTCCCCAAGTACAGCAGTAGATTCTAAAATTAAAAATTACTGGGATTATAGCTCTTTTCTATGGAATGTCATGTAAATGATGCAATGGAATGCCCATAGAGTATAATGGAAGTAATATGTGATTTGGAATCTGAACCATGAAACATATCAAGTAAAGCTTTTGCAGGCATACTCTGCGAGTTCAGTGGCAATTTTTTTAAATTGAGATTAAGTGGGATTATCATTGTTTTCTATAGAATGACAATGGTGAATGACTAAAGAGAATGCCCATAGACTATAATGGGAGGCAACACATAAACTCATTTGCAGGTAAATCTCTGTTATGTAGCAAATTTATCTTTTCCACAGGTGTTCCCCAAGTACAGCAGTAGATTGTAAAATTAAAAGTAACTGGGATTATAGCTCTTTTCTATGGAATGTCATGTAAATGATGCAATGGAATGCCCATAGAGTATAATGGAAGTAATATGTGACTTGGAATCTGAACCGTGAAACATATCAAGTAAAGCTTTTGCAGGCATACTCTACGAGTTCAGTGGCAATTTTTGAAATTGAGATTAAGTGGGATTATCATTGTTTTCTATAGAATGACAATGGTGAATGACTAAAGAGAATGCCCATAGACTATAATGGGAGGCAACACATAAACTCATTTGCAGGTAAATCTGTGTTATGTAGCAAATTCATCTTTACCACAGGTGTTCCCCAAGTACAGCAGTAGATTCTAAAATTAAAAATTACTGGGATTATAGCTCTTTTCTATGGAATGACAGGTAAATGATACAATGGAATGCCCATAGAGTATAATGGGAAGCAATATGTGACTTGGAATCTGAACCATGAAACATATCAAGTAAATCTTTTGCAGGCATACTCTACGAGTTCAGTGGCAATTTTTGAAATTGAGTTTAAGTGGGATTATCATTGTTTTCTATAGAATCAATGGTGAATGACTAAAGAGAATGCCCATAGACTATAATGGGAGGCAACACATAAACTCATTTGCAGGTAAATCTGTGTTATGTAGCAAATTCATCTTTTCCACAGGTGTTCCCCAAGTACAGCAGTAGATTGTAAAATTAAAAGTAACTGGGATTATAGCTCTTTTCTATGGAATGTCATGTAAATGATGCAATGGAATGCCCATAGAGTATAATGGAAGTAATATGTGATTTGGAATCTGAACCATGAAACATATCAAGTAAAGCTTTTGCAGGCATACTCTGCGAGTTCAGTGGCAATTTTTTAAAATTGAGATTAAGTGGGATTATCATTGTTTTCTATAGAATGACAATGGTGAATGACTAAAGAGAATGCCCATAGACTATAATGGGAGGCAACACATAAACTAATTCGCAGGTAAATCTGTGTTATGTAGCAAATTTATCTTTACCACATGTGTTCCCCAAGTACAGCAGTAGATTCTAAAATTAAAAATAACTGGGATTATAGCTCTTTTCTATGGAATGACAGGTAAATGATACAATGGAATGCCCATAGAGTATAATGGGAAGCAATATGTGACTTGGAATCTGAACCGTGAAACATATCAAGTAAATCTTTTGCAGGCATACTCTACGAGTTCAGTGGCAATTTTTGAAATTGAGATTAAGTGGGATTATCATTGTTTTCTATAGAATGACAATGGTGAATGACTAAAGAGAATGCCCATAGACTATAATGGGAGGCAACACATAAACTAATTTGCAGGTAAATCTGTGTTATGTAGCAAATTCATCTTTACCACAGGTGTTCCCCAAGTACAGCAGTAGATTCTAAAATTAAAAATTACTGGGATTATAGCTCTTTTCTATGGAATGACAGGTAAATGATGCAATGGAATGCCCATAGAGTATAATGGGAAGCAATATGTGACTTGGAATCTGAACCGTGAAACATATCAAGTAAATCTTTTGCAGGCATACTCTACGAGTTCAGTGGCAATTTTTGAAATTGAGATTAAGTGGGATTATCATTGTTTTCTATAGAATGACAATGGTGAATGACTAAAGAGAATGCCCATAGACTATAATGGGAGGCAACACATAAACTCATTTGCAGGTAAATCTCTGTTATGTAGCAAATTTATCTTTTCCACAGGTGTTCCCCAAGTACAGCAGTAGATTCTAAAATTAAAAGTAACTGGGATTATAGCTCTTTTCTATGGAATGACAGATAAATGATGCAATGGAATGCCCATAGAGTATAATGGCAAGTAATATGTGACTTGGAATCTGAACGGTGAAACATATCAAGTACAGCTTTACAGGCATACTCTGCGAGTTCAGTGGCAATTTTTTAAATTGAGATTAAGTGGGATTATCATTGTTTTCTATAGAATGACAATGGTGAATGACTAAAGAGAATGCCCATAGAATATAATGGGAGGCAACACATAAACTAATTCGCAGGTACATCTGTGTTATGTAGCAAATTTATCTTTACCACAGGTGTTCCCCAAGTACAGCAGTAGATTCTAAAATAAAAAATTACTGGGATTATAGCTCTTTTCTATGGAATGACAGGTAAATGATACAAAGGAATGCCCATAGAGTATAATGGGAAGCAATATGTGACTTGGAATCTGAACCGTGAAACATATCAAGTAAATCTTTTGCAGGCATACTCTACAAGTTCAGTGGCAATTTTTGAAATTGAGATTAAGTGGGATTATCATTGTTTTCTATAGAATGACAATGGTGAATGAATTAAGAGAATGCCCATAGACTATAATGGGAGGCAACACAAACTCATTTGCAGGTAAATCTCTGTTATGTAGCAAATTTATCTTTTCCACAGGTGTTCCCCAAATACAGCAGTAGATTCTAAAATTAAAAGTAACTGGGATTATAGCTCTTTTCTATGGAATGACAGGTAAATGATGCAATGGAATGCCCATAGAGTATAATGGCAAGTAATATGTGACTTGGAATCTGAACCGTGAAACATATCAAGTAAAGCTTTTGCAGGCATACTCTGCGAGTTCAGTGGCAATTTTTTGAAATTGAGATTAAGTGGTATTATCATTGTTTTCTATAGAATGACAATGGTGAATGACTAAAGAGAATGCCCATAGACTATAATGGGAGGCAACACATAAACTCATTTGCAGGTAAATCTGTGTTGTGTAGCAAATTCATCTTTACCACAGGTGTTCCCCAAGTACAGCAGTAGATTCTAAAATTAAAAATTACTGGGATTATAGCTCTTTTCTATGGAATGACAGGTAAATGATACAATGGAATGCCCATAGAGTATAATGGGAAGCAATATGTGACTTGGTATCTGAACCGTAAAACATATCAAGTAAATCTTTTGCAGGCATACTCTGCGCGTTCAGTAGTAATTTTTTTAAATTGAGATTAAGTGGGATTATCATTGTTTTCTATAGAATGACAATGGTGAATGACTAAAGAGAATGCCCATAGACTATAATGGGAGGCAACACATAAACTCATTTACAGGTAAATCTCTGTTATGTAGCAAATTTATCTTTTCCACAGGTGTTCCCCAAGTACAGCAGTAGATTGTAAAATTAAAAGTAACTGGGATTATAGCTCTTTTTTATGGAATGTCATGTAAATGATGCAATGGAATGCCCATAGAGTATAATGGAAGTAATATGTGACTTGGAATCTGAACCGTGAAACATATCAAGTAAAGCTTTTGCAGGCATACTCTGCGAGTTCAGTGGCAATTTTTGAAATTGAGATTAAGTGGGATTATCATTGTTTTCTATAGAATGACAATGGTGAATGACTAAAGGGAATGCCCATAGACTATAATGGGAGGCAACAGATAAACTCATTTGCAGGTACATCTGTGTTATGTAGCAAATTTATCTTTACCACATGTGTTCCCCAAGTACAGCAGTAGATTCTAAAATTAAAAATAACTGGGATTATAGCTTTTTTCTATGGAATGACAGGTAAATGATGCAATGGAATGCCCATAGAGTATAATGGGAAGCAATATGTGACTTGGTATCTGAACCGTAAAACATATCAAGTAAATCTTTTGCAGGCATACTCTGCGCGTTCAGTAGTAATTTTTTTAAATTGAGATTAAGTGGGATTATCATTGTTTTCTATAGAATGACAATGGTGAATGACTAAAGAGAATGCCCATAGACTATAATGGGAGGCAACACATAAACTAATTTGCAGGTAAATCTGTGTTGTGTAGCAAATTCATCTTTACCACAGGTGTTCCCCAAGTACAGCAGTAGATTGTAAAATTAAAAGTAACTGGGATTATAGCTCTTTTCTATGGAATGACAGGTAAATGATGCAATGGAATGCCCATAGAGTATAATGGCAAGTAATATGTGACTTGGAATCTGAACCGTGAAACATATCAAGTAAAGCTTTTGCAGGCATACTCTGCGAGTTCAGTGGCAATTTTTGAAATTGAGATTAAGTGGGATAATCATTGTTTTCTATAGAATGACAATGGTGAATGACTAAAGAGAATGCCCATAGACTATAATGGGAGGCAACACATAAACTAATTCGCAGGTACATCTGTGTTATGTAGCAAATTTATCTTTACCACATGTGTTCCCCAAGTACAGCAGTAGATTCTAAAATTAAAAATAACTGGGATTATAGCTCATTTCTATGGAATGACAGGTAAATGATACAATGGAATGCCCATAGAGTATAATGGGAAGCAATATGTGACTTGGAATCTGAACCGTGAAACATATCAAGTAAATCTTTTGCAGGCATACTCAACGAGTTCAGTGGCAATTTTTGAAATTGAGATTAAGTGGGATTATCATTGTTTTCTATAGAATGACAATGGTGAATGACTAAAGAGAATGCCCATAGACTATAATGGGAAGTAGAATATAAACTCATTCGCAGGTAAATCTGTGTTATGTAGCAAATTTATCTTTACCACATGTGTTCCCCAAGTACAGCAGTAGATTCTAAAATTAAAAATTACTGGGATTATAGCTCTTTTCTATGGAATGACAGGTAAATGATGCAATGGAATGCCCATAAAGTATAATGGCAAGTAATATGTGACTTGGAATCTGAACCATGAAACATATCAAGTAAATCTTTTGCAGGCATACTCTACGAGTTCAGTGGCAATTTTTTGAAATTGAGATTAAGTGGGATTATCATTGTTTTCTATAGAATGACAATGGTGAATGACTAAATTGAATGCCCATAGACTATAATGGGAGGCAACACATAAACTAATTCGCAGGTACATCTGTGTTATGTAGCAAATTTATCTTTACCACATGTGTTCCCCAAGTACAGCAGTGGATTCTAAAATTAAAAATTACTGGGATTATAGCTCTTTTCTATGGAATGACAGGTAAATGATACAATGGAATGCCCATAGAGTATAATGGGAAGCAATATGTGACTTGGAATCTGAACCATGAAACATATCAAGTAAATCTTTTGCAGGCATACTCTACGAGTTCAGTGGCAATTTTTGAAATTGAGTTTAAGTGGGATTATCATTGTTTTCTATAGAATGACAATGGTGAATGACTAAAGAGAATGCCCATAGACTATAATGGGAGGCAACACATAAACTCATTTGCAGGTAAATCTGTGTTATGTAGCAAATTCATCTTTTCCACAGGTGTTCCCCAAGTACAGCAGTAGATTGTAAAATTAAAAGTAACTGTGATTATAGCTCTTTTCTATGGAATGACAGGTAAATGATACAATGGAATGCCCATAGGGTATAATGGGAAGCAATATGTGACTTGGAATCTGAACCATGAAACATATCAAGTAAATCTTTTGCAGGCATACTCTGCGAGTTCAGTGGCAATTTTTGAAATTGAGTTTAAGTGGGATTATCATTGTTTTCTATAGAATGACAATGGGTGAATGACTAAAGAGAATGCCCATAGACTATAATGGGAGGCAACACATAAACTCATTTGCAGGTAAATCTCTGTTATGTAGCAAATTCATCTTTTCCACAGGTGTTCCCCAAGTACAGCAGTAGATTGTAAAATTAAAAGTAACTGGGATTATAGCTCTTTTCTATGGAATGTCATGTAAATGATGCAATGGAATGCCCATAGAGTATAATGGCAAGTAATATGTGACTTGGAATCTGAACCGTGAAACATATCAAGTAAAGCTTTTGCAGGCATACTCTGCGAGTTCAGTGGCAATTTTTGAAATTGAGATTAAGTGGGATTATCATTGTTTTCTATAGAATGACACTGGTGAATGACTAAAGAGAATGCCCATAGACTATAATGGGAGGCAACACATAAACTCATTTGCAGGTACATCTGTGTTATGTAGCAAATTCATCTTTTCCACAGGTGTTTCCCAAGTACAGCAGTAGATTGTAAAATTAAAAGTAACTGGGATTATAGCTCTTTTCTATGGAATGGCAGGTAAATGATACAATGGAATGCCCATAGGGTATAATGGGAAGCAATATGTGACTTGGAATCTGAACCATGAAACATATCAAGTAAATCTTTTGCAGGCATACTCTACGAGTTCAGTGGCAATTTTTGAAATTGAGTTTAAGTGGGATTATCATTGTTTTCTATAGAATGACAATGGTGAATGACTAAAGAGAATGCCCATAGACTATAATGGGAGGCAACACATACACTCATTTGCAGGTAAATCTCTGTTATGTAGCAAATTTATCTTTACCACAGGTGTTCCCCAAGTACAGCAGTAGATTCTAAAATTAAAAGTAACTGGGATTATAGCTCTTTTCTATGGAATGACAGGTAAATGATGCAATGGAATGCCCATAGAGTATAATGGCAAGTAATATGTGACTTGAAATCTGAACCGTGAAACATATCAAGTAAAGCTTTTGCAGGCATACTCTGCGAGTTCAGTGGCAATTTTTGAAATTGAGATTAAGTGGGATTATCATTGTTTTCTATAGAATGACAATGGTGAATGACTAAAGAGAATGCCCATAGACTATAATGGGAGGCAACACATAAACTCATTTGCAGGTAAATCTGTGTTGTGTAGCAAATTCATCTTTACCACAGGTGTTCCCCAAGTACAGCAGTAGATTCTAAAATAAAAAATTACTGGGATTATAGCTCTTTTCTATGGAATGACAGGTAAATGATACAATGGAATGCCCATAGAGTATAAAGGGAAGCAATATGTGACTTGGTATCTGAACCGTAAAACATATCAAGTAAATCTTTTGCAGGCATACTCTGCGCGTTCAGTAGTAATTTTTTTAAATTGAGATTAAGTGGGATTATCATTGTTTTCTATAGAATGACAATGGTGAATGACTAAAGAGAATGCCCATAGACTATAATGGGAGGCAACACATAAACTCATTTACAGGTAAATCTCTGTTATGTAGCAAATTTATCTTTTCCACAGGTGTTCCCCAAGTACAGCAGTAGATTGTAAAATTAAAAGTAACTGGGATTATAGCTCTTTTTTATGGAATGTCATGTAAATGATGCAATGGAATGCCCATAGAGTATAATGGAAGTAATATGTGACTTGGAATCTGAACCGTGAAACATATCAAGTAAAGCTTTTGCAGGCATACTCTGCGAGTTCAGTGGCAATTTTTTGAAATTGAGATTAAGTGGGATTATCATTGTTTTCTATAGAATGACAATGGTGAATGACTAAAGAGAATGCACATAGACTATAATGGGAGGCAACACATAAACTAATTTGCAGGTACATCTGTGTTATGTAGCAAATTTATCTTTACCACATGTGTTCCCCAAGTACAGCAGTAGATTCTAAAATTAAAAATTACTGGGATTATAGCTCTTTTCTATGGAATGACAGGTAAATGATGCAATGGAATGCCCATAAAGTATAATGGCAAGTAATATGTGACTTGGAATCTGAACCATGAAACATATCAAGTAAATCTTTTGCAGGCATACTCTACGAGTTCAGTGGCAATTTTTTGAAATTGAGATTAAGTGGGATTATCATTGTTTTCTATAGA
The DNA here is from genome assembly GCA_933207985.1 of Pelobates cultripes. NCBI lineage: Eukaryota > Metazoa > Chordata > Amphibia > Anura > Pelobatidae > Pelobates > Pelobates cultripes. The sequence goes on along the minus strand of OW240914.1, from coordinate 87,866,721 downwards.
ATGACAATGGTGAATGACTAAAGAGAATGCCCATAGACTATAATGGGAGGCAACACATAAACTGTTTTGCAGGTAAATCTGTGTTGTGTAGCAAATTCATCTTTTTCACAGGTGTTCCCCAAGTACAGCAGTAGATTGTAAAAGTAAAAATAACTGAGATTATAGCTCTTTTCTATGGAATGAAAGGTAAATGATACAATGGAATGTCCATAGAGTATAATAGGAAGCAATATGTGGAATCTGAACCATGAAACATATCAAGTAAATCTTTTGCAGGCATACTCTCCAGGTTCAGTGTAAATTTTTGAAATTGCCCGAGACCCATGTGTAGTGACAAAACTGCCGCCAGTGCAGTTGCACTTGGGCCCGCACGCTAATGGGGCCCATCGGGTGGCCCACACACTTAGGGCCACCCGATGGGCCCTATATCTTCAGGGGCACTGTCAGCGCTGTGACCATGTTATAGCGCAACAGGGCCCCTTGTCTAAAAAAATGCAGCCGTAACGCAAGTGCTGCTCGGAGGAAGTGACGGCTGGTCACTTCCTCCCAGCTCACTATGCGCAGGAGGAGAGCCAGCGTGGAGGCCTTGAAGAGGGAGAGCCATGCTGACTCCCATCAGCCCCAGTCACCCTCCTGCAAAGAAACAGTAAGAAACAGGAGGGTGGCTGACAAATGAGCTGTCTGTGTCAGTGTGTATGTCTGTCAGTATGTACAGGGCCGGCCTTAGGGGTGTGCGAGCTGTGCGACCGCACAGGGCGCCATGGAACAGGGGGCGCCCTGTGGCCGACACAGCTCACTCATGGCCGGAGTGCAGGGGAGCTAAAAGAGGTACCTGGCTGGAGGATTAATTATTCTCCACCCAGGTCTATTTAAAAAAAAAAAAAAATCGCGGCAGAGGGGGCGGGGTTTACCGAGCGGCGGAGGCGGGGCTTATCGAGAGGCGGAGACGGGCTAATACCTCCCGAAGCCCCTGCTGTACAGGAAGAGGGAAAGATGCTTCCCCATCAGCCAACTGCATCCACTGGAAAGAGGTAAGTGTGTGTGTGTGACTGTCTGTCTGTGTGTGTGACTGTCTGTCTGTGTGTGTGTGTGTGACTGTCTGTATGTGTGACTGCCTGCCTGTGTGCGTGTGACTGTCTGTGTGTGTGTGTGTGTGTGACTGTCTGTGTGACTGCCTGTCCTTGTGTGTGTGTGTGTGTGTGTGACTGTCTGTCTCTGTGTGTGTGTGTGTGACTGTCTCTGTGTGTGACTGCCTGCCTGTGTGTGACTGTGTGTGTGACTGTCTGTCTGTGTGACTGCCCATGTATGTGACTGCCTGTGTGTGTGACTGTCTGTCTGTGTGTGTGACTGCCTGTGTGTGTGACTGCCTGCCTGCCTGTGTGTGTCTGTCTGTAACTATCTGTCTGTGTGTGACTGCCTGCCTGTGTGTGTGACTTTCTATCTGTGTGACTGCCTGCCTGTGTGTGCATAACTGTCTATGTGTGTGTTACTGTGTGTCTGTCTGTGTGTGTGACTGCCTATGTGACTGTCTGTCTGTGTGTGTCGCTGTAGCTGTGCCATTGTTTGTGCCTGTGCCTGTATGTGTGACTGCCTTTAACTGAGTGTGTGTGTACATGCCTGTAACCGAGTTTAAATTTCCCCCACCCCTTCCTGTCAAGGCCGCACTTTGACTGACAGACGCTCACTCACTGACAGACGCACACTCACTGACAGACACACACTCTCATATACACCGACAAACAATGACATACACACATACACTATTACTTGGACACACACTGACAGATGCACACTCTCACTGACAGACGCAAGCACTCACTGAAAGATGCACGACTCCACTGACCGACACATACACACTGACTGACACACACTCACTGACCGACACACACTCACTGACCGACACATACACACTCACTGACCTACACACTCACTGACCTACACACTCACTGACCGACACACACTCACTGACGACACATACACACTCACTGACGACACATACACACTCACTGACTGACACATACACTCTCACTGACTGACACATATACACTCACTGACCAACACACACATTCACTCACAGACACACACACATTCACTTACAGACACACACAATTACACACTTACAGACACACACACACACACACACTCACTCACTTCAAAATAAACACTCACAGACACACACACAGACATTTCCACTAACACTCACAAACTAATATTTTTTACATTTATTTTAAATCCACCCAGCCTCCCTGGGAAAGCTGGAGTGGATTTCTTACCAGCAGTCCAGTGTGGCTGTTGGGCAGGCAGGCAGGGGGCGCACAGGCTGAGTAAGCAGCGCTTAGTGATGCCGGGAGCCGGACTGACGTCATATTCTGGCTCCCGGCTTCATTAAGCGGCGCAGAGGAACTGAGCAGGAAGAGCTCAGGTGAGTATGCTCCTTCGCTGCCCGCTGCCAGCCTTGGGGGGGCTCAAAAGTGGCCAGCCGGTCAGCTCTTGAGCCCCCCAGGATGCGAGGCAAGCAAGGGATCTGCCTGGGGTTTGGAGGGATGCTTTTTTTTGCCGCCCCCTGCAAAGTGGCGCCCAAGGCAGATGCCTTGTTTGCCTCGTGATACACACGTCCCCGGTGCCTGTGTGTGTTACTGTATTCAGGCAACTTGGTGGGAGGTGGGGGGGGCGCCGTGAAGACTTTTTGCACAGGGCGCCTAATTGCCTAAGGCCGGCCCTGAGTATGTATATATGTATGTCTGTCAGTATGTGTATATATGTAGGTCTGTCAGTATGTATGAATGTATGTCTGTATGAATGTATGTCTGTGTGTATGTATGGATGTCAGTGTCTGTATGCATGCATGTCAGTATGTATATATGTATGTATATCAGTACCAATGTATGTCTGTATGTCAATATGAATGTATGTCTGTGTGTATGTATGTATGTATGTGTGTGTGTATGGATATCAGTGTCTGTATGCATGTATATATGTCTGTCAGTATGTATGTATGCCAGTGTCAATGTATGCCAGTATGAATGTATGTCTGTGTGTATGTATGTCAGTGTCTGTATGTCCTTATGCGTGTGTGTGTCTAAATATAGGGCTAAGAAGAGCGACCTCAAGACATGTCTCCAAGCCTTCTGGGTATGAGAGCCAGGAATCTTACTTCCCAATTCTCATACTGTAACATACCTTGACATTACGCATGCATGCACAGTGCTGTCATGGTCGGCAATAGAGAATCATTGCATGTGCCTCAGGCACACAATACTCCTCTCTGATGTGCATTGGATAGACCCATCATCCGGGTGGCGCTAAAGCAGGAGGGGGCATCAAGTCTGGAAGGGTGAGTGTGGCAAGCCTAGCCACTTGGACAATATAAAGAGACTGTACCTTTAAGGGTTGCCTGAATGGTTGTGGGGTATGTGTGTGCATAAGTATAATGTATGCTGGCTGTAATACCTTGTATTTCCTGTATTGGCTATCTGCCGAACGCAGATAGCTGTATTCCATTTTGTTTCACGAACGGCACCTTTGCGGGCCGTTCGTGAACCGAAATAACCACCATGTAATAGCCCACACACTTAGAGGTGCTGAACTTCCAGGCTGTTCGGGAGTTCCGGGCCGTTCGGTATTATATTCCCTATACTTCAATCGGTCTTTTGAATGTGTGTTTTAATTGAATATGTTTTTCGTGCGGCGTTCGGTTGTTTTAGCTGGGATCTGAGCGGTAATCTCACGAATGATGCGCTCAGACCCCAGCTATCTACCGAACGTCCATTCGTGCAAATAGTCCAAATAGTCGAAGAACTGTACATTTTAAAGTAATTGCCGGTTCTGCTGCACGGAGGGATAATCCACTTAACGGTATATTCCAGTGGGAGGATCCCTCTCGTGCAGCAGTGCGGATCGGCAATATTAAATCCCACGAATTCCGCTGGTACAGAAAGTAATCCACAGTCAAGCGCTGAAAAGTAAGGCAATATCCCAAATCCCCCAGTAACCGGACGAAACACAGTTCTGGGAGTCAACTGAGGTCTTAAATCACATGCTCCAGTATTTATACAATTCCCCATGCAAGGGGTTTCCTGAGTCACATCACAGGGGCATTACAGGAGTGGACTACATGGGAAACTTAATGTACAGGGCATTTCTCCCATCAGGCACTGCTGCACGAGAGGGACACTCCCACTGGAATGTACCGTTAAGTGGATTATCCCTCTGTTCAGCAGAACCGACAAGTTACATTAAAATCTATAACGTCAATAATATTTGGCAGATTTAAATGAATGGACGTTCGGTAGATAGCTGGGGTCTGAATGCACAGTTCGTGAGAACCCTGCTCAGATCCCAGCTAAAACAACCGAACGCCGCACGAAATACACTTTGCCATAGAGTTTGCCCCAAAATACCGTTTGCGCCGTCGAGTAGCCGTTTTCAGTTCCATGCACTCGACGACCAAACACCGCTGGGGGGGAACAAAGGATCCAAGATGGCTGACCGCCGTGTGGCCGGTAGCCCGAACGACGGCCACCTAGGAGAGCCACTAATTACCGATTGCAACATTGTTGCAATCGGTTAACAAGCGCCACACGTCCCTTAGTGTGTGGGCTATTAAAAGATAGTTAATTCGGTTCACGAACAGCTCGCAAAGGCGCTGTTCGTGAAACGAAACACAGTAAGGCTACCTGCTTTCGGCAGATAGCTGACAGATCAATGAAACATACAGAGAAGGCAGTCAATTACAGCCAGGCACATAGTACAGCACAATAAAGATACAGGCAACTTTTCCCACATATTGTCCAAGTTAGTCCAAGTGGCTAGTTTTGCCACAGAGACCTATTTATTAAGGTGCATCAGGACTGTAGTGTAAAGAATACAGATATGTATACCTAATCAGTGATGTATTTAGGTTTTGTGCTGCCCTAGGCAGGACGGTGCTCGGGCACCCCCCCTAATTAAAATTTTCCCCACCCCTTCATGTCAAGGCTGCACTTTGACTGACAGATGCACACTTACTGACAGACTCACACAGTCACTGACAGACACACACTCTCATATACACTGACAAAAAAATGACATACACACACTCACTGATTTGACACACTGATAGACAGACATACACTTAGACACACACTCATACTGACAGACGCACGCACTGACTGACAGACACACACTCACTCATTGAAACACACACATTCACTGACACACACATTCACTGAAACACACACATTCACTGACACACTCACATTCACTGACACATTCACTGACTCACATTCACTAACACACATTTTCTCACACTCGCAATTATTATTATTATTTTTTTTTTTATTTAAATCCACCCAGCCTCCCTACGTTTGGGATAGCTGCGTGGACTTTTCACCTGAGGTCCAGTGGGGCTGCTGGGCAGGGAGGCGGCCAGACGTGCAGTTTTCAGTGAGGGAGCACTTTCCCCTCAGCTCCCTCGCGCGCCGCAGAGTGATGCCGGGAGCCGGAATATGATGTCATATTCCGGCTCCCGGCATCATTGCGGGTTGCATTGAAAGTGCTGCCTCGCCGCCCACCCAGGAAGCCACTGGCCGCCTGCCCCGGGGGAGCCTAGTGGGGAGATAATGGCTGTGGTATGGGGTCAGGGGCTGAATTGGGGAATGGCTGCAGTTGGAGAAAAAAAGGCTGTAATGGATAAGAGTGACTGTAGTGGGGGAAAGGGACTGTGGTAAGAGAATAGGGGTTTTAGTTGGAGGGATAGAGGCTGTAGTAGGGAAGTTAGGGGCTGCAGTGGGGGATAAGGACTATAGTGAGGGGTTCTGGGCTACATTTGGGGGTAGGTACTGTAGTGTGGGATAGGTGCTGCAGTAGGGGTGGGGGTATGGGACTGTAGTAGGGTGCTTAGGGCTGTAGTGGGGGATATGAGCTACTTTGGGGTATGGGGGTTCAGTGGGAATAAGGGGCTTTAGTGGAGGGGTTCGGTGCTGTAGTTGGGTTAGGGGCTGTTGTTGGATTAAAGGGGCTTTAGTAGGGGGTTTGGGGCTGTAGTAGGGTATGGAGGCTGCAATTTTACAGTAAGGGGCTTGTAACGGATCACCTGGTACCCCGATTGGGCACCTCCGTTGACGGACGCTTCCTAGCTGACGCCGAGGACCATAACCACGCACCGGAAACCACAACCACCGCAGACTCCACAACCGCCGTAACTTACCTGGAGTCACACCGTCTTCCTTCCACCCTGGATCAACCTCTGTCCTCCAGGACCGTGTGGGAAAGACCTCTCCTCCAGGAGAGCGTATCAGGAACAGCTCTTAAAAGAGCTAAGTGATTAGAGCTCAGGGGAGTATAAAAGTATAGCAGTTCCCTACAATAACGAGACAAGACTATGTATTGAAGGTTAAGCAGGAACAGAAGGAACTGAGGCTTTATTTATTTATTTTTTTATAATTTGTATTTTATTGTAGTTTGCACATACAAATTACAACTGTTCGCAGTATGAGATAAGTAAGAAAAAAATAAAACAGTAGTTACACATGGTCTAAGATGAGGCAATACATACATAATGTCACCTAAGAGGTAAGTATGAAACCATGTGTTACATTCAGGGCCACCCTTAGGCCTTTAGGCGCCCTGTGCGAAAAATCTTCACAGCGCCCTCCCTCCCCCGTCATCCATGTATGATGTAATGTTTGTGTTGTCTGTGTATGTGATAGGTGTGATGACTGTGTGATATATATGCTATGTGTGATATCTGTATTGGGTGTATTAACTGTGTGTGTATGTGTGTATTGGTTGTATGTGATATTTTGCCACACAACACGCAGAGGCAGACAGCCACACAGAGGCAGACAGCCACAAACACACACACACACACACACACAGACTCTGGCAGACAGTCAGATTTAGTTCAATTAGACGAACGGCAACCATTTGTGCAAACAGTCAATGTTAAAGTGCTGTTCGAATTGTCAAACAGTTTTCGACTCCAGTCGAAGCGTCGAAGTCTGGAGAAGGTAAAGTTCATCGGTGTTCGACCCGTCGCATATCCGATTTGAGTTCCATGAACTCGACAACTAGACACCGCTGAACGCTTTCGACTGAATTAAAAGGGCAAGAGGCTGTCAAGAAGGCCTCTCCAAAAGCCAATGAAGAAGGGTAGTTTGTTACAGGGCTGTAGTAGGGGGTTATGGGTTAAAGTAGAGTATGGGGGCTGTAGTGGGGACTAAAGGACTGTAGTAGGGTGTAGGGTCTGTAGTAGGGGGATGTGGGCTGCAATTAAGGGTTAGGGGCTGTAGTTGTAGGCTAAATGCTGTAGTCTAAGTTGTCTAAGGAGGGATGCTATGTTTAACTTGCTATGTCTTTCAGATTTCCTTACAAAAGAGTTGATATACACTATACTCGATGGGCATTCCATTGTATCATTCACCTGTCATTCCATAGAAAAGAGCTATAATCCCAGTTACTTTTAACGTTACAATCTGCTGCTGTACTTGGGGAACCCCTGTGGCAAAGGTTAATTTGCTATGTAACACAGATTTCCCTGCAAATGAGTTTATATTCTACTTCCCATTATACTCTATGGGCATTCTCTTAATTCATTCACCATTGTCATTCTATAGAAAACAATGATAATCCCACTTAATCTCAATTTAAAAAAATTGCCACTGAACGCGCAGAGTATGCCTGCAAAAGATTTACTTGATATGTTTTACGGTTCAGATACCAAGTCACATATGCTTCCCATTATACTCTATGGGCATTCCATTGTATCATTTACCTGTCATTCCATAGAAAAGAGCTATAATCCCAGTTATTTTAAATTTTACAATCTACTGCTGTACTTGGGGAACACCTGTGGTAAAGATGAATTTGCTACACAACACAGATTTACCTGCAAATTAGTTTATGTGTTGCCTCCCATTATAGTCTATGGGCATTCTCTTTAGTCATTCACCATTGTTAATCTATAGAAAACAATGATAATCCCACTTAATTTCAATTTCAAAAATTGACACTGAATCTGGAGAGTATTGTGGCAAAATATGGATTTCATATGTGTAATAGTTTTGTCTCTAATTGAAATATTTTGTTTCCATTATTCTCTATGGGCATTCCTTTCACTTCCATTATTCTCTATGGGCATTCCACTGCCTTGTTAAAGTCTATGGGCATTCCAATCTGTCATTCCTTTTAGTATGTCCCGTCTGCTGGCATCATCAGAAGTGGTAGCCTGATCCAATCACAGTGCTTCCCCATAGGATTGGCTGAGACTGACAAAGAGGCAGTTCAGGGGCAGAGCAAGCATGATTCAAACACAGCCCTGGCCAATCAGCATCTCCTCATAGAGATGAATTGAATCAATGAATCTCTATGAGGAAAGTTCAGTGTCTGCATGCAGAGGGAGGAGACACTGAATCACAGGATGCTGTGCACAGTGCTGCCCTGTGCTCTGCTGACAGCAGATCTGAGCGGATGGAGGCATATTATGCCTCCTTTAACTCTGAAGTTCCTCTGGTTCACTCTGAGTGACTGCAACTGGAGGTGTTCCTAGCTTTCAATGTAAACACTGTATTACTTTACAATTACTACATCTTTAGCAGCAATAACTCAAAGTCATTGTTCATTGTTTCCTGTATGACTTTTTCAGTCTCTCACATTATTGTGTAGGAATTTTTTCCCAGTCTTCTTACCAATGTTGCTATAGTTAATTGAGGTTTGCTGGCATTTGTTTATGCACAGTTCTCTTAAAGTTCAGCTACAGCATTTCAATGGGGTTGACGTCTGAACTTTGTCTAGGACAGAGCAACACCTTGATTTGTTTATTTTTCAGTGGAGCACAGTGATACTTGTCATCGATAAAGCCAAGATAGGATTTATTATAACCTTACTGATAGACAAATTATTGATTTTGGCTAATTGATTTGGGTTTGTAATTACGCTGCTTTCCTTGAGACCTTTAGGAGGAAATTTGATCCTCCTGGTTAAAAAGCTAACACAGCCAGATCTCCCATTCACCTTAAAGGACCACTATAGTGCCAGGAAAACATACTCGTTTTCCTGGCACTATAGTGCCATGAGGGTGCCCCCACCCTCAGGGTCCCCCTCCCGCCCGGCTCTGGAAGGGGGAAAGAGGTTAAAACTTACCTTTTTCCAGCACTGGGCGGAGAGCTCTCCTCCTCCGATCCTCCTCCGTTCCGCCCCGTCGGCTGAATGCGCACGCGCGGCAAGAGCTGCGCGCGCATTCAGCCGGTCGCATAGGAAAGCATTTATAATGCTTTTCTATGGACGCTTGCGTGCTCTCACTGTGATTTTCACAGTGAAAAGCACGCAAGCGCCTCTAGCGGCTGTCAATGAGACAGCTGCTAGAGGCTTTGGGGGAAGGCTTAACCCATTAATAAACATGGCAGTTTCTCTGAAACTGCTATGTTTATTAAAAAATGGGTTAACCCTAGCTGGACCTGGCACCCAGACCACTTCATTAAGCTGAAGTGGTCTGGGTGCCTAGAGTGGTCCTTTAAACAAGGTAATAAATCCATTGTACATTATGCTTTGGAATTCAGGTCTTTAGCAGCAGAGGTGTGATGGAACCATCGGGCATTTGTGGATGTTTTCCATAATGGTCTTTCAGATGGTATTTTGGATGGGAATGGCAAGAGAGACGTTTGTCCCTCAGATTGCAGAGTTGCTAAGTGTGTCAGCAAAGTCTGCAAGACATGAAGAAACTGGTCCACATGGTGGTCCATATCCTCAAACCTGGTATCATATGATGACCCCCTGGGGGTTTAAACCTGCAGGGTTTATAAGGCCCTGTTCTAATGTCAAAAATACTGAGAGACCCAACACGCAGTGCGTAATGAATAATTAAGAATAAAACATATACCGGACCTTAGAGAGGCCAGGCTTAACGTCCAATAGACAGAGAATGATCAGGGACAAGCCAGAGTCAGGGAAGCCATAAAACAGGAGTAGTGAGATACAATAACCTGGTCAAGGAGTATAGATATGAGAATAATTAGTAATAGCTGAGATAAAAAACAGAAATACAATGAAATAATAATAACGCGCTCATTGGGAACCAAAATTAAACCACAACAGGGCAAGGACCTAAATCCTAGCAAACAATTTCTAGTCTGGTAGTTTGACTTTATAGCCGCGGTACCAAAATGTATGAAATGCCCGATACTGGAGGGCCGTGGCATCATTGGCTTCCTTGTGCATCACAAACGTGTGTGAGTGTATGCGTCAGTGTGTATGTATCTGAGTATGTGTCAGTGTGTGTATCTGTGTGTCAGTGTCAGGGCCGGCATGTCCATAAGGCAGCACAAATGGCCGCCTTATGGCGCACTGGCCCGGGGGGCGCTAGATTAGAGTGACCAGCAGGAGGTGGGTGCACAGCACTCCCCCCTACCAGTCACTCAGTGTAGCATGGCCGAGCAGAGCCACGCTACACTGCTCTGCCTGACACCGAGGGGCTGCGGATGAAAGCGACACACAGAAGGGCCTGGGGAGGAAATAAAAAGGGGCTTGGGGTGAAAGAGACACAGAGGGGCTGAAGAAGAGGAAAAAGAGACACAGAGGGGCTGGAGGGAGATAGATGGGATGGTGGTGAAAGAGAAACACACAAAGGAGCTGGAAAGCGTAAAAGACACAAAGGGGCTGGGAGAGAAGGAGGCACACAACGGGGCTAGTGGGAGTAAGATACACAAGGGGGGGTTGTAAGAGATACACAATGGGGAATAATAGGAGATAAGATACACTAAAGGGGGCAAGACATTTGAAAATGGGGATAAGAAACAAAAGGCGGGTTAAGAGTCACACAGGTGAAGATGCTAAACCGTTGGCAACAAAAGTGAGTACACCCCTAAGTGGAAATGTCCAAATTGGGCCCAATTAGCCATTTTCCCTCCCCGGTGTCATGTGACTCGTTGGTGTTGCTCAGGTGTGAATGGGGAGTAGATGTGTTAAGTTTGGTGTTATCGCTCACACACTCTCTCATACTGGTCACTGGGAGATCAGCATGGCACCTCATGGCAAAGAACTCTCTAAGGGTCTGAAAAAAAGAATTGTTGCTCTACATAAAGATGGCCTAGGCTATAAGAAGATTGCCAAGGAAACAAAAAATGAGCTGCAGTACGGTGGGCAAGACCATACAGCGGTTTCACAGGACAGGTTCCACTCAGAACAGGCCTCTCCATGGTCAACTAAAGAAGTTGCATGCACATGCTCAGCGTCATATACATATTTGTCTTTGGGAAATAGACGGATGAGTGCTGTCAGCATTGCTGCAGAGGTTGAAGGGGTGGGGGGTCAGCATGTCAGTGCTCAGACGATACATCGCACACTGCATCAAATTGGTCTGCATGGCTGTTATCCCAGAAGGAAGCCTCTTCTAAAGATGATGCACAAGAAAGCCTGCGAACAGTTTGCTGAAGACAAGCAGACTAAGGACATGGATTACTGGAATCATGTCCTGTGGTCCAATGAGACCAAGACAAACTTATTTGGTTCAGATGGTGTCAATCACTGGCGTACATATAGCGGTCGCATGGGTCGCAGCTGCGACCGGGCCTGTCACTCCAGGGGGCCCGGCCGCCCTGCAGACCCCTGCGACCAGGTGTCCGCCATCATCATTTGCGCCCCTGGCCCGCGCGGCAAACCACGGGGGCCGCATGTTAAAGTGCCCATCGGGTGGCCCATGCTGTGAGGGCCACTCGATGGGCATGGCTTGTCAGGGGGCCCGGTTAGCGCTGCGGCGATTTAACAGCGCGACCGGGCCCCCTGTGATGAGATCATCACACGGTGGGATGTAGTGACTGCCTGTCACACCTCCCAGCTATCACTGAGAGCCCGCGCGGGAGGAAACAGAGGTAGTCAGAGAGGGAACTCTGACTCCCATCAACCTGAGCCACCACTGGACCCCAGGGAAAGTGACCCTCCTGCACCTAAAAGGTAGGAAACAGGAGGGTGACTTAAACATTATGTGTGTGTTTGTTTGTTTGTATGTATGTGTCTGTGTCTATCTGTCTGTATGTATATGTGCCTGTCTGTTTGCATGTATGTGTCTTTGTATGTATGTCGTGTGTGTGTGTGTGTGTGTGTCTGTCTGTCTGTATGTATCTGTCTTTCCTACAGTCAAGCATGGTGGTGGGAGTGTCATGGTCTGGGCCTGTATGAGTGCTGCCGGCACTGGGGAGCTACAGTTCATTGAGGGAACAACATGTACTGTGACATACTGAAGCAGAGCATGAACCCCTCCCTTCGGAGACTGGGCTGCAGGGCAGTATTCCAACATGATAACGACCCCAAACACACCTCCAAGACGACCACTGCCTTGCTAAAGAAGCTGAAGGTAAAGGTGATGGAATTGTCAAGCAAGTTTTCAGACCTAAACCTTATTGAGCATCTGTGGAGCATTCTCAAACGGAAGGTGGGGGAGCATAAAGTCTCTAACATCCACCAGCTCCGTGATGTCGTCATGGAGGAGTGGAAGAGGACTCCAGTAGCAACCTGTGAAGCTCTGGTGAACTCGATGCCCATGAGGGTTAAGGCAGTGCTGGAAAATAATGGTGGCCACACAAAATATTGACACCTTGGGTTCAATTTGGACATTTCCACTTAGGGGTGTACTCACTTTTGTTGCCATCGGCTTAGACATTAATGACTGTGTGTTGAGCTATTTTGAGGGGACAGCTTATTTACACTGTTATACAGGCTGTACACTTACTACTTTACATTGTAGCAGAGTGTAATTTCTTCAGTGTTGTCACATGAAAAGATATAAAATATTTACACTTTTGTGAGATATTGTATGTGTAAGTGTGTATCTGAGTGTGTGTTTCAATGTGTGTATCTGCATGTCAGTGTGTATCTGAGTGTGAGTTAAAAAACCTGCAGGGTTTATAGGGCCCTGTTGTAATGTCTGAAATACTGAGAGACCCAATATGCAGTGTGTAATGAATGTATGTGTTAGTGTGTATCTGAGTGTCAGTGTGTATATCTGAGTGTATGTGTCAGTGTGTGTATTTGAGTGTATTTGTGTGTTTCTGAGTGTGTGTTTCTATGTGTGTATCTGCATGTCAGTGTGTATCTGAGTGTATGTGTCAGTGTGTGTATTTGAGTGTATGGGTCTGTGTGTCAGTGTGTATGTATCTGAGTGTGTCAGTGTGTATATCTGAGTGTATGTGTCAGTGTGTATTTGAGTGTATCTGAGTGTATGTTTCCATGTGTGTATCTGCGTGTCAGTTTGTATCTGAGTGTGTATGTGTCAGTGTGTATCTGAGTGTATGGGTCTGTGTGTCAGTGTGTATGTATCTGAGTGTGTCAGTGTGTATATCTGAGTGTATGTGTCAGTGTGTATTTGAGTGTATCTGAGTGTATGTTTCCATGTGTGTATCTGCGTGTCAGTTTGTATCTGAGTGTGTATGTGTCAGTGTGTATCTGAGTGTATGGGTCTGTGTGTCAGTGTGTATGTATCTGAGTGTGTCAGTGTGTATATCTGAGTGTATGTGTCAGTGTGTATTTGAGTGTATCTGAGTGTGTGTTTCCATGTATGTATCTGTGTGTCAGTGTGTATCTGAGTGTATGTGTCATTTTGTATATCTGAGTGTATGTGTCAGTGTGTATATTTGAGGGTATGTGTGTGTATTTCCATGTGTGTATCTGCGTGTCAGTGTTTATGTATCTGAGTGTATGTCTGTGTATCTGAGTGTGTCAGTGTGGGTATTTGAGTGTGTGTTTCCATGTGTGTATCTGCGTGTCAGTGTGTATGTGCCAGTGCGGGTATCTGTGTGTCAGTGTGTATGTGTGTTTATCTGAGTGTGTCAGTGTGTATATCTGAGTGTATGTGTCAGTGTGGGTATTTGAGTGTGTGTTTCCATGTGTGTATCTGCGTGTCAGTGTGTATGTGCCAGTGCGGGTATCTGTGTGTCAGTGTGTATATCTGAGTGTATGTGTCAGTGTGGGTATTTGAGTGTGTGTTTCCATGTGTGTATCTGCCTGTCAGTGTGTATCTGAGTGTATGGGTCTGCTTGTCATTGTGTATGTATCTGAGTGTGTCAGTGTGTATATCTGAATGTTTGTGTCAGTGTGTATTTGAGTGTATCTGAGTGTGTGTTTCCATGTGTGTATCTGCGTGTCAGTGTGTATCTGAGTGTGTATATGCCAGTGCGTGTATCTGCATATCCGTGTGTATCTGAGTGTATGTGTGTGTATGTGACAGTGCGTGTATCTGCGTGTCAGTGTGTATCTGAGTGTGTATGTGCCAGTGCGTGTATCTGTGTGTCCGTGTGTATGTGCCAGTGCGTGTATCTGCATGTCCGTGTGTATCTGAGTGTATGTGCCGGTGCGTGTATCTGCGTGTCCGTGTGTATCTGAGTGTGTATGTGCCAGTGCGTGTATCTGTGTGTCCGTGTGTATGTGCCAGTGCGTGTATCTGCATGTCCGTGTGTATCTGAGTGTATGTGCCGGTGCGTGTATCTGTGTGTCCGTGTGTATGTGCCAGTGCGTGTATCTGCATGTCCGTGTGTATCTGAGTGTATGTGCCGGTGCGTGTATCTGCGTGTCCGTGTGTATCTGAGTGTGTATGTGCCAGTGCGTGTATCTGTGTGTCCGTGTGTATGTGCCAGTGCGTGTATCTGCATGTCCGTGTGTATCTGAGTGTATGTGCCGGTGCGTGTATCTGCGTGTCCGTGTGTATCTGAGTGTATGTGACAGTGCGTGTATCTGGTGTCAGTGTGTATCTGAGTGTGTATGTGCCAGTGCGTGTATCTGTGTGCTAGTTGGGATGTCTGAAACTGTGACATTTACATTGAATTTCTGACAATTCACATTTTAATGAATAACTCTGATATGTTTATCGTTTATATAAAGTGTCTGAATAGTGACACACTGCAACCTGTAGTAATTGAGTCCTGGCTTCCGCTGTTTACAATGTAAAGGTTTAAATATGAATCTCAGCCAATAGCAGGGCCGCACAGCCAGTCAGGGGATTGATTGACATCCGCTCTGACGAATCGGTTCACGGCACCAAGTGACGCAAATGGCAGTCTACGTGTTGCGCTAAACGCTCCGCCCCCAGCTCTCCAATCTACCAATCAGGCAGCGAGGCTGGAGATCGCACGACCAATGAGTGCTCGGCCTGTCGCCTCGCGCGGCTGGTTTGATCGCTCTGTGTGTGTGTGTTGGGATGAGGTAAGATGGCGGAGTAGCTATCCCCGGAGCAGAGCGGACCGCCATCACTCCCGGTTGCCATGGCTCCCTCCCATAACGTGGTGCTGTTGGTGGACACCGCGGACCCGGCAGCCAAGCACCGAGTCCGGCTCCTGTCCCTCCGGCTGCTCAATTTCCTGACGTGCCGCGCCGGCCTCGGCCGGGTCCGCTGGAGCTACCGCTTCCTGAACTCGCTGGGCGGCCGCTGCAGGCCCCCGCGCCGCTCCGACCTGCGGGAAGTGGGCCCCCGGAGCTGGGGGGAGTTCGAGGAGGAGCTGGAGGCCTGCTGGGAGCGGGCTGGGCAGAGCCGGGCCTGTCACACCCCCAGCTCCCGGGCCGGGCTCACCCACACCGCCCTCATGGACACCCTGTCCGACTTCCAATGGGACCGGCCGGACATCAGCTCCCCCACCAAACCCCTGCGGGCCCGGAGAGCCAGGAGAGGGCCGGCCGGGGGGGAGGCGGCCGACAAGGCCCAGTGTGGGAGCCGCGATGGCGGTGGCAATGCCGTGTTCCTGCTCTCCCCCTGCCCCCACACCGCCAGCCAGCTCGGACACTTCACCACCGGCACCGGCGGGGACAGCGCGGGGGACACCGGCCTGCAGCAAGTCATGGACAGACTCCTACCAAGGGGCCTGCAGAGCATCATCACCAGCAGGAGGGTCACCCTGCACTGGCTGGACACCATGGACTGGGCACAGGTGATGGGCTCCCTCATTAATATGCAAATCTATTACAAATAATCACTAATCCATTAACCTTCCTATTCCCCGCGAGTAGGACATGGATAACCCAATAACCCATTGTAGGAGCGGTGACGGCAGTGTCCTCCACTGTGTGGTGAAGTTTTAGGGTTACACTGTGTCCATGTGATGTTGCTTATTTCGGTAATTGTCGGTAAATCTGTAGTGGGAAGTTGTCATTCCCTGGCTCTGCAGTGCTGTGTTTACATATAGTGGGGTGTTTTTCATTTTGGTTGTAAAAAAAAAAAGAAAAAGAAAACACCACTTGTAACTTTATACTCATTTCGTGTAACAAAAATTGTAACAAAGAGGGATATTCTAGGCTACAAACAAAACTTTAATGCATTTGGAATGTTTTGGCCACATCAATGTCCTGTAGTTATATTGTAAAAAAAAGAAATGCACAACAAAGCCCCATGTTCCTACTGGTATATCCACACAACCTTCTTTTAAAAAATGTGTTCCTAACTGGGTTTCTACTTGGTGTACCACGCTGCTACATGTCTGTGTTTGTCATTCCCTCTTCTCCCCACCATTATGTTATCTGTCTTTTTTTGGCACATCGTAGTAATTCACTGTCTATAATCATCACCTGGCATAGTGCATTCGACTGCTGTGCATGCTTTCATTTACTTGCCAGCACACCTCTTATGCACTTCTAAACTGCATTTCCATAGTCCAATAAAGTATGTACTTCGAGAACGCAAGAATATGGCATTCCTGCACCTTCTGTGAATACACACTGCACTGGTCTATGGAAATGTCATCTAGGAGTGTGAGTTGTGCTGGCAGGTAAATGACAATATCAGTCAAATTAGTGAATGTTATGGAAAATGTTAGGCACTGGATTGCTCCAGATTAGAGGGCAAAGAGCCATCTTGTACAGAGAAGGCTATCCCCCCCCCACCCAAAAAATAAATAAATCCTATAGTGTGTTTTATAGACAATAACTTGAGGTTTAAATGTATAGCAAAAAAAATAAAAATCAAGATTTGTAGTAGTAGGTCAAATGAGTGAAGTGCACCTGTTTCAACTATTCTTGGTGCTATCCAAATTCATGGCAAAATGTATATATTACAAACCACGCAATAAAATAATTTACATACCTGTATGCTGAGAAATTTTAGGCAAGAGAACCTTCCTCCAACTCTTGCAATACACAATAAAAGGGTATACCAACACCAAACCATATGCTAAAAATGAATGCAAGGGTACTTTTACTTACTCAGTACTCCCTCAATTACTAACTATACAAACATCAAAAAAGATAAGAATGCACACCAGTAATATGTGTAATAAAAACACACTTTGTTCTACAATATTTAAAACCTCATATATGCATACTAAGCAGTAACAAAACATCTACAATTTCTCAGCGACATTTTTGAAGTTTTGTACATCTAGTGCAACACGTATGAACCTGACATGTCAACTATTGGTACACTGGAGAGGGGATAAGTATCAGAGCAGGATTAACCACAAGGGAACCCTGAGGGTAGATATGGGCTCCAGATCTATGAATTTGCTTGGCCCAAGTATAATCGCTATGTAAAGAATGAAAGAGGTGAAAACAAACCAGTACGCTACCTAGGACCCTTAAGCAATGCATTCTATTAGTGGTTTCCAAACCAGTCCCGGATTTATACATTTCGTTATTTTATTCCAATGGAGAAACTGACAAAGCCGGAACTGTTGGTCGTTCTTGGGGACTGGTTTAGGAAACACTGCATTATATCATAGCATTAAGAAAACTGCATGAGGCAAACCCGTGCCTCAAAACTAGGTTACAAAATTTATTAAACTGGTCGTGCTATGAGGTCTGGTGGAGATTGTCACCAGAGGAATACGGATGTCATTTATCAAATAACATGTTAGTATACTCACATGTTGTATTGAAATTTGATATCTTTATCATTTGATTGTTACCCATTGAGTTGCAGAAGCCAAGATAACTTCTTAAGATCTGTTTCACTGTTGTAATATTTAGTTTTTTAAATAAACTTTCATTTCTCCTGTAGGTTTGGAATTTGTCAGAGCATTCTGGTTACTTGACAATGGTGGAATTAATGCAGCTTATTGGAGGAAGAGTTCTGCCATCAGCATCATTACTACTTTCTTCAAGCCACCAACTATCCTTTAGTCATTTCAATCCAACTACAAGTCTCAATATCCCCTGTGATTCTGTTCTGAATTATGTAATATGCAGTGAGGCTGACCATCGGCTGCTTTTTCCACAGCAAAATGGTGTTGTTTTCTTCATACCACCTGGTAATTGATTTTGCTGTTTTGCAAGCGCATTTTCAGAATTTGGGTGATCCATAGTTCCGATTTCTAAACAGTGTTTACATTTCAGGTGTAGCTGCTGATCGCTGGGAATGCCCTGTCACTTTAGAACCTCTTTCCATAAGCCAAAGACATTCTAAGAGTTTAACTATTCGGCTCAAAGGAATTGTACAGCACTGGAGCCAAAATCAGAATAGTTCTCTTACTACAGAGACCTGGATACTTCAAAATTCTGCTGAAGATATGTCATGCTGTCACTTACCAGAGCTGCTGCGTACTCTTTTGTCTGGAAGACTACACATGGTAATTTAAAAAAAGAATTCTAAATTTTTTTTTCTAAGAATAAGGTTCAGTCAGTACACTGTGTTTTCCCATGCATTTTTAGTGGGTTTATGCTGCTGACATAGGTAATGCTTGATTAAACAAGGATTCACATGGTCCTTGTACTACTAAGCATTGTATAATTTTTTGAGTGTCTGCATGTTGGACGTTATGTTTGTATAAAAGTTTGTATCCCTGCATTGTTTATACTATTTTGTAACGGGAAATTTAAAGTCAACTTGTTACCTGTGAAAATGCTCTAATTAGAGGTCACAGCTATATTCACAGGTTTTTAATGATCTTTTGTATCAGATCTATTCTTGATTTGTCATGTATCTTTTATGAAAGCTAACTAACAAAATACTTCACGACTAACAACCTTAATGTCTGCAAATCACATACGAAAAAAAAAATTGTGCAGCTTCTTCTCAGAGGTAAATTTAAAAGGTTACTCCAATGCTTTTAGCTATACGTTTTTTATTTATTTTTTTAAATGCAGAATACCCTATTGGACATTATTCTCCAGGTCATCCCATTGTAGGGCGAAAAAAACAAAACTTAATAAATAACGTTAAAAGCAACACTATAGGGTCAGCAACACAAGCCTGTATTCCTGACACTATAGTGTTAAAAACACTATCTAGCCCCATTGCCCTGTCCCCCTCTAAATACAGCAATATCTTACCTTCATTCCAATCTGTTGGTGCTGGCTCTGCCTCCTAGGCTGACATCAGAAGTGATGATCTCAGCCACTCACAATGCTTTCCCATAGGAAGGCATTGGATTGACTGAGATTGTCAATTCTGATTTATTTTAGCCTAGGAGGCAGGTCGGGGCAGAGCCAAACACCACCATAGCCAATCAGCATTTCCTTGTAAAACTGCATTGACTTAATGCATCTCTGAGGCATGTTCAGAGTCTCCATGCAGAGGGTGGAGACAATGAATGTCAGTGGTACAGCATTTCCCCAGTGGCCATCTGAGTAGTGTGTAATGTAAACACTTCATTTTTGTTTTGTTTTTCTGGGGGGGAAAAAGTGTTTACTGCAAAAAGCCCGCAGGGACAGGCTATACTCACCAGAATTACATTCAGCTGTGGTTGTTTTGTTGGCTATAGTGTCCCTTTAAACTTTCCTGTAATCCAATGCCCTAGAAGCTTTTGCAATGAGCTAAGCTCTGCGGTGTAGTGCTTGGCTCGTTGGCTTAGAGAGCTCAGTTTATGCTTTCTGCTAATTGGCGCCTGCCCTGCATGGTAGGGCTTGTCTCTGTGGAGCAAACGGAAGCTGCTTTAGAGTTTGGATGGGGTAGGTGTCAAGCACCTAGCGGACCCCAGGTAAGCTATCAAACAATTTAACTAAATACTCTTGGCGCCATAATCACTTCAGCAGCCTGCAGTGTTTATTGTGTTTGCAATATTCTTTTATGCATATTTTCTTAAAGGACCACTATAGTGCCAGGAAAACAAACTTTTTCCTGGCACTATAGGGTCTTTAGGTCCCCCCACCCTCAGGGTCCCACTCCCGCTGGGCTGAAGGGGTTAAAACACTTACCTTTCTCCAGCACCAGGCTCCCTCCTCCTGCCGACATTGGCACCGAATGCGCATTCGCAGCAAGAGCCACACGTGCATTCAAACCGCCCATAGGAAAGCATTTCTCAATGCTTTCCTATGGACGTCCAGCGTCTTCTCACTTATTTTCACAGTGAGAATCGCAGAAGTGCCTCTAGCGGCTGTCAGTGAGACAGCCACTAGAGGCTGGATTAACCCTAGTGTAAACATAGCAGTTTCAGAGAAACTGCTATCTTTACAGCTGCAGGGTTAACACTAGATGGACCTGGCACCCAGGCCACTTAATTGAGCTGACTTGGTCTGGGTGCCTATAGCGGTCCTTTAACTAACAGTTCCTTGATCTTTCACCCCAGTAAATGCTATTCCAATGTTTGGTGTGAGTATAGCAGTGGAGGTCAGTTAAAATAAAAAAAATTCAACTGAATTGAATAAAATGACAAGCGCATACAGGATGTCAGTCAAGCTGAGACAGAAGTAACACCGGTGTTGCTTTGGTTGCACTTTTGTGTTTGTGCATCTAACCATAAAATGCCATGTGTGTTCGGCATTTTCTCCAGCAGTGACATATATGAGCATGCACCATGTGTGTTTATGAAATTACATACTTTCCCGGGCCTGCGTGTGAATTCAGATAAAATAAATCACAAAGAATTTTAAAATACATTTAGCGCAACTTACAATTTTACAAGTCTTACTGACCTATTGTTTTTCAGGCTGCTGATGTATTTACAGAAGAAGATCTGTGCCCTAGAACAGGAGTCCTTACCCCTATTTCACAGACATCCGCAATCCTTAATGTGATTTGCAGTGGTGAAAAAGATGGATTGGGCAAGTTTTGTTTACCTGAAAGTCTTAATAACTGTGAGGATACTTCTGACGACCTCTCTGACATTGTAAGCAGTGCCCTCAGGAATGTGTCTCCATTCAGTGACCACACTTCAGTATCTGGTAAGCTTAAGAACTTCAAATGTTTTCTTCTTTTAGTGAGTGAACTGAGGATGTACTCAAACCCTGCCTATGTTATGTAAGCATAATCGATACACCCTGGTTACCCATATTTTTTAAAGAGGTTCTCATACAATATATGATCAGAATATTTAAGTTGCTAAATACTTTTTCAATCTGTACATTAAGTTGGCTAGGCAGTCAGTAAAACATTGTTTGATTTGCATACATAGAACCATCTCAGTCTAGCTGCATGATGTTTCTTAGGTGTATGCTTAGACCGCATGCGCTGCAATCGTACCCATAAGTAATGTAATTTAGGGTGAGTTGTAAGCTAAGTATACAGCGTAATTTGGATGCACACAAACTAGAGCCATAGGTTTCTCCAGTATGTAAAATTAAAATATAAATAAGACTTCACTAGTAAACACATTGGAGATTTATCAAAATTTCCCACACAATTTTGCGTTTTTTTTTTTTTGTTTTGTTTTTTTTTTAACACTCTGACCATGATTTTTGAATATACATCATGTTTGGAGACGCAACAAGTTTATCAATCTTTCCATCACTTTTCTGCCACAATGGTGTTCTGTATCACTTCTTTTTTGACTGCAACTCTTAATTTGGCTGTCCTTTTCTGCAACAAGAATGGTGAAATTTACACAGAGAAAAGCAGACACATTTTAGATCGATTTAGTAGAATAGACTGGAGAACAAAAATTGTAATGGGTTGGGATGAATGGAATCACTATGCAGCGAAAGGAAAAAGCAAAGTCACTTAACGGAAAGGCTCTGAAATAAAAAAGTCACTGTGGGCGACTTCTTTAACAGGTTAGTCTAAGAAGGGCGGGCACGCAGTCTTTAGCAGGTTAATCAGTGCTAGGATCAGGCAGGCAAAAGTTAACTTGGGAATCCTAGACAGGGTCGGGCATGCAATGGTTAACCAAGGCAGGGTCGGGCACGCTAAGGGTTGTTAACCAAGCCTTCCCATGAGGAGGGGTCCATGAGCCTATATAAGTAGATGGCCCCCTTTTGGTGAATAGGCTTCCACACTCCTTTTGTGGACAGGATTCTTTGTTGGTTTGCCCTTTAATTCAGTTGTTCCCCACATATGCTGTGATGGATCCTCCATGCTTGTAACACCCTGAAGAGATCCTGGAATAGCGTAGGGGACAAACAATGAGGATTTGTGCAGAATGCCTGCCAGGGAAGAGGCAGGCTGATGGACTAGCAAGGCGTGCCTCCTTTCCCCTGCAAGCTGCAACCCTAGTGGAGTGGCTAACAGGGCACTGTGTGCCGCAGACTAACAGCGGAATTTGCCGGAGGCCAGGAAGCAGGCTTGGCCCGTCCCTCTCACTCAGGACGCAGAGATCCATGTGGTGCGCCTGCTTCTCCATCATGCGATGACAAAAATACAACTCATTTTAGAACACTTTGATAAATCTCCCTAATATATTGAATAAGGAACGCTATAGCATTAGGAATACAAACCGGTATTCCTAACGCTGTATTGTGCATTGTCCCCTTACAACCACCCATTTTTATTTATTTATTTATTCTGACTAGGTCTCCGTCTCCCACATCGTCACAGTAATTGTGGGCTCTAATACGCATGCATTTCACTTGCCACCATGTGCATTAAAGCTTCCTCATAAGAAAACATTGAATTAATGATTTCCTTTTGTGAATTTGAAGATGTTGGACATCCTCATGCAACTCTTGTTTGAGAACAGGAAGCACATCTAGTGGCTGTCTAGAAGACGGCTACTAGTGGTGGACTTAACATTGCAATGTAAAGATTGCAGTTTCTCAGGAACTGCAATGTTTTACATTGAAGAGTTCAACAGATAGGGACAATGCACCCAGACCACTTCAAGAGATTACGTGGTCTGGGTGCATATAGTTGTCCTTTTTAGACAGGCCTCTAGAATACTTATGTTGAATTTGAAAGCTCTTAAAATTTAGCAAAACTAGCGAATTTGGAACGTAGTTTTTACAATCAGTCTACTTTGATCTCAGTGTTAAAGTTCAACATTTTAAATCCATAGCAGTTCACGGTTTAGTGTGTAAACGGTAGTATATTCATAAACTTGCTTTCCGTGCTATAAGTGTATGTAGAATATTGGTTCATCAGAAGTGAACTGCTTAGGCTGAGGGAGTGGTTTTTGATGTTCCACTGATGCCAGCAATATTGACTGCAGCTGTAAACGGAGCACTACACAATACAATCTGCAATATGTTATGATATATGCACACAAAATTGTTGCGTACATTGGTGAAGTAAATTACTTAATTGCTGGACTCTATATAATTATTGTAAAAATTGTGACATTCTGTACATTTGTAAAAAAAAAAATATATAAACACGCACAAAACTTAAAATTCTTTTGGCTTACGTTTTATTGTTAAATGCGAAGTCTATAACTCTTCAAACGTTGTCTGTGAATGTATTCACAAAGCATCAATTTGACAAAGGACAAACATTATAATTGAGATTTTTTGCAAACCATGGAATAGTTTAAGTAACCCCAACACAAATGCCTTGGATTTCTTCAGAATCTTTTCCACACTTCATGTCTTATAGTAAATTCATGGTAGTTAAAGTGCCTTTTATTCCTAAACCCCATTCTTAAACGTATTTTGAACTGGAAAGTAAAAGTAGTTTTGTGGATATGTGTCTAATAACAAGGTATTTTTTACTAATGTTAAAAATCAGTAAATTATAAAAATTTGTAAAATGTAACCATGCACCCATTTGTTTTGGTGTTTTTATATCAACCACTAAATCTATTAATGGACAGAATGAAAAGCCTATTCACTGTTTTGTATTTAAATCCTATATCATTTTTAATTTTGTACTGTTGTGGTTTAGATCTTCCAGTACCAGAGTGGATTAACCAAGAGCTTACTCAGAAAAGTCGATGGAACTCTTCCATTGTTGAAAAATGGTATTCCTTATCTGGAGCCTCTGGTGTTAGCTGTTTCCTAATGGAATCATTTAGGTTAGTTAAAAGATTTTTAAAATATAGGTTTGAAATATTAATGTGTTTAACCTTCTCAAGTTGTAAACTTCTGGATGTCTTTTGTCTTAATATGTATGCCACATATAGCAATGGAGAGCATTGATTGATTAAAGGGACACTATAGACACCAAAACAACTTTAGCTTAATGAAGCAGGTGTGGTGTAGAGCTCATGCCACTGATACCATTGCTTGATTCTCTGCCATTTTGTTGCATCAGTTAAAATGTTTTGGGGTTTTTTATGCAGTCCTATTCACACCTCCCCAGCCTTTCATGCAGCAGGCATGGGGAAAAAAAAAGTTTTTCGTTTTCGGTCAGGTGTTAACTTGCGGTTTTTTGTTTTGTTTGTTTGTTTGTTTTTTAAATCTCCTGCACTGTAAATCAAACTTTAATCACACACAGGAGGCTACTGAAAGAAAGTGCTATTAATGGTTGAGGATTTAGGATGGCTGTGCAAGTGACATGCAGGGAGGTGCAATTAGGGCTGTCTCAACCATGATTTAACTCCTAAATGGCATAGAATTGAGCAGTGAGACTGCAGGGCGTGATCTATACACCAAAACTGCTTTAATGAGCTAAAGTCATTTTGGTTACTATAGTGTTCCCATTAATATGTCTAAGGTCTCAGGTCTTCACACTAGTGAATCTTTCAGTTGTTTAAGGGTTTAAATTATTGAACAGGAAGTGGTAGTTATTGAAATTTGGTTAAAACAATGTTTGGTGTGGGATTTAATTATTCAATTATGTCTTTGGTGGTGGAGTGATTTCTCCTGCATATCGTATTTGCACAGATATGGTTTACTTTCTTACCAAACTCCGTTATGGGACACCCATAAAGGGCATCTCTACAGTTTCTAGTTGGATATCGTTTTATTCCCCCCTCCCTCAACTGAATTAATAATGTAGTATGTTCAATGTGTAATTCTGAAACGTGAGAGAATGCACTGGAGGTTTAGTGTGCATGTATTTCCACTCCTTTCTTCATTCATGTCAGTGGCACATTACATCATACGCCCCAGTCACTCTTCTGCTTAGTAGACTACTCTGCCTTGTCATTCAAAGTCATTGCTTCTCTAGGTCACTTGTATACCTTCCCCTTATAGGGACATGGTAGGCACCAAGACCACTTCAGCTTATTGAAGTGGTCTGGGTGCAATGTCCCTTAACCGTACAGTGGTAATTATTGCAGTTTTTTTTGTAGAAACGACAATAATTACCTGCTACGGTTAACTCCTCCTTTGTAGAGTGATTTCTGGGTGCTTAGATGACTTTTGATCGTTTTAAATGACGCTGGACATCTGTGCGCTATTAATTAATGCTCTTCTACGGGGAAATCCTAATGGTGCACATGCGCGGCAATGGTCGCACTCAAGTTTTCGCCGGTTGAAGTCGGCGGGGGAGGAGCGTGGGCAGACATTGTCCGAGCGCTGAGGGACATAGTCGCTGGATTCAGGTAAGTGAATGAAGGGTGGGGGCGCGTGGGAGAAGGGCACTGTAGGAACCTATAGTGCCAGGAAAACAGTCACTATGGCATCCCTTTACCATATTTTTCACCCAGTGCTGCTACCCACTTTTTGTATGTGTGGTATTTTTTGTTTTTTTTTTATCAAATGTACTTACCTTTGCTTACCGGGCAGGCCTCATTCCAGGTATCTAGAAGTATAAGCGGAGGCATTGGGGCTGTCTAACCACTTCCTGATGGTGGTTTTGTTATGAGAAGATATTGGTGATCAATCTGTGGATATTCTTCCTGGGCTTTGCATACTGTGTATATATACAACATTCAAGGTTCTGTATTTTGTAAATCCCTTGCAGGTTAATCCATGCAGGTGCTTGTGATGAGGATGATCCATTAAAATGTGATCAGGAAATCACACATTATCTGTCCGATTACTATGAGCTGAAATCCAATGAAGAGACGGGAATTGCTGCACAAGGAGAAAATCCCAAAAAACGTACGTTTTCATCATGTTTCTGAAGAGATTGTTCCCCAGACATGGCTTTTGTAATTCATATTAAAAAAAAAAAAAAAAAAACAATTTTAAAGTTCTTTAAGGAAAGAAGGATTTGAAATTGTAATCTATTTTTTATTTTTTTATTTTTTTTGTGGGTAATAGTTAAAAAAAAAAGTATGAATGCTCTTAAAGGACCACTATATCATTAGGAATACAAACGTGAACTTTAATGACACCCAGGCTTGATTTTGTGACATCTTGTTAATTTATAGGTAATTAAGAAATTAAATTAAATAATTTCTGGCCTCTTGTTGTTGAATGCATTGTTGTTGAATGCATTGCTCGGTTATTTAAAAAAAAAAAAAATTGACATCAAATGTTTGTAAATATACTACTTCACGATGGAAGTGGCTTGCTTATCTCTGCATACCTCCTCTATGGCATCAATAGGGCAATCAGTACACTAGGTTTGCAGAGGTATTCCTCAGACTGAATGAGAGCTCTTAAAGCTTTAGCGGAAATAATTTCTGGCCTCTTGTTGTTGAATGCATTGCTCGGTTTTGTTTTTTATGCCGACTTTACTCAAATATAATCGCCTTTACACTCTTTAGCGCCTCTTTGACAATAGTTTTCTTGAATAAAAGAGAAAAGAGTATAGTATGAAGAGTTTTTTTTGTTTGTTTGTTTTTTTGTGCCTGTAACACACATTTAGGATTACTTTGTTAATTGGGCACTCTTCAGTTAAAAGATGTCCTTTATTAACCCATTAGGACACATGACATGTGTGACATGTCATGATTCCCTTTTATTCCAGAAGTTTGATCCTTAAGGGGTTAAACACTGTATTACATTGGAACACAGTGTGCAGGTGGCGGGCATGAAGGAGCGAGATACTAAGTACCTTGTACATCATAATAGCTGTTAATCAGTGCTGTCTTTGAGTATATGCTAGGAACTGCACAAATCACTTTGTTGTCTCCCTCCGATGTGCACTGCATGCATATTGTGTTCTAATTTAATACTGTGTGTTTAACCCCTTAAGGACACATGACATGTGTGACATGTCATGATTCCCTTTTATTCCAGAAGTTTGGTCCTTAAGGGGTTAAAAGGAACATCTTTTTGAACAAGCTGTGGAAGCATTTTTTTGGGAGAAGAATTTGCCCACTTTAGTTGCTGGACCATTTAAAAAAATAAATTTTCTTTACCTGCTTTGAGACTTGTCTACTAAATTTGGTCTTGGAATTCACTCATGAGATGCATCTACTTGAAATCGCCTTTAGACTCCACCCTGATTTCATAAAATTTATTTTACTTTGATCATACTTTTACCATTATTTAACTGTGTATGGTTTTCAAAATGTAAAATTCATTTTTTTATTTTTATTTCTTTTCTTCGTCTTCTTCATGTAAGGTCTTCCAAGAACTCCAGTGCGGCAGAAAATGAAAACCATGCCCCGGGCTTTGCAGATGCTTAATGCTGCCAGGCTTATTAAAGCTCAGAAATCCCAGCCTGATAATGTTCTAGCTGTACCTAATGAAAAGAATTCCCAGGCAAAGAAGAGAACATCAGACAAACAAGACGATAAAGCAAAGTCCCTGAAAGTCACTGGTAATAAACTATGATTTTTGTGCTGTATACCATTGAGTTGTAAGTTAAAGGAACAGTCCATTAAAAAGAGAAAAAACTATATAATAGATATACCCCTAAAGGAAATATGCATGTAATTTGTTTTGCATGTTTTCTTTGAGGGTAAATGAATTCTTGGCTTGTAATAGCTACATATCTAGTATTTGCGGCTTCTGCAAGCCCTTCCCACATTACTCAGCACAGACTGTTTGGCTGTCCAATCACAGACTTCTCATTCAGGTGCTCTGGGCGATTGCCTGATTCTGGAGTTGAGCTCGTGGTGCTATACTGCCAGGATGTAATAGGACCTACTGTCTGACAGCCAGAAGATGTAACCTGTTTTTTGTTTTTAAAGAAAACTGTGCTTATTTCTTTTGAAGTGGACACTTTTATGAAATGTAAAAAAGCACACACTCTTCATGCATAAAGCATTTCAGCAAGCTTTGTTTTTAGTGTTCCTTTATTATTTTCGCCATTTATATAGCGCCAACAGATTCCGTAGCGCTTTACAATATTATTAGAGGGGGGATTTAACTATAAATAGGACAATTACAAGAAAACTTACAGAAACAATAGGTTGAAGGTTGGGCCCTGCTCAAACGAGCTTACAGTCTATAGATTTATGAATAATTTGTAAACTTCAGATTGTCTGTAATGAACATTTAACATATTAAGATATTATTTTATATAAAGTCCAAATAGGGAAATAAAATGCCTGAATCCTATTTCTGCTTTAGTGTAATGTTTATTAATAGACTTGTGCACCGCAAAAAAGGTGGCATGTTTAGAAAACATCCAGTGGCTGCAGAATTGCTGCCTAGTTACTTTAAATCTTAACTGGTTCGGGGAGGATGACACTAAATGGTCCCCCAGCACGACCTGTGAGTGGAGGTACTTTAAAATCAAGAAGGGTATTGACTAATGTTTAGGCTTTGTGTGTGGTGGGTGTATTATGCTAGATATAAACTGTAACATTTGCTTTGTAGGTTTTAAATCTGAAGATGAACTGTTTGCTTTACTAAATGAGGATTATGAGAAGGCTATTTCTGTTCAGGAAGATTCACTACTAACTTGTGCCAAAAATGCCATAACAACCATCAGATCATACATGAAATCAAACCTCCCTGAACTTGTTGAGGTAAATAATGTTCCTTTGGCCTGACTTCTTTTCTCTTTACTCCCCCTCAAAATATGTAAACTTAATTCTCATATTTTTTTGTAGATGGATTGTGTGAGCAGAATCAGACATCTTTTGAAGACCAGCAAGACCATTAGACAGCTTTATGGGAATAACCAGAAAAAAGAAACTAAACTTAGAGAGTATGTAACGGATTTCTTTGTTTGACTTTTACCATCTTTATCAAGTATAGTCATGACTGTTATGTAACTTAGTTTATTTCTCTATTGTAGATGTCAAATCCAAGTATTTCTAAGGTTAGAAATGTGTGCACAGTGTCCAGTTCTACAAACAAACACAGATGACCTAGAGCAAACTGTTGAAGAGGTCAGTTTTAGCTTGGTACTCTGAATTTCTAAAGTAAGACAGGTGTATGCTATTTTGCTTATAATTTATACTGTGAATTACATTCCCTTTTCATTAAAACTTCATTGTAAACTTGAAAATGAGAAAGGTCACCTGAAGATACATAAAGTACATGTAATCTAATATGGCGCTGTTAAGATTGTCTAGGTGTCACATTTCTTTCATATTTTAGTAGTATTTTGATACACACAGAAAATTTCTAATAGTTTTTTTTTCTTCCTCCCAGATAACCGATATGCTGCGTATTATCTCTTTAACAGAAGATCCATCGTTTCTCACAAAATTTCTTAATGAAAATGTACTTGTAGAGTACGTATTTACTTGTCTTCTTTTTCAATGTCCACAGTTTTCTGTTCTCAATCCACGTTTCAAGAATAAGCCAATTTTAACCCCTTAAGGACCAAACTTCTGGAATAAAAGGGAATCATGACATGTCACGTGTCCTTAAGGGGTTAAAGCAGCTCTGTCACTAAACATAAACCTTGTCCAATCTGCTTCTCTATAGCTCCGTGTGTCTGAATTTTATTTATTTTTTTTTACAAAACTTAACAAGGGCCAATGATTAAACTAAGGTTCTATTTCATATAAAATGAACTGTTTCGGTTCACCTTATGCTATGAATACATGCTACAACACAAACAATCTATCTTACATACACCTTGTAAAATTCTTCTTATATACAACAAATATTAAGTGTGGAAAATAGCTAAGATGCTGATGGAGGGGCCTAGCTAAATATATATCCCTTATTTTCCCTCTCCTCCATGGACATGTGAATAATATAGGGTCTTTGCAAAAAAAGCAAAGAACTTCAGTTTTACACATATGCTTTAAGTTCAAGCTTTTTTTTTTTTTTTTAGCTGGATTAATCTTCACTCTTGAGTGAGTCTTCATTGGTATAGATCTAAACACTACTTGTAAACTTTAACACTTGTACTAAACTGCAAAACAAATAGGGTTTGCTTCACTTCAGGATTCTAAAAATTATCCTTGTCCTATTTTTTTAAATATAGAACTTTTTTTGCTTGACATTCAATGTGGTTGAATTATTGAATTTACAGGTATATAACCGTGATGCCTAAAATCCTGGCAGAGATCTACTTTAGTCTGGGGACACAGATACCTGAGGATTTGGCCTTAGTTCTTCCTGCAGACGACGAGGACTCTATTGTTCATGAAGGCATAACACCAGTATATTCTCAGCCATCAGTCTCAAGGGTTCCCAGCATTCCTCAACTTGTAACTGAGGAGGACCAGCTTGAAGAGCTGCGTACAAAATCTGCCAGAAAAAGAAGGTAACTTTTTAGTGGTGTAGTTTACATTGGCGTGTTTTTTTGTTTTGTTTTTTGCCTTATGATATACAGCTGTATGTCCAACTACATTTAGACTATATTTTAATCTCATTTAAATACCAGCTTCATGCTATATTACCAATTCACTGCCTCTGAATTGCTTTCTTTCTTTTTCTGTTAGTTTTCTTAGTGGGGTTTATCCTCTTAAATGATGAGAATTGAACAATTCAGGCCAATATAATTGAGTTGGAGAATTTTTTCCAGTTCTGCTGTTTTTAGCTTTAACATGAATTTGTCAGTTCTGTACTAATTCAGTTAAGAAAAACCAACATTATCTGCACATTGAAAACCTCCATTTTGTATTCTTCAGTTAACGAGAAAATAACGGTTGGAGTACACCCATACCCTCCACCGCTATTTTTGTAATGCATTATATGTAAATACACTAAAAATATGGATAATAACAAAATTGGGTAATTGCTAAATCTGCATCCATTGGTACAATGTGCTCTGAATCCTGGGACTTATTATAAGGTGAAATGGAGCCTCTGGTAGGGAATCATTAGTTTCCAATTTTATAAGGAAGGTGGAGAGTAAATATGAATTTGAATGTATTACTTATGCTAGTAAGTAGACAACAAGGACAAACCATAGTCAACACAACCAAAACACATTCTGTGGCCAAGGACATACACAGCTCAATGTGAATAATTAGTGGAAAAAGTCTAATAAAATTCTTGTGCAACATTGAATATTTATTTCACCAACACAGTGGGTGTCATGGGAAGTTATAACTATTAATTAAATGAACTAAAATTAGTAGTGCATTTTTAATACAATTTGTATGTCTGCTTTTATTAGTGAGTTGGTATCCCGGTCCATCTGTAATTTCTTTTGTTTTGTAATTATTTTTTGTTGATTACTATTTTCTCTTCTCATTTTTGTTTCTGTTGCTATTTTCTTCTTGTTTTTGATTATATAGTATTCATAAAAATAATTTATAGCTTGATAGGTGGGGGGGAGCAACTCATATTTGCTTTTATTTTTTAATTTTTTTTGATTGTGACTGATATTCATTTGCTGTTATCTTTGTGCTTTTTACTTGTGATAAACCTGTTTAATTTTTTGTGTATCTGCTTCCTTTTTTCTCCTCTACTAAAAAATATAGTTTTAAAATTCTGTATTGAACATTAGCAGGCTTCATCATTATCATAATTCTTTGCAATTTTCTAAAATGTAATGTGTCTTTTGGAACTAATATTTTTCCACTTAAAATCTATTTTTATTAATTTTTTTGGCATTTAGCCGCAGTACAGGAGGGGATGTTCTACTTACAGGTGGTCAAGAAGCCTCTGTAATGAAATATGCAAATTATTTGGCAAAACCCTCCCAATCATACCTTTAAATAATGAGTCTGCCAAACTGTCCTCAGTTCTTACTTTCCCAGTGTGCGGCACAAACCTGCCTCTCAGCAGGTTCACAATAGTGAAGAACACTGGCTGCTACTTGGGGGGGAATGGCCCTGGTAGTTCCCTGGATGGTGAACTGAATGGCAGCCAGTAGGGAGCCGGACGAAATTATGGATCAGTCTGTACAGCTCAGTTTTATTTCTAATTTCACTTTTATTAGGAAAGTGAATTATCTTCTAAACACTGTGCTCAACTGGTAGAATAAGCCCCCATTGAAGGCTCTTTAAAATTAAGAAATACACCAATCAGAAAACTGATGATTCCACTAGCAGGTGAATATAAAGAAACAAAAATTTAAAAAGCTATTAAAAGCCCAATGGCCAATTAATAAAAGTTTATCAAAATTCTGCCTAAGATGTTAAATTACACTTGCAGAACTGTGTTTAAATTATGTAAATATTTTGTGAGTAAACATACAAAATAGAGGAATATTACCAAAATAAACAGGTTACAAATGGCACAAATTGATAAATAATACAAATAGGTGTGATGGTTGGCACTTAATGTGACTAGGTGTGTGTATAATTTTAGCAGCTATAACA
Source organism: Pelobates cultripes (assembly GCA_933207985.1). Lineage (NCBI taxonomy): Eukaryota > Metazoa > Chordata > Amphibia > Anura > Pelobatidae > Pelobates > Pelobates cultripes. The sequence continues at coordinate 87,834,226 of OW240914.1, read as the reverse complement.
CTCTAGTGGATACCCCTTATATCACACAAATAAATCCTCAAATATAACAAACACAAACTCCGTGTTTATGTGATGTACTCCACCAGCATGCAGCGCTAAAATTTGTGTGGGAGAACAACCATTTAAGGCATATACCAGGGCAGTATGTAGACCTTTAAAAGGAAAAATAAACAATTAGTGCAATTCCCTGTGGTAAGTACAAATTAGTATCAAAAGTGAATGAATGTGAGGTCGTGATACTAATTTGTACTTTTTATGTTTGATTACTAACAATGTTGATTTAAAAAAAAAAAAAAATCCGCTTAAAATGCACAATATTGTATGATGAATATAAAAGTTCTTGTTTAGAACAGTTCAGGGATAATGTGACCGCACGGATATTTCAACTCCTGCTATTCAAACAGCCGGAGTCATTCCTAATTAGCTGTGATTTATTTTATTTTTTTGTACCAAGGTGTTTACACGTAGTGGTACCGAAGGTTTTTCTGTTCCACTCAGAATCTGGACCATTAAACAGGGTCCTATAAGTTATGAATGCCAATCTATAAAATGGACAAATACAACAGAGCCATAGTGCTCTCCATTAAATTTTATTGAAAAGTATAGATCAAGATTAAAAGCACTCATGGATTCACAAGGATAAACACAGCTCATGAAAAAGTGGAGACAAACTGTTATCAGCGCTAGCTGTTCTCCCACTGAAAATGCCAGCTGAAGGGGGAATCTTATTTCGGGCTATTTAACCCTTTAAATAACAAATACATTCCCCGTTCCTTTTTAAACCATTAAAAAACTAATTTAAGTCCATTATAAACATATTATTCAATAAATAAGGGGGGGCATTTAAAAAACATAAAATAAATGCATTAATAAAAAACTAAGCAATTAAATTGATTCATGTACCTGGGCATATCCTTACATCAAAAAGACCGGGTCACAGTCACCACAGATGCTTCATAAACTGGATTTGTCAAACTTAAGAGAAATGAAAGTGCTTCTGGAAGCTTTACTTTCCTTCAAGCACTCGAATATAGGAAAATTGTAAGGATTCAATTAGACAACATCACAGCACTCACTTGTCTGAACAAATAAGGAGGAACTAAAGTAGAATCTCTGTCACGCCTCTGCACAGTTCATATTGTGGTCAGAAAGAGGAACGTATGCTGGATTTCCTGCTGAAGGTCTACTTCTAAGATTTACAACCAGAAGGTGTACTTTTAAGATTTACTCAAATCTGGAGGGGAAAAAAATTCTAGTATGGTGCAAAGACCCTGACAGCTTCAGGTTACCTCCTCCCATTCAAGTTATTCTTTGTTTTCTTCAAGATGTATCTTTTTTTTTTTTTGGCAGCATTATCCAACCCATCATTCTTCCCACGCTATGTCAACCTCCTTCTTCTCATAAGGAAGCCAAGTTACATTTGTTGGATGGAAAAGAACGCTGGAGATCTCAACCAGTCGTCGGCATTCTGATTATCTGATCAACTTTTTGTCAATTTTCAGGGTGCTTTATAAGGGGAAAAGAAGCCTCCAAATCAACAATTACTAGATGGTTGACAGAGGCCATCAAGATGGCCTATCAGGTGGTTGGTCAATGCCTTTCTACACATATAAAGGCTCATTCCACTAGAGCTATAGCTACCTCCTCAGTCAGCACCTTCATTTGTCATTACAGGCTAGACTTATTTTCCTCCTCAGAAGCTGCTTTCAGACATAAGGTGTATTGGCAGCTGTCACCTGACTGACCCATCCACATTTGCGGATCTTGCTATATCCCTCCTGTACTGCTGCTATATGCCAGGAAAAACTGAAATTGTACTTACCATAAATTATATTTTCCTTAGTGTAGCAGCAGTACAGATTTCCCACCCTGTAATTAACTATTTCTGTATATATTTTGATCTCCGTATTCTTATTTCTTGTTATTACTGAGGACTGTTCAGATCTATTACATAAGGTCTGATGTGGAGGGTTTTGCCAAGTTTGCATATTTTATTTCAGAGGCTACTCATCTACCTGAAAGTAGAATATTTCTCTTTTACTGCCGCTATACTAAGGAAAAAATATTTTATGATGTTTATAAAATTTCTGTTTTCTGAATTTGAATCAGAAAATCATCATGCATGTATTTTTTTTTATTTTTTGTGACCTTATGATTCTTTTCACTACAAAGGTGTGTTGTTTTTTTTTTGTTTTTGTTTTTCTTCTTAGTACCATAACACGACACAGGAGCATTGCAGAATCATCCCAAGTAATGCGTCAGATTGAAATTCCTAAGAAACAAACTAATAAAGTAAGAATGTTCTTGCCATTAGTGAGAGAATTATGTATATATCATAACCTAATCTCATGTTCCTGTTATTTGCAAGGCCTTTTAAATGGAAAAAACTGTTTAAATGTTAATTTTAATGATCCAGAGAAAAATGTAACCATGTTAGGAAACATTTTCATATTCGCACTTAAAGGAGCATTCCGGTCACCATAACTTTAAAATTACGTTGTTATGGTGCTAGGAGGCCTCTAGGCGTTCTCTTACCTTAATCGTTCTCAAACAATTTAACCCCAAAGGTTGCCTCCAGCTCCAAACTGGCTCCCCCCGGTGGCATCTGGCTTCTGAAGCGGAGCTAAAGGGATTGCGGTGTGCCGCCAGGCAGGGGCACAGCTGATTGTCTAGAACGATCTAAGTCGATCAATAGCTTCCCATTTATAAAAAAAAAAAAAGTACTGAACACTCTAGCCAATCAGCAGTACCCCTAACCGGCAGCACGCCACACTTCTTATAACCTTTTGAGAATGGTTTAACTCCTTAAGTTAAGAGCGTGCCCTGTCACCATACCAAATTAATTTCTGTGAAGTTTATGGTACCCAAACTGTTCCTTCAGTCAGACTGCAGGTTTTAGTTTTGTTTTTCCTTCCATGAAAAAAGGTGTCTGTAAGCAGCTGAGCCTATCTTAAAGGAACATTGCAAGAACCATAACTTCTATAGCCTATTGAAGTGTTTATGATGCCAGGAGTGCCATATTGCCATCTCGTGACCTGTCAGCCTGCTTTTGTATGGTTTGTTGCCTGGTATCCTGAAGCGCACATGGGCTGTTTCCATTCTTCTCAAGCTGTAGAAGGTGGATATTAATTTTGTGCAAGATAAAAGCTCATTCATTGGTGAAGAGCATCACAGGGACCCAGGTAAGTGATCTGTGCTAAAACAGTTTGGCAGGTTACTGTTTGACAGTCAGGGCACTGGTAAGATTTGCATCCACTACAGTAGGCTATGGAGGTTGGAGTGTTCCTTTCAATAATGGTCCGATCGTAATTCTCAAATTCTAAATTCACAAAAAGTAATTTAAGCAGTTAAGGACGGGTGGGCGTTCTATGCCTTCCTTTTTGGGGTGGCTCTAAACGCCAGAGGGCGGCATTATTATTACGTTATTTATATAGTGCCAACAGATTCTGCAGCGCTTTACAGTGGGTGGACGAACAGACATGTAGTTGTAACCAGACAAGTTGGACACACAGGAACAGAGGGATCAAGGGCACTGCTCAATTTGCTTACATGCTAGAGGGAGTGGGGTAAAGTGACACAAAAGGTAAGGATAGTATTGGACTAATGACAGTTGCAAGAGAGGAATCAGTCGGGAGCTATTAGAACATAGAACGTCTCCGGCTTCCTTCATACTCATCAGCTCCCCGCTGATCCCCGGACGGTGGTCGCTATCCTGGGATATGCCTGGGAGATCAAGCACACCCCTTCTGCCCGATCCGGCCCTCTCGGGCCATGTGATCGCAGGATCCTCGCTATTACATGGTCGTAATAGCCGGCTTATGCAGTGCCTGACCAGGCTGTTCCCCTAAAGCCTGTAAAAAATTTTTAAATGTTAAGATAAAGTTTTAAAACACTATATATATATATATATATATATATATATATATATATATATATATGTATGTACTTTTATATTCACATACATAAACTATTATTCCAACTGTAGTTTGATACTAATATAAATATATTAAAAACCAAAGAAAAACAAGTTACTTGCGCTCTCTCCTTAATCCCTATGTATTTTTAAACAAATGGAGTTTTTTTAGTTACCTTCAATGGCCATGAGAGGATAAGTCCACCTGCCAACGTCAAGGCAGACCCCTGCCAGGTGGGTCCTAACTCTAACCATTCACCTTGCTTCCTTGAGCTTCTGGCAAAGATCTCTGAGATATAAATCTATATTTAAAGCAAAATACATTTAGAATGACGTTATAGATGGATAGATATATATACACACACACATACATACAGCTATATTTAAAAAAATTATATATATTTTTTTAATTTAAATTCTGCATATATATTTAAGTCATATGTCATTTAATTAAAATTTGAGGGACTTGCCTGACAACCCAGGCATAAAGTCCAGAGAATTTGGTTCACAAGCCCTATATTTAACCCTGTAACTTTCCAAGACACTATATAAAACCTGTACATGGTGAACACCTGTACTTCGCTGAACTCAAATATTAGTGTTTTTTAAAACCATAAAACGTCACAATAATGATAGTCAGTGAAAGTGCCTTTTTTTTTTTTTTTTGCAGTTTTCACACACAAACAGTACTTTCACTGACAATATAGTTGTGATAAATTTTACTGCTTAGAAACACTTATCTTTGTATTCAGCGTAGTCTCTGGAGTATAACAGTACCTCCATGTACAGGATTTATTTATTTTATTCTATTTTTAAGTTACAGGGTCAAATATAAGGCTTGCATTTCCATTTTTTCACATTAAAATTTGCCAGATTGGTTACGTTGCTTTTGAGACCGTATGGTAGCCCAGGAATGAGAATTAGCCTCATGATGGCATACTATTTGCAAAAGTAGTCAACCGTAGGTATTGCAAATGGGGTATGTTCAGTCTTTTTTAGTAGCCACTTAGTCACAAAAGATACAAATGAAGCTTGAAAACCTTTATTCTTCATTTGCATCTGCCAACTCTTCCTTGCTGCAACGGTCTTTTAATGAATCACATTTTCATTTTAAATGATTTAACATTCTGCTTAAATAATGTGTGTTTAATTCATTGTATTTCAGGAAAACTTGTACTCCAACCCTGTTGTTATGGTTGAGAAATTAAAAATGCCTGACCCAGTTAAACCAAAGAAAGACAGTGAAGGTATAAAAACATTTTTTTCACATTTAAATTTTTATATATTTTTTTCATTTAAAACTTACAGCCTGTTATACACTATATAATATCGACAATAAAATACCAATTACGAGGACAAAGACAAACGTCCTAACAAATTCTAGTAGTGTTTAAGGCAGAATATTAGTTAGCACAGTACTGTGTATGTGACCTTAAAGTATAGTACTTTGGTTTATATACAAAAAAAATTGTACTAGTATGATCAGACACAGATAATATTACTGTACTTATTGAATTTAACTGCCTTGAGTATTTTCTTCCGATTTAATATTGACCGTAGAAAGGCTAAACTGTTACTTCCAATTGCCTTGAAAGACGGTGAAGGTATAACATTATTTGCCTTTTGATTTTGATCTTTTACGTTTTTTGGGGGTTGTGTATTTTATGTATATTAATGATTCAACTTTTTTTTTTTTTTTTTTTCCTCTTGTCCAAAGCAACAAAAGCAAAGCGTACACTCTTTGAGAATAAAACACCAACAAAGAAATGCCATAAAATGCCGAGAAGCCAATCTGTATCTGCAGTGGAGGATCTTAAACATAAACGCAGTAAATCAAGTGATGGCATAAAAGGTAATAGATGGGTGTTTCATTTAGACGTTTACATATTTGCACGATTCCCGTAATGAGTGTGTTAAACAAATATTGGATGTGTTGTAAAATGTATGCCTTTTTTTTTTTTTGCTTTTTTTCATATTCAATTTAGAAAACTACAAGTTGCTGACCAAAAAAGTATCAGAGACCCCAGTTCGTAAACAGATATCAAATAGACTTCTGCATAAGCAGATTAAAGGACGGTAAGTATGTTTATTTTTTTTCTTAACTTTTATATGTAGCGGGGAAAGGCTTTCTAACTTTTGCAATCTCGAGGTAGAAAGATCTATAGATAGAGCTATCTCGAGACTGCAAATGTTAGAAAGCCTTTCATGATTTGATTTGAACATTTTCCAGGTACAAATGTAAACAACCTAGATTTGAATAGACAAAGATTTCAATTTATTCTCCTAGATATTTATGGAACTTCTATTTGCTAATTTTTTATTTTTTTTTACTAGAAATGTTCTCCAATTTCTAACTGCTTTTTAGAAGGCATAAACCAGGGTTGGTTTTCTAGATATGTGCAAAAATATATTGTACCTGTACTTGTTATGGTACAACTCGACAGAAATGAGTAAGTGTCCCACAAGTCATTCGGCATCTTACTTTTGTGTTGTCTCTCTGTTTGCCGTACTGTTTTGTGTGTTTTTGTGTTTTTGTGTTTTTTTTCTTCATTTCTTTTTCCTCCTACTGGTAACCTGCACAAATTATTGTGTAATTATTCTCATGTTTGTATGTGTGACTGAAATAGTCAGTGCTAATTAAAAACACTGGAAAAATAATAATGCTTTACTGGTTCCTGACTTTTTTTTTTTTGCTGTGTTTTCCATTTCTTTCTGACAGTTGCATTGTAATCTGAATTTAGTACTTTGCTTTCAGGCGTTCTGAATCCACATCCAACATCAGTATAGTGGAGGAATCACCAGAAAAAGATATAAAAGGTAATACGTTATGTGCTTGCCTTTGCTGTGTTTGTGCTTTATTTTTTCCTATATTTGACAATCTTGACAAAAAGTTGCGGTTAAGGCAAGCTCCACTTTCTTCACAAAGGAAGTGAAACATGCCTTAAGCCCCACCCTTTGTCAAGATTGTCAAGTGTAGGAAAAATACACAAGGCAAAGTAGTCCCTACTTTTGTCTTGTTTCAATGCTGAACAGATTCTGGAAGTGTAAGAGAAGAGGAAATTACAGGAAAAAGGTAAGTTTGAGGTGACAGAGCCACTTTAGTTTTTGTTTCTTATGTTGCTCTGCAATAAAAATTCATATAAAAAATGCTGTCCTCCAGTAAATACATTTGCAAATAAGCCAACTTTTTATACCTTTATCTCAATTCAACTCACTACCAGGTATGACTGTTGGTGCTTTACAACTAGTTTTCATATGATATTGTCAGTTCTACGATTATAGTAATCCTGGGCTTGATAGATGTTTGAGTCCTTGTGGGTGTCATACGATACACATGTTTTTATTACTGCATTTCATCCATCCTTCCCCAGTCTCTTCCTAATCCACCTCTTTCCACATTAGATAAAACCTGACAGACTGTTCACTGTCAATACATGGTTCCAGTTACTAGCTGTGTAAATCGAATTATTTCTTTTATAATAGACATTGATGTAAGAAGAAGCCCACGCATTAAGCAGCTGGCATTTTCACAGAGAAGCTCTTCTTTTTATGCATCTCAGCCAAAGTCTCGTAATCTGGAAAGAGTCCATTCATTCACTCAACAACAACTTGATGCTGATCACACAGGTATCATGCAGCACTCTAGAATGGGTTGTATAGTATTGATTTTTTTTATTCTATTGAACATGCCATACGTACCAGACAGTTTCGTTTGACAGAATCAAGCCATTACAGTATGTTTTTAAGTTTAAAATCAAAATATTGTATTCTGTGTTAAGTCATTTAAGGGAAAACAAAGGCAGGGGACACTCACAGAATGTTACTTGGGCTTTGAATGTCTGTTTTTAATTTTGCTTTTCTATGCTTACAATGTGTTACATTTTTATTTATTTTTTCTTCCTAGCAAACCGTTCTATGTCAGAGATCAAATCACCTAAACAACTACTTTTTGGAGAAGTGTTAAAAATGACTAGTCCTCCTGCAAAAAAATTTAATTTGGATGGAGTAGAACGTGTTGATTCTCAGGTAATTTCTGGACATGAAATAATATTCTAGAATGTTTAGTATTGACATTACAAAAATCTTTATATTTCTTCTGTTATGTTTTACAAGGGTCGAGGGAAAACAAAGAGGAATATTTTATCTAAAGCATTTGAAGACCTTCGAGAAAAGGAAAAATTGCTTAGGAAATCCCCACGCACACCCAAAACGCCCATTAGGATTTCAGATAGGCTAAAAACTCCTTCCAAGAGTACATCCGAGAGAAAGAAAGCTGCTAAAAATTTAGTTAAAATGTTTTCGCCCAGTAAAGTAAATGAACCCCCTCCTTCTAGGTCTTGTGGAAAAAGTGACATCTTGGCACACGTGACACCTAAAAAATCTATTTCACCAAAGAACTTGTTTGTCTCTCCATTAAGGAATAAGAGGGAGCAAGCTATATCTCAAAGAGAGGACATACCTCAATTTCCTGTTTCTAAAAGGATACTTAGGACTCCTACAAAAAGTTCAAATAGTACAATGCTGCAATATGTTTCAGGCACACCTACCAAATCCCCTTACAAGTTGCTTGAATCTGTGGCTCCATTTTCCACTCCAAATAGGTATGTTTTTAGAACTCCACAGAAACCTGTTGTGGGTTCTGTATCTCGAACACCTACACAAAAAGAGGAGGTTTGTACTCATACGTTACATTGTGCAAATGAATGTACTCCTGAAAAGCAAATTCTACTTTCCCCTGCAAAACGTATTTCTTCACAATGGTCCAAATCACCTCATGGCATGTCCAAGAGAATATATTCTAATTCTCCTTCACACAAACATTCTTTGGAAAACAATTCAATTTTTCTTTGTGATCAAACACCGAAAACATCATCACAACTTATAAAATCTAGTTGTACCCCAAAATTTACAAGGGCACTTGAACCCCCCTCAAAGTCAACTAATGGACATCCATGCACCAAAGCAGAAGAAAATTCTAAAGCACTGTCAAATGTTTCAGTGCATATTCAACAAGGAGCTTCTGATGGGGATATTGATTCTTGCCAAACTTCTACCCTTTCTAAGGAATTTATTTCACCAACTACTCCTTCCATTACAAAAAATAAAATCTCATCTCCGTGCTTGAAAACCACTTTAATATCCAACCATTGTTCACCTAAATGTAGAATTGAACCTGTTGTTTTATGTGAGAAGCTGGACCTTTCTACCTTAGAAAGCACCTTCAATTCAGAATCATATCTTAGTGGTTCCCAAACTGAAGAAAGCATTGATATAGCTGATGCTGTTGTTGTGCCAACAGAAACATCTGAACTTAAGATGAAAGTTCTCATTACTCGAAAATCTTCTAACTCTGGTTTACAGAATAGCCCATCGGTGACACCAGCATGTGGGATTAACAATGCATCCACTAACTGCACTTATGGTCTGCGCTGTACTCCTGATAGGAGACAAAGAGAAGCTGCAGCTCGTCTTGGAGAAACACAGATACCTGCACAGTTCTCAACCCCAAAAAGTCACAAGTCTTTACTTGCTCCTGGTATACCAACTTATGAGGTTGAGCTAGAAATGCAAGCATCAGGCCTGCCAAAACTTCGCTTTAAACGTACAGACTCCGGTTCCACAGTTGATATGGAGACAGGTAATAGAACAGAGTCTCCACTTGTAACTAGGAAATGGAAAGGTGAAGAAAGCCCTTTTAGTGAGAAATGGTGTAGTAAACATACAACAAAACTGGAATCTTCTTGTGTTTCTCCTTCATTCTTGCGTTCTCATGCTACACCTGGAAAATGCAGCCACCAGACCCATATTTGTCTGTCATATACTCCAAACAGGTGCACTTCTTACACTTCCTCTTCATCGCAAATAGATGTTGGGGTTCCTTGGACGCCGTCCCCGAAATTTAAGGAAAAAAATGGTAGCGATGCAATTAATAATTGGCCCAGGAGGAAAAAAGCATCTGCTTTAAATTGTGTTTTAAAAGGAGAAAAAAATCAAGAATATGCCGATCTTCATTCAATTGAGGAAGATGTTGGAGTTCTTTCAAAGCAGGAGGTCAGTAAATCTTCATCTTTGGAAGATTTTGAACTTGAAGGGGTTTCAAAACTTCAGGAGAAATCTCCCGTGCTGCAGTGGCAAGGGACAGGTGACTCTAGGACATTTAGACTTAATTCAAGAAAAAGAAGCCTAGGATTTCTATCACCCACTGAAGAGACTCCACAATCTAAGAGGCAGTGTAAGGAGCGTAATCTGGTCAGTGAGAGAAGTCAGTTGATGGATACAATAGAAATAAGCAGTCCATGCCAAAGGTTATCCTCAAATCGAAGCTCATCACAGCAAAGTTCATGTGATGATGACGTCTTCAGTAATTCAGGTAATATAAAAGATTTGTTTTTACAAAAAATGTTTAATCTAGTTGGAACGGTCATGTTGCTAGATATTCAGTATCGTGGAACCTCTGAATTTGAACTTAATCCGTTCCAGAAGACTGTTCGAGTTCAGATTTGTTAGAGAACAGAGTCATTTCCCATAAGAATTAATTTTACAGTTTAATGCTTTACATGCATAAAATCATATACACAATGTACAGTAAATACAATGAGCATTTTATTTCACTTTACCTGTAATGAGAGTTGATGGCGTAAGTGGAAAAGAGAAAATATATTGTTTAGATGGGGATAGGGTAACTGTTCTTCTGGCATTAAAAGTGTATAATTGAACATGTTTGTGGCATGATTTGTTTGGGTACCGAGGATCATTTGCGCACCGAGATTTTTTTGTTAGACTTCCGAGGTTCCACTGTGTTGTATTTGCTGCCCCATATATTGAACTAATGTTTTTGCAAGGTGCGAAAATAAAATTAAATGTAGAAATTCACACCTCCTTTAAACTGAAATTGTGCCCCTCTTACTCCCTTACCATCATTATTACAAATTTTGATTAGGTTGGCAGATTGCATGAAGGATGCAGAGCAGGAGAAATTAAACATTGTTTCTATTTTTGCTTTTTACTTGCTTTGTTTGTCCTGGCTTCCCCTTGTCTGAATTGGATTTGATGAATTGGTAAAAAAAAAAAAAAAAAAAAATTATATACAAATTTTAAAAGAACATGGAGCATCACATGAAAAAAAAAATATATATTTTTTTTTTATCTTCAATGTTTTTTCCAGTGGTATTCAGTTCCCCTTTAATGTGGATTTGTTAACCACATTTGATAGTTTGTGTTTAATAGTGATCTTCAGTGTGTTGAGCTAGGGGTTTATTCTTTGCTCTAGAGGTACAGTCATGGGATAAAGAAAGTATGCCCTCTTTGAATTCAATGGTTTTATATCATATCAGGACATAATGATCTGTTCCTGAGCAGGTCATAAAATTAGGTAAAGACAACCTCAGATGCATAACACCACATGTCATGATTTATTTAACAAAATTGAGCAGCCATGTATGAAAAGTACACTCTTATTGCTTCCATAGGAATTAAGAGGCTAAGTAGCAGATATGTGCTTCTATTTAAATGCCCATGATTAATTGATAATCAGCAAATGTGACCCCCTCTATCAAACTATGCTGCCTATCAAACTGGGAAGAGTTATAAGGTTATTTCCAAACAATTTAAATTCCATCATTCTACAGTGGGAAAGATTATTCAAAAGTGGAAACCATTCAAGGCAGTTGCCAGTCTTTCCAGGAGTGGATGTCCCAGCAAATTCACACCAAGGTCAGACTGTTTGATGCTCAGAGAAATTGTATAAAACCCAAGAGTTAAATCTCAGACTCTACAGGCCTCAGCATGTTAAATTTCATGACAGTACAATTAGAAAAAGATTGAACAAGTATGGTTTGTTTGGAAGGATTCTCTAAAAAGACCATGGCGGCACAGATTAAGTTTGCAAAGTTGCATCTGAACAAACCATTTTTCTGGAACAATTTCCTTTGGACAGACGAGACCAACATGAAAATATTTGGCAAAAACCAAACTCCGCATATCAGCAAAAACATCTTATACCAATTGTCAAGCATGTGTAGAGGGTGATGATTTAGACTTGTTTTGCAGCCACAGAACCTGGAAACCTTGCAGTCATTGAGTCAACTATGAACTCCTATGTATAACAAAGTATTCTAGAGCCAAATGTGAGGGCTTCTGTCTGACAGCTAATGCTTGGCTAAATTTGGGTTATGCAACAGGATCAAGATCCCAAGCACACCAGCAAATCTACAACAGAATGGCTGAAAAAGAAAAGAATCAAGATGTTGGAATGGTTCAAAGTCCAGACTTCAACTCTATTGAAATGCTGTGGTGGGACCTTAAGAGAGCTGTGCATAAACAAGTGCCAGCAAATCTCAATGAACTGAAGCAATGTAAAGAGTGGGCTGAAATTCCAATGTGAGAGACTGATAGTCATACAGAAAACAATTACTTAAATTTATTGCTTCTAAAGGTTCTACAAGCTATTGATTCATAAGGTGTACTCATTTTTTTTCACACATGGATTTTCCATTTTGGTTTTATTTTTAACTAAATCATGACATGGTGTAATGTATCATGTGTTGTTCATCTGAGGTTGTATTTACCTAATTTTAACTCCTTAAGGACGGCAGGCGTTCTATGCCGTCCTTGGGGACCTGGTCCTAAATGCTGGCAGGCGGCATAGAACGTCCCCGCCATTGTATTCACTTACCCGGTCGCGGGCAATCGCGGTGGGGGGGACTCACCTGGCACCTGCTTCCGACCCTCCTGGGCCATGTGATCGCGAGGTCCTTGCGAGGACCTCACGATCACATGGACGGCATAGCCGTCCACAGCATTGCCAGCAGGGGGACTGCCTGGAATGAGTAGCCACTTAGTCACAAACACTGGCTAAAATTGGCATTCAAATTAGTTTTTTGAATTTTTTACACACAAATATTAACGCTAACTTTGGCTAGTGTTTGTGACCAAGTGGCTACTAAAAAAGACTGGGCATACCCCTTTTGCAATACCTTGGGTTGTCTACTTTTGCAAATGGTATGTCATCATGGGGGTAATTCTCATTCCTGGGCTACCATACGGTCTCAAAGGCAACGTAACCAATCTGGCAAATTTCAATGTGTATTTACTGGAAAAAAACATGCTATTTTTGCCCCTTTAACTTCCCAAAACACCATAAAACCTGTACATAGGGGGGTACTGTTTTACACGTGAGACATCACAATTATTGGTATGTTCTGATATATAAAAAATTTAAAGAGGTTGTGCCTTCTTTTTCCTATGACTGTATAACACTAAAAATACTTGTAAAGTGGTTAATCTATATATATTTTCTCACAAGTTGCTCCAATTTTTTTAAAATCAAATTGGGTGCCATTAAACTATTAGTTCAATGATAGTTGTCATAAAATATTTCAACCCTCAAATTCCATGTGTTTAATATACATTGCACCCCCACTCCCCCTGATAACTACACCATATTTATGGTATCTTTCTTCCCATATTGACACAAGTCTTCATACACACACCCTATTATGTATATGGACTCATCGCCTTGAAAGAGACACTCTGAGCACTAAAACAAGTTTAGCATAATAAAGTGCATTAGACTATAGGGGCATAGATAATTCCCCTGCAGCCACATTGCTAGATTATCTAACATTTAGGAGTAAAACCAGTTTGTTGCTTCCCCAGCCACAAATCCCTTTTAAATTAAAATTGTAATATCTGCAAAGTACATGCACAATTTGAGGCTTTGAAAATGTCCCAGAGTGAATTTTTGAGATATGCTTGCACTTAATGATTCATGAACAGTCTAGCTTTTAATTACCTGCATGTTTTGGTCTCCTTCTCACCAGAGGACTTAAAGGGACACTGTAGGCACCCAGACCACTTCAGCTCATTGAAGTGTTCTGGGCGCAATGTCCCATGTCCCTTAACCCTGAGCATGTAAAGGGGGAAGCTATAGTGCCAGGAAAACAAGTTTCAATATGTTAGAGAGGATTATTAAATTTAGTAAAATCCATTATACTGCCTCTTATGCTACAATGGGAAAAGGAATTAAACATTGAATGGGAGGCTCCGCAATGGTATAGGGCTATGAGATTGACCAAGGCTGTCACATACAACATATAGAAGCAACACATAAAATATGGTTGCAATGGTATATGACACGCCAAATATTGGCACATATATACCCGGGGAATACGGGGTGGTGCAGGGAAGCGTCGGGGTCCATGGCCCATATGTTCTGGTATTGTAAAATGATTAGGATTATGTGGAAACATATCCAACAATTGATATTCAATGTCACCACAAAATGATGATTATACATATTTTAATGGCCACAAAAAAATGCTATAGCTAGCCTATAGAAAACCACACAAGTGCCATCATTACACAGAATAAGGGAAAAGAGTTCTAATACTAAAACCTACGAGGAAATGGCATGCAGGATAACAGGCAAACAGATACCTATGAAAAAATGTGGGCAAGTTGGAAGTGAGGGGAAATCAATCAGTTGGATACTATGGATAGATATTTAATATTTACCAAAGGAAGCGCCATAAGGCTTTAAACTGACATGGGTCTTGGTAGTGGTAGAGCACTAATATAGGGGTTTGGTTAGGTTGTTACAAACTAACGAGATTGTAAATGTATGAAAGCAATGATTTATTATAGTAACCTGTTTTTTTCTTTTGTATATTTCTTTTGTTTGTTTGAACAAATCTGATTTTAGGGTCACATTTTAAGTTTAATGCTAATTGCTGTGCATACAGTTAGATCAAAGTCAATACTAATTAGACCAATATCCATATTGGTTCAAGCGGATTAACACTCAACCACATAAGATTTAGGAAACTGTAAAAGTATGTACCTGTATAAGGGACTGAATGTTCATTTACTGTTGCGGGTGACTGCTGATCTGACTATATAAGAATTAGGGATCGACCGATATTGATTTTTTTAGAGCCGATACCGATATTCTGTGAACTTTCAGGCCGATACAATTTGCCGATATTCTGTACATTTACCATTTTGGAAAACAAAAACTATTTTTCTAAAGGTAAATGCCCAAAATATACATGCCACGTGTAGTGGATGCAGTGTGACGGGGAGCTGTGTGTGTTGGTGTAGTGTGTGTTGTGGATGCAGTGTTTGTTTAGTGTGTGTGGAGGATGCAATGTGTGTTTGTGTAGTGGATGCAGTGTGTATTTGTCTAGTGTGTGTAGTGGATGCAGTGTGTATATAATGAAAGCAGAGTGTTTGTGTAGTGTGTGGGTAGTGTGCGTTAGGTGAATGCTGTATATACTAAATGCAAAGTGTGTGTGTAAATAATGAATGCAGAGTGTGTGTATTTGACTAGTGTGTGTATTTGTGTAGTGTGTTTATATAATGCAGTGTGTGTGTATATAATGCAGTGTTTGTGTAGTGTGCATTATATACACCCACTACACACACTGCATTATATACACACACTACACAAACACTGCATTATATACACAGTTCTTTTGTATAGTGTGTGTATATAATGCAGTGTGTGTTTGTATAGTGTGTATATAATGCAGTGTGTGCATTGTATACACACACACTGCATTAAATACACAGTGTGTTTGTGTAGTGTGTGTGTATATAATGGAGTGTGTGAGGGGGCATTTTTTATTAAATTATTATTTTTTTATATTTATTATTTTTTGTTGTCCCCCCCCCTCCCTGCTTGTTACCTGGCCAGGGAGAGGGGATATAGCAGTCCCTGGTGGTCCAGTGGTATTGGCTGAGCTTTGGGGGTGGGGGGGGGGCAGCAAGCGCTTACTCACCTCCAAGCAGCTCCCCAGTGCAATTCTCGCGGCCAGCGTGTCGCGTGAAGCGTTGCCATGGTGATCCATGGCAACGCTCTGATAGCCGCAGGAGCCAGAGGAGCTGCTGGGAGGTGAGTAAGCGCTTGCTGCCCCCCCAGGACCGCCGAGCTTGTAATGAGCCCGGCGGTCCTAGGAGGTCTTATTGGCAATATCGGTATCTGAATTGGCCGATACGATATTGCAGAAAATACCGAATATCGGCCGATTATATCGGTCGATCCCTAATAAGAATAACATAAATTGTTTTTGAATGTGTTAATATGGTTGAACAGACTGCAGACTAATATATTTGTAAATTTGAAGGGGAAAAAAAAGAAATTTTATTTAAATACAAAAAAAACAATTACCAGTAATTATGTTAATACTCCCCATATGGATGCATTAATTAAATGCATCTCTGAGGAGGAGTTGATTGGCGTGTGCATGTGCAATAGTCTCCCAATGTTGTTTCCTACCATTGGATTGGCTGAGATCGTCAAGATTGATTGATCTCAGCCATGGAGGTGGCTGCATCACAAGCACGGCGTGGGAAAAGGCGAGTAAAAACACCTTTGTATGAGATTGAAGGTGGAAGGGTCACCTATATATACACACTCACAAAGACACATACTGATTTTGATACACATACACGCTTACTCACTCACTGGCAGACTCACTCACTGGCAGACTCACACACATACAAATTGTTACTTTTTTTTTATTCATTCATTCACCAAGTTTCCCTACGTTTGGGAGAGCTGGAGTGGATCAGCTTTCCCTGGGGTCCAGTGGGGCTGCTGCCATCTCTTTGCTCTGTTCCCTAGAGTGCTGTTTAGTGATGCGGGGCTGGACTGACGTGATAACCCACTCCCGGCATCACTGGAGGGAGCAAAGCAGGGAGATTACTGCTCACTTGCAACCTCCACACTCAGTCAGCCACCTGCCTGCTCTCCCGCCTTCCTCAGCTCTACGTAAGTCGGCCGCCTCCCTCAGCCCTCCATGAGGTGGTCACCTTTCAGACTGAGCAGGCTCACAAATCCCAGGGGATTTGTCAAACCCCGTTTTGCTCATAGGAGTGTGATTGCTGAAAGCACACTCCTATCCTACTGTCAGCCAGCCCATTACTTTACAGTAGAATATTCACGGTCTCACTTCCTTGCCTTCAGCTAAGCTCTGCATGCAGGTACTCACAGAAAGAGATGATGTGAGGTCACAACGTGGCACTTCACTGGCTGGCGACTAGTTTCTGGATGCAGAAGACAGTATGTGGTGACTGGAAGAGGTGAGTAAGTTATCAGTAATATTGGTAAATTTCAAGGCCAATACAAGTTATCAGTACAATGCTGAATATTGGCTCTAATAATCGGTGGAACCGATAATAATGGGTCTATCCCAAATACCCATTTAAAGGACCACTATAGTGCCAGGAAAACCGCTGCGCTGAAGGGGTTAAACACTTACCTTTCTCCAGCACCAGGGAACTCTCCTCCCTCTCCCGACGTCAGCTTTGAATGTGCATGCGCAGAAAGAGCCGAGCACGCATTCAAACAGTCCATAGGAAAGCATTTCTCAATGCTTTTCTATGTGTCAGCATCTGCTCACTGATTTTTCACAGTGAGAAGTGCGGAAGCGCCTCTAGCGGCAGTCAGTGAGATAGCTACTAGAGGCTGGATTAACCCTATTGTAAATATAACTGCTATGTTTACAGCTGCAGGGTTAACACTAGATGGACCTGGCACCCAGACCACTTCATTGAGCTGAAGTGGTCTGGGTGCCTGTAGTGGTCCTTTAAGTTCTTTCCTCACAGGTATTCAGTTGTGTTCATTACCTTTGTTTGCATCATATTTTAAAGACCAAAATGATAGTTTTATAATAGATTTTCATTTTATATTAGTGTAACTTTTTTTTCCATCACCTTTCAGGTTTTACACCGCCCAACAAAATACTGAAAAATCCCTTGTCAACGAGTGCTCTTCTGACACTTACACAGTCCCCAATGCTGTACCAGGGCAAGACACCTTTATCCAAGAGAAAGATGA
Organism: Pelobates cultripes; assembly: GCA_933207985.1. Classification (NCBI taxonomy): domain Eukaryota; kingdom Metazoa; phylum Chordata; class Amphibia; order Anura; family Pelobatidae; genus Pelobates; species Pelobates cultripes. The sequence goes on along the minus strand of OW240914.1, from coordinate 87,816,473 downwards.
TGCATGGTAAGGTGTACCTGTACTGGTCATGTGAAAATATTGCATTACTTTAAAGGGAATAAAGTTAAATCTGTGCTTGTGGTAGATTTTCTCCTCTTAAAAGATAGGAACTACAAATATGGCCACTGTGGTTGACTTGTGCACATCTTCTGTACCTCTAAATTCAACATCCTCTATCGTTCAGTAGCGGGTAGCTACATACTTTACACTTTGTGGCATTCCATGTTTGAATGCGAATAAACAAGAATGGAATACAGCTGAAAACAAAAAAATACATAGCACATAGTGAAGTACAATTATAGCAATTGGATATAACCCCCAATGGTTGCACTCACGAGATAATGTAGAATAGTGCGCCTTTAAGCCCACAATGGGTCTGGAGAGGTGTTCACCTTCCACGAATAGGGACTTCTGTCTTCAAATGAAGTGGGAATACAGCAGTTTAAATGAAAATATATTTATTAAGGCAATACAAAGCCTTAGTTAAAAATTGAATAAAATATAACTGAAATCTAACGCGTTTCGTCCACATATAGTGGACTTCCTCAGAGATAACACAATATAAGCAGTGATACAATAAAAAAATCAAAGTATGCATAATTCCCACCCCCAACAAAGTCCCTTTAAATAGAGCCAGTCCATGTGTTGATTGAAGAAAGTTCATGTGGAAATGCCCGGGAAACCTTCTCTCTCTTTGATTAGGGTACATTCTAACCAGCTGGTGATGGATTGTGAAAAATCGCAGCAAAATTGTGTGATCGCCGGTCCGTTTGCGTTCCATCTATGCGTTCCAGGAGGTACTTCCGGTTGCGTTCCACATACGTATTTCCGGTTTCGGGTGTAAACGGAAGTCATGGGCGCTGGAAATAGCGTTCCATGGCTTCAAACATATGCGTTCCAAATAGCCAATATGGCTTAAAACTTGATAAACTAAAAAAAACACTCAAAATAGCATAATAAACATCTTATACCATATATAATATTCAGGCATATATAACAATACAAAATAATAATAATAATGGGGAAATCCAATCCCCCGTCAAGCTTGATCCAGATATTAAATGTAAAAATTATATAATAATAAAAAATATATTAATAATAGATCATCTTGACAAAACATTGGAAATCCCCCTCTGGAACAATACATTTATTTACATTTATTTATAAGTAATTATTCTGTTTTCCTCTCTTATCACACTTTTATTTTTCTACCATAAAACTAGCCAGATCAATATTTATATTTAATCCCTTCGGTTCTAAGGTATCCAATTTAAAAATCCAATAAGTTTCGCGTTGTGCTAATTTTAATTTCCTATTGCCTCCTCTCCAATGGGAGGATACATGTTCTATACCATAGCCCATAAAATCTCTCCAATTGAAGGCCGGACATGTGTTGCAGGGTACTGGCACTGAATGGGTTGTGATACCCTTCCTTATATTAACATGCTCCATTAAACATACTTTTAAAAGTCTTTTGGTCCTTCCCACGTATTGTTTGCCACACGGACACTGCAATAAATAAATTACAAAGTCTGTGTGGCATCCAATATTAGATTTCACCGGGAAGGCCACTCCAGTAGTGTGACTAATAAACTGGAGAATTGAACCCAAGTTCATTCTTGAGCACGCACGACACATTTGGCATCCCTTAAACCCTTTAAGAGTATTATGTGTGATGACCTTCTTCTTAGGGATATCTTTTCTAGGATAGCTCGGAGCCACCAAATCTTTCAAATTCTGCCCTTTCTTATAAATAATAGATGGGCGGTAAGGTAAAATACTTCCAAGAACCGGATCTTGGAGTAATATAGGCCAATGTTTTTTAAGACACCTATTCATTTTCCAATGATCGCTGTTATATTTCATTACAAATTAATATTTAAATTGTTCGTTTGGTTCACTTCTTAAATTTTTAGTTAATAAATATTTTCTATCTTTTTTTTTCTTCAATAATCTAATTTCCTTTTCAAAACTATCAGTTTAAAAAAAAAAAAATCTAGATCTGATCTTATTCTCCTCCCGAAATATATTTCGGAAGGAGAATAAGATCAGATCTAGATGTTTTTAAAAAAAAACACTGATGGTAACAGCTATGTCCATAGGACAAGTTGTCATCATCAACCATGGCTGAGGGGCATAGCCAAATAACAAGAGTTCGTAGAAATTGTTAGAATATTCAAGATTTTGAAATCCTGGCAAAACACATAAAATAAATTGGTAAATAAAGGTTACAATAAGAACACGATTGAAAAGGAAATTTGATTATTGAAGAAAAAAGATAGAAAATATTTATTAACTAAAAATTTAAGAAGTGAACCAAACGAACAATTTAAATATTCATTTGTAACGAAATATAACCGCGATCATTGGAAAATTAATAGGCGTCTTAAAAAACATTGGCCTATATTACTCCAAGATCCAGTTCTTGGAAGTATTTTACCTTACCGACCATCTATTTATAAGAAAGGGCAGAATTTGAAAGATTTGGTGGCTCCGAGCTATCCTAGAAAAGATATCCCTAAGAAGAAGGTCATCACACATAATACTCTTAAAGGGTTTAAGGGATGCCAAATGTGTCGTGCGTGCTCAAGAATGAACTTGGGTTCAATTCTCCAGTTTATTAGTCACACTACTGGAGTGGCCTTCCCAGTGAAACCTAATATTGGATGCCACACGGACTTTGTAATTTATTTATTGCAGTGTCCATGTGGCAAACAATACGTGGGAAGGACCAAAAGACTTTTAAAAGTACGTTTAATGGAGCATGTTAATAATATAAGAAAGGGTATCACAACCCATTCAGTGCCAGTACACTGTAACACATGTCCGGCCTTCAATTGGAGAGATTTTATGGGCTATGGTATAGAGCATGTATCCTCCCATCGGAGAGGAGGCAATAGGGAATTAAAATTAGCACAACGCGAAACTTATTGGATTTTTAAAGTGGATACCTTAGAACTGAAGGGATTAAATATAGATATTGATCTGGCTAGTTTTATGGTAGAAAAATAAGTGTGATAAGAGAGGAAAAGGGAATAATTACTTATAAATAAATGTATATGTTCCAGAGGGAGATTTCCAATGTTTTGTCAAGATGATATATAACTTTTTATTTTATTTTATATATTTATATATATAATTTTATTATATAATTTTTACATTTAATATCTGGATCAAGCTTGACGGGGGATTGGATTCCCCCATTATTATTATTATTATTTTGTATTATGTTATATATGCCTGAATATTATATATGTTATAAGATGTTTATTATGCTATTTTGAGTGTTTTTTTTAGTTTATCAAGTTTTAAGCCATATTGGCTATTTGGAACGCATATGTTTGAAGCCATGGAACGCTATTTCCAGCGCCCATGACTTCCGTTTACACCCGAAACCGGAAATACGTATGTGGAACGCAACCGGAAGTACCTCGTGGAACGCATAGCTAAAACGCAAACTGACCGGCAATCGCACAATTTTGCCGCGATTTTTCAAAATCCATCACCAGAATGTACCCTAATCAAAGAGAGAGAAGGTTTCCCGGGCATTTCCACATGAACTTTCTTCAATCAACACATGGACTGGCTCTATTTAAAGGGACTTTGTTGGGGGTGGGAATTATGCATACTTTGATTTTTTTATTGTATCACTGCTTATATTGTGTTATCTCTGAGGAAGTCCACTATATGTGGACGAAACGCGTTAGATTTCAGTTATATTTTATTCCATTTTTATTCTATTTTTAACTAAGGCTTTGTATTGTCTTAATAAATATATTTTCATTTAAACTGCTGTATTCCCACTTCATTTGAAGACAGAAGTCCCTATTCGTGGAAGGTGAACACCTCTCCAGACCCATTGTTGGCTTAAAGGCGCACTATTCTACATTCTCGTGAGTGCAACCATTGGGAGTTATATCCAATTGCTATAATTGTACTTCACTATGTGCTATGTATTTTTTTGTTTTCAGCTGTATTCCATTGTTGTTTATTCGCATATATGTATTTAAAGGTTCGTTTGGGGGAAACCTCTTGGAAAGCTGCACCTATTTTTCACCACAGTTAAGTACTTTTGCCTATTTCCTATTAGTTTGTGGGCTAGGTATATTTGTACTTTCCGTGTTTTCTCCATTCCATGTTTGAAGGCAGGAGAATTTGCACACCTCCTATGGGATGTAGAGGCATACGGTT
>OW240914.1:87796170-87812182 GCA_933207985.1 Pelobates cultripes | reverse complement strand
TATGTATGCAAATCAAACAATGTTTTACTGACTGCCTAGCCAACTTAATGTACAAATTGAAAAAGTATTTAGCAACTTAAATATTCTGATCATATATTGTATGAGAACCTCTTTAAAAAATATGGGTAACCAGGGTGTATCGATTATGCTTACATAACATAGGCAGGGTTTGAGTACATCCTCAGTTCACTCACTAAAAGAAGAAAACATTTGAAGTTCTTAAGCTTACCAGATACTGAAGTGTGGTCACTGAATGGAGACACATACCACATCAGCAGCCTGAAAAACAATAGGTCAGTAAGACTTGTAAAATTGTAAGTTGCGCTAAATGTATTTTAAAATTCTTTGTGATTTCTTTTATCTGAATTCACACGCAGGCCCGGGAAAGTATGTAATTTCAAAAACACACATGGTGCATGCTCATATATGTCACTGCTGGAGAAAATGCCGAACACACATGGTATTTTATGGTTAGATGCACAAACACAAAAGTGCAACCAAAGCAACACCGGTGTTACTTCTGTCTCAGCTTGACTCTGACATCCTGTATGCGCTTGTCATTTTATTCAATTCAGTTGAATTTTTTTTTATTTTAACTGACCTCCACTGCTATACTCACACCAGCAAACATTGGAATAGCATTTACTGGGGTGAAAGATCAAGGAACTGTTAGTTAAAGGACCGCTATAGGCACCCAGACCAAGTCAGCTCAATTAAGTGGCCTGGGTGCCAGTTCCATCTAGTGTTAACCCTGCAGCTGTAAAGATAGCAGTTTCTCTGAAACTGCTATGTTTACACTAGGGTTAATCCAGCCTCTAGTGGCTGTCTCACTGACAGCCGCTAGAGGCACTTCTGCGATTCTCACTGTGAAAATAAGTGAGAAGACGCTGGACGTCCATAGGAAAGCATTGAGAAATGCTTTCCTATGGGCGGTTTGAATGCACGTGTGGCTCTTGCTGCGAATGCGCATTCGGTGCCAATGTCGGCAGGAGGAGGGAGCCTGGTGCTGGAGAAAGGTAAGTGTTTTAACCCCTTCAGCCCAGCGGGAGTGGGACCCTGAGGGTGGGAACCTAAAGACCCTATAGTGCCAGGAAAAAGTTTGTTTTCCTGGCACTATAGTGGTCCTTTAAGAAAATATGCATAAAAGAATATTGCAAACACAATAAACACTGCAGGCTGCTGAAGTGATTATGGCGCCATGAGTATTTAGTTAAATTGTTTGATAGCTTACCTGGGGTCCGCTAGGTGCTTGACACCTACCCCATCCAAACTCTAAAGCAGCTTCCGTTTGCTCCACAGAGACAAGCCCTACCATGCAGGGCAGGCGCCAATTAGCAGAAAGCATAAACTGAGCTCTCTAAGCCAACGAGCCAAGCACTACACCGCAGAGCTTAGCTCATTGCAAAAGCTTCTAGGGCATTGGATTACAGGAAAGTTTAAAGGGACACTATAGCCAACAAAACAACCACAGCTGAATGTAATTCTGGTGAGTATAGCCTGTCCCTGCGGGCTTTTTGCTGTAAATACTTTTTTCCCCCCAGAAAAAACAAACAAAAATGAAGTGTTTACATTACACACTACTCAGATGGCCACTGGGGAAATGCTGTACCACTGACATTCATTGTCTCCACCCTCTGCATGGAGACTCTGAACATGCCTCAGAGATGCATTAAGTCAATGCAGTTTTACAAGGAAATGCTGATTGGCTATGGTGGTGTTTGGCTCTGCCCCGACCTGCCTCCTAGGCTAAAATAAAATCAGAATTGACAATCTCAGTCAATCCAATGCCTTCCTATGGGAAAGCATTGTGAGTGGCTGAGATCATCACTTCTGATGTCAGCCTAGGAGGCAGAGCCAGCACCAACAGATTGGAATGAAGGTAAGATATTGCTGTATTTAGAGGGGGACAGGGCAATGGGGCTAGATAGTGTTTTTAACACTATAGTGTCAGGAATACAGGCTTGTGTTGCTGACCCTATAGTGTTGCTTTTAACGTTATTTATTAAGTTTTGTTTTTTTCGCCCTACAATGGGATGACCTGGAGAATAATGTCCAATAGGGTATTCTGCATTTAAAAAAATAAATAAAAAACGTATAGCTAAAAGCGTTGGAGTAACCTTTTAAATTTACCTCTGAGAAGAAGCTGCACAATTTTTTTTTTCGTATGTGATTTGCAGACATTAAGGTTGTTAGTCGTGAAGTATTTTGTTAGTTAGCTTTCATAAAAGATACATGACAAATCAAGAATAGATCTGATACAAAAGATCATTAAAAACCTGTGAATATAGCTGTGACCTCTAATTAGAGCATTTTGACAGGTAACAAGTTGACTTTAAATTTCCCGTTACAAAATAGTATAAACAATGCAGGGATGCAAACTTTTATACAAACATAACGTCCAACATGCAGACACTCAAAAAATTATACAATGCTTAGTAGTACAAGGACCATGTGAATCCTTGTTTAATCAAGCATTACCTATGTCAGCAGCATAAACCCACTAAAAATGCATGGGAAAACACAGTGTACTGACGGAACCTTATTCTTAGAAAAAAAAAATTTAGAATTCTTTTTTTAAATTACCATGTGTAGTCTTCCAGACAAAAGAGTACGCAGCAGCTCTGGTAAGTGACAGCATGACATATCTTCAGCAGAATTTTGAAGTATCCAGGTCTCTGTAGTAAGAGAACTATTCTGATTTTGGCTCCAGTGCTGTACAATTCCTTTGAGCCGAATAGTTAAACTCTTAGAATGTCTTTGGCTTATGGAAAGAGGTTCTAAAGTGACAGGGCATTCCCAGCGATCAGCAGCTACACCTGAAATGTAAACACTGTTTAGAAATCGGAACTATGGATCACCCAAATTCTGAAAATGCGCTTGCAAAACAGCAAAATCAATTACCAGGTGGTATGAAGAAAACAACACCATTTTGCTGTGGAAAAAGCAGCCGATGGTCAGCCTCACTGCATATTACATAATTCAGAACAGAATCACAGGGGATATTGAGACTTGTAGTTGGATTGAAATGACTAAAGGATAGTTGGTGGCTTGAAGAAAGTAGTAATGATGCTGATGGCAGAACTCTTCCTCCAATAAGCTGCATTAATTCCACCATTGTCAAGTAACCAGAATGCTCTGACAAATTCCAAACCTACAGGAGAAATGAAAGTTTATTTAAAAAACTAAATATTACAACAGTGAAACAGATCTTAAGAAGTTATCTTGGCTTCTGCAACTCAATGGGTAACAATCAAATGATAAAGATATCAAATTTCAATACAACATGTGAGTATACTAACATGTTATTTGATAAATGACATCCGTATTCCTCTGGTGACAATCTCCACCAGACCTCATAGCACGACCAGTTTAATAAATTTTGTAACCTAGTTTTGAGGCACGGGTTTGCCTCATGCAGTTTTCTTAATGCTATGATATAATGCAGTGTTTCCTAAACCAGTCCCCAAGAACGACCAACAGTTCCGGCTTTGTCAGTTTCTCCATTGGAATAAAATAACGAAATGTATAAATCCGGGACTGGTTTGGAAACCACTAATAGAATGCATTGCTTAAGGGTCCTAGGTAGCGTACTGGTTTGTTTTCACCTCTTTCATTCTTTACATAGCGATTATACTTGGGCCAAGCAAATTCATAGATCTGGAGCCCATATCTACCCTCAGGGTTCTCTTGTGGTTAATCCTGCTCTGATACTTATCCCCTCTCCAGTGTACCAATAGTTGACATGTCAGGTTCATACGTGTTGCACTAGATGTACAAAACTTCAAAAATGTCGCTGAGAAATTGTAGATGTTTTGTTACTGCTTAGTATGCATATATGAGGTTTTAAATATTGTAGAACAAAGTGTGTTTTTATTACACATATTACTGGTGTGCATTCTTATCTTTTTTGATGTTTGTATAGTTAGTAATTGAGGGAGTACTGAGTAAGTAAAAGTACCCTTGCATTCATTTTTAGCATATGGTTTGGTGTTGGTATACCCTTTTATTGTGTATTGCAAGAGTTGGAGGAAGGTTCTCTTGCCTAAAATTTCTCAGCATACAGGTATGTAAATTATTTTATTGCGTGGTTTGTAATATATACATTTTGCCATGAATTTGGATAGCACCAAGAATAGTTGAAACAGGTGCACTTCACTCATTTGACCTACTACTACAAATCTTGATTTTTATTTTTTTTGCTATACATTTAAACCTCAAGTTATTGTCTATAAAACACACTATAGGATTTATTTATTTTTTGGGTGGGGGGGATAGCCTTCTCTGTACAAGATGGCTCTTTGCCCTCTAATCTGGAGCAATCCAGTGCCTAACATTTTCCATAACATTCACTAATTTGACTGATATTGTCATTTACCTGCCAGCACAACTCACACTCCTAGATGACATTTCCATAGACCAGTGCAGTGTGTATTCACAGAAGGTGCAGGAATGCCATATTCTTGCGTTCTCGAAGTACATACTTTATTGGACTATGGAAATGCAGTTTAGAAGTGCATAAGAGGTGTGCTGGCAAGTAAATGAAAGCATGCACAGCAGTCGAATGCACTATGCCAGGTGATGATTATAGACAGTGAATTACTACGATGTGCCAAAAAAAGACAGATAACATAATGGTGGGGAGAAGAGGGAATGACAAACACAGACATGTAGCAGCGTGGTACACCAAGTAGAAACCCAGTTAGGAACACATTTTTTAAAAGAAGGTTGTGTGGATATACCAGTAGGAACATGGGGCTTTGTTGTGCATTTCTTTTTTTACAATATAACTACAGGACATTGATGTGGCCAAAACATTCCAAATACATTAAAGTTTTGTTTGTAGCCTAGAATATCCCTCTTTGTTACAATTTTTGTTACACGAAATGAGTATAAAGTTACAAGTGGTGTTTTCTTTTTTTTTTTTTTTTTACAACCAAAATGAAAAACACCCCACTATATGTAAACACAGCACTGCAGAGCCAGGGAATGACAACTTCCCACTACAGATTTACCGACAATTACCGAAATAAGTAACATCACATGGACACAGTGTAACCCTAAAACTTCACCACACAGTGGAGGACACTGCTGTCACCGCTCCTACAATGGGTTATTGGGTTATCCATGTCCTACTCGCGGGGAATAGGAAGGTTAATGGATTAGTGATTATTTGTAATAGATTTGCATATTAATGAGGGAGCCCATCACCTGTGCCCAGTCCATGGTGTCCAGCCAGTGCAGGGTGACCCTCCTGCTGGTGATGATGCTCTGCAGGCCCCTTGGTAGGAGTCTGTCCATGACTTGCTGCAGGCCGGTGTCCCCCGCGCTGTCCCCGCCGGTGGTGAAGTGTCCGAGCTGGCTGGCGGTGTGGGGGCAGGGGGAGAGCAGGAACACGGCATTGCCACCGCCATCGCGGCTCCCACACTGGGCCTTGTCGGCCGCCTCCCCCCCGGCCGGCCCTCTCCTGGCTCTCCGGGCCCGCAGGGGTTTGGTGGGGGAGCTGATGTCCGGCCGGTCCCATTGGAAGTCGGACAGGGTGTCCATGAGGGCGGTGTGGGTGAGCCCGGCCCGGGAGCTGGGGGTGTGACAGGCCCGGCTCTGCCCAGCCCGCTCCCAGCAGGCCTCCAGCTCCTCCTCGAACTCCCCCCAGCTCCGGGGGCCCACTTCCCGCAGGTCGGAGCGGCGCGGGGGCCTGCAGCGGCCGCCCAGCGAGTTCAGGAAGCGGTAGCTCCAGCGGACCCGGCCGAGGCCGGCGCGGCACGTCAGGAAATTGAGCAGCCGGAGGGACAGGAGCCGGACTCGGTGCTTGGCTGCCGGATCCGCGGTGTCCACCAACAGCACCACGTTATGGGAGGGAGCCATGGCAACCGGGAGTGATGGCGGTCCGCTCTGCTCCGGGGATAGCTACTCCGCCATCTTACCTCATCCCAACACACACACACAGAGCGATCAAACCAGCCGCGCGAGGCGACAGGCCGAGCACTCATTGGTCGTGCGATCTCCAGCCTCGCTGCCTGATTGGTAGATTGGCGAGCTGGGGGCGGAGCGTTTAGCGCAACACGTAGACTGCCATTTGCGTCACTTGGTGCCGTGAACCGATTCGTCAGAGCGGATGTCAATCAATCCCCTGACTGGCTGTGCGGCCCTGCTATTGGCTGAGATTCATATTTAAACCTTTACATTGTAAACAGCGGAAGCCAGGACTCAATTACTACAGGTTGCAGTGTGTCACTATTCAGACACTTTATATAAACGATAAACATATCAGAGTTATTCATTAAAATGTGAATTGTCAGAAATTCAATGTAAATGTCACAGTTTCAGACATCCCAACTAGCACACAGATACACGCACTGGCACATACACACTCAGATACACACTGACACCAGATACACGCACTGTCACATACACTCAGATACACACGGACACGCAGATACACGCACCGGCACATACACTCAGATACACACGGACATGCAGATACACGCACTGGCACATACACACGGACACACAGATACACGCACTGGCACATACACACTCAGATACACACGGACACGCAGATACACGCACCGGCACATACACTCAGATACACACGGACATGCAGATACACGCACTGGCACATACACACGGACACACAGATACACGCACCGGCACATACACTCAGATACACACGGACATGCAGATACACGCACTGGCACATACACACGGACACACAGATACACGCACTGGCACATACACACTCAGATACACACTGACACGCAGATACACGCAGATACACACGGACACACTGGCACATACACACTCAGATACACACAGACACGATACACACACTGCACATACACTCAGATACACACGGACATGCAGATACACGCACTGGCACATAAACACTGACAGGCAGATACACGCACTGGCACATACACACTGACACACAGATACACGCACTGGCACATACACTCAGATACACACGGACATGCAGATACACGCACTGGCACATACACACGGACACACAGATACACGCACTGGCACATACACACTCAGATACACACGGACACGCAGATACACGCACCGGCACATACACTCAGATACACACGGACATGCAGATACACGCACTGGCACATACACACGGACACACAGATACACGCACCGGCACATACACTCAGATACACACGGACATGCAGATACACGCACTGGCACATACACACGGACACACAGATACACGCACTGGCACATACACACTCAGATACACACTGACACGCAGATACACGCACTGTCACATACACACGGACACGCACTGGCACATACACACTCAGATACACACTGACACGCAGATACATGCACCGGCACATACACTCAGATACACACGGACATGCAGATACACGCACCGGCACATACACTCAGATACACACGGACATGCAGATACACGCACTGGCACATACACACTGACACACAGATACACGCACTGGCACATACACACTCAGATACACACTGACACGCACTGGCACATACACACTCAGATACACACTGACACGCAGATACACGCACTGGCACATACACACTCAGATACACACTGACACGCAGATACACGCACCGGCACATACACTCAGATACACACGGATATGCAGATACACGCACTGGCATATACACACTCAGATACACACTGACACGCAGATACACACATGGAAACACACACTCAGATACACTCAAATACACACTGACACAAACATTCAGATATACACACTGACACACTCAGATACACACTGACACATACACTCAGATACATACACAATGACACGCAGACCCATACACTCAGATACACACTGATAGGCAGATTCACACATGGAAACACACACTCAAATACCCACACTGACACATACACTCAGATATACACACTGACACACAGATACCCGCACTGGCACATACACACTGACACGCAGATACACACATGGAAACACACACTCAAATACCCACACTGACACATACACTCAGATATACACACTGACACACTCAGATAAACACACATACACACTGACACACAGATACCCGCACTGGCACATACACACTGACACGCAGATACACACATGGAAACACACACTCAAATACCCACACTGACACACTCAGATACACAGACATACACTCAGATACATACACACTGACACGCAGATACACACATGGAAATACACACACATACCCTCAAATACACACACTGACACATACACTCAGATATACAAAATGACACATACACTCAGATACACACTGACACACAGATACATACATGGAAACACACACTCAGATACACTCAAATACACACTGACACATACACTCAGATATACACACTGACACACTCAGATACATACACACTGACACACAGACCCATACACTCAGATACACACTGGCACATACACACTCAGATACAAACTGACACGCAGATACACACATGGAAACATACACTCAGATACACTCAAATACACACTGACACATACACTCAGATATACACACTGACACACTCAGATACATACACACTGACACACAGACCCATACACTCAAATACACACACTGACACATACACTCAGATACACACTGACATGCAGATACACACATAGAAACACACACTCAGAAACACACAAATACACTCAAATACACACACTGACACATACACTCAGATATACACACTGACACTCAGATACACACTGACACATACATTCATTACACACTGCATATTGGGTCTCTCAGTATTTCAGACATTACAACAGGGCCTTATAAACCCTGCAGGTTTTTTAACTCACACTCAGATACACACTGACATGCAGATACACACATTGAAACACACACTCAGATACCCACTTACACATACAATATCTCACAAAAGTGTAAATATTTTATATCTTTTCATGTGACAACACTGAAGAAATTACACTCTGCTACAATGTAAAGTAGTAAGTGTACAGCCTGTATAACAGTGTAAATAAGCTGTCCCATCAAAATAGCTCAACACACAGTCATTAATGTCTAAGCCGATGGCAACAAAAGTGAGTACACCCCTAAGTGGAAATGTCCAAATTGAACCCAAGGTGTCAATATTTTGTGTGGCCACCATTATTTTCCAGCACTGCCTTAACCCTCATGGGCATGGAGGTCACCAGAGCTTCACAGGTTGCTACTGGAGTCCTCTTCCACTCCTCCATGACGACATCACGGAGCTGGTGGATGTTAGAGACTTTATGCTCCCCCACCTTCCGTTTGAGAATGCTCCACAGATGCTCAATAAGGTTTAGGTCTGAAAACTTGCTTGACAATTCCATCACCTTTACCTTCAGCTTCTTTAGCAAGGCAGTGGTCGTCTTGGAGGTGTGTTTGGGGTCGTTATCATGTTGGAATACTGCCCTGCAGCCCAGTCTCCGAAGGGAGGGGTTCATGCTCTGCTTCAGTATGTCACAGTACATGTTGTTCCCTCAATGAACTGTAGCTCCCCAGTGCCGGCAGCACTCATACAGGCCCAGACCATGACACTCCCACCACCATGCTTGACTGTAGGAAAGACAGATACATACAGACAGACACACACACACACACACACGACATACATACAAAGACACATACATGCAAACAGACAGGCACATATACATACAGACAGATAGACACAGACACATACATACAAACAAACAAACACACACATAATGTTTAAGTCACCCTCCTGTTTCCTACCTTTTAGGTGCAGGAGGGTCACTTTCCCTGGGGTCCAGTGGTGGCTCAGGTTGATGGGAGTCAGAGTTCCCTCTCTGACTACCTCTGTTTCCTCCCGCGCGGGCTCTCAGTGATAGCTGGGAGGTGTGACAGGCAGTCACTACATCCCACCGTGTGATGATCTCATCACAGGGGGCCCGGTCGCGCTGTTAAATCGCCGCAGCGCTGACCGGGCCCCCTGACAAGCCCCCTGCCCTCACAGCATGGGCCACCCGATGGGCACTTTAACATGCGGCCCCGGTGGTTTGCCGCGCGGGCCAGGGGCGCAAATGATGATGGCGGACACCTGGTCGCAGGGGTCTGCAGGGCGGCCGGGCCCCCTGGAGTGACAGGCCGGGTCGCAGCTGCGACCCATGCGACCGCTATATGTACGCCAGTGATTGACACCATCTGAACCAAATAAGTTTGTCTTGGTCTCATTGGACCACAGGACATGATTCCAGTAATCCATGTCCTTAGTCTGCTTGTCTTCAGCAAACTGTTCGCAGGCTTTCTTGTGCATCATCTTTAGAAGAGGCTTCCTTCTGGGATAACAGCCATGCAGACCAATTTGATGCAGTGTGCGGTGTATCGTCTGAGCACTGACATGCTGACCCCCCACCCCTTCAACCTCTGCAGCAATGCTGACAGCACTCATCCGTCTATTTCCCAAAGACAAATATGTATATGACGCTGAGCATGTGCATGCAACTTCTTTAGTTGACCATGGAGAGGCCTGTTCTGAGTGGAACCTGTCCTGTGAAACCGCTGTATGGTCTTGCCCACCGTACTGCAGCTCATTTTTTGTTTCCTTGGCAATCTTCTTATAGCCTAGGCCATCTTTATGTAGAGCAACAATTCTTTTTTTCAGACCCTTAGAGAGTTCTTTGCCATGAGGTGCCATGCTGATCTTCCAGTGACCAGTATGAGAGAGTGTGTGAGCGATAACACCAAACTTAACACATCTACTCCCCATTCACACCTGAGCAACACCAACGAGTCACATGACACCGGGGAGGGAAAATGGCTAATTGGGCCCAATTTGGACATTTCCACTTAGGGGTGTACTCACTTTTGTTGCCAACGGTTTAGCATCTTCACCTGTGTGACTCTTAACCCGCCTTTTGTTTCTTATCCTCATTTTCAAATGTCTTGCCCCCTTTAGTGTATCTTATCTCCTATTATTCCCCATTGTGTATCTCTTACAACCCCCCCTTGTGTATCTTACTCCCACTAGCCCCGTTGTGTGCCTCCTTCTCTCTCAGCCCCTTTGTGTCTTTTATGCTTTCCAGCTCCTTTGTGTTTCTCTTTCACCACCATCCCATCTATCTCCCTCCAGCCCCTCTGTGTCTCTTTTTCCTCTTCTCCAGCCCCTCTGTGTCTCTTTCACCCCAAGCCCCTTTTTATTTCCTCCCCAGGCCCTTCTGTGTGTCGCTTTCATCCGCAGCCCCTCGGTGTCAGGCAGAGCAGTGTAGCGTGGCTCTGCTCGGCCATGCTACACTGAGTGACTGGTAGGGGGGAGTGCTGTGCGCCCACCTCCTGCTGGTCACTCTAATCTAGCGCCCCCCGGGCCAGTGCGCCATAAGGCGGCCATTTGTGCTGCCTTATGGACATGCCGGCCCTGACACTGACACACAGATACACACACTGACACATACTCAGATACATACACACTGACGCATACACTCACACACGTTTGTGATGCACAAGGAAGCCAATGATGCCACGGCCCTCCAGTATCGGGCATTTCATACATTTTGGTACCGCGGCTATAAAGTCAAACTACCAGACTAGAAATTGTTTGCTAGGATTTAGGTCCTTGCCCTGTTGTGGTTTAATTTTGGTTCCCAATGAGCCCGTTATTATTATTTCATTGTATTTCTGTTTTTTATCTCAGCTATTACTAATTATTCTCATATCTATACTCCTTGACCAGGTTATTGTATCTCACTACTCCTGTTTTATGGCTTCCCTGACTCTGGCTTGTCCCTGATCATTCTCTGTCTATTGGACGTTAAGCCTGGCCTCTCTAAGGTCCGGTATATGTTTTATTCTTAATTATTCATTACGCACTGCGTGTTGGGTCTCTCAGTATTTTTGACATTAGAACAGGGCCTTATAAACCCTGCAGGTTTAAACTCCCAGGGGGTCATCATATGATACCAGGTTTGAGGATATGGACCACCATGTGGACCAGTTTCTTCATGTCTTGCAGACTTTGCTGACACACTTAGCAACTCTGCAATCTGAGGGACAAACGTCTCTCTTGCCATTCCCATCCAAAATACCATCTGAAAGACCATTAAGGAAAACATCCACAAATGCCCGATGGTTCCATCACACCTCTGCTGCTAAAGACCTGAATTCCAAAGCATAATGTACAATGGATTTATTACCTTGTTTAAAGGACCACTCTAGGCACCCAGACCACTTCAGCTTAATGAAGTGGTCTGGGTGCCAGGTCCAGCTAGGGTTAACCCATTTTTTAATAAACATAGCAGTTTCAGAGAAACTGCTATGTTTATTAATGGGTTAAGCCTTCCCCCAAAGCCTCTAGTGGCTGTCTCATTGACAGCCACTAGAGGCGCTTGCGTGCTTCTCACTGTGATTTTCACAGTGAGAGCACGCCAGCGTCCATAGGAAAGCATTGTAAATGCTTTCCTATGCGACCGGCTGAATGCGCGCGCAGCTCTTGCCGCGCGTGCGCATTCAGCCGACGGGGCGGAACGGAGGAGGATCGGAGGAGGAGAGCTCTCCGCCCAGTGCTGGAAAAAGGTAAGTTTTAACCTCTTTCCCCCTTCCAGAGCCGGGCGGGAGGGGGACCCTGAGGGTGGGGGCACCCTCATGGCACTATAGTGCCAGGAAAACGAGTATGTTTTCCTGGCACTATAGTGGTCCTTTAAGGTGAATGGGAGATCTGGCTGTGTTAGCTTTTTAACCAGGAGGATCAAATTTCCTCCTAAAGGTCTCAAGGAAAGCAGCGTAATTACAAACCCAAATCAATTAGCCAAAATCAATAATTTGTCTATCAGTAAGGTTATAATAAATCCTATCTTGGCTTTATCGATGACAAGTATCACTGTGCTCCACTGAAAAATAAACAAATCAAGGTGTTGCTCTGTCCTAGACAAAGTTCAGACGTCAACCCCATTGAAATGCTGTAGCTGAACTTTAAGAGAACTGTGCATAAACAAATGCCAGCAAACCTCAATTAACTATAGCAACATTGGTAAGAAGACTGGGAAAAAATTCCTACACAATAATGTGAGAGACTGAAAAAGTCATACAGGAAACAATGAACAATGACTTTGAGTTATTGCTGCTAAAGATGTAGTAATTGTAAAGTAATACAGTGTTTACATTGAAAGCTAGGAACACCTCCAGTTGCAGTCACTCAGAGTGAACCAGAGGAACTTCAGAGTTAAAGGAGGCATAATATGCCTCCATCCGCTCAGATCTGCTGTCAGCAGAGCACAGGGCAGCACTGTGCACAGCATCCTGTGATTCAGTGTCTCCTCCCTCTGCATGCAGACACTGAACTTTCCTCATAGAGATTCATTGATTCAATTCATCTCTATGAGGAGATGCTGATTGGCCAGGGCTGTGTTTGAATCATGCTGGCTCTGCCCCTGAACTGCCTCTTTGTCAGTCTCAGCCAATCCTATGGGGAAGCACTGTGATTGGATCAGGCTACCACTTCTGATGATGCCAGCAGACTGCTTGGTTTTCTGAGTCTGACAGCATGCAGATTTACAGCTTCAGGCTTGAATACAGTAAGATTCTTATTATATTTATGGAAGCATGAGGGGCCCAAAGGGGCTAGATGGTGGTGTTAACACTTTAGGGTCAGGAATACATGTTTGTGTTCCTGACCCTATAGTGATCCTTTAATGACTACAAGTTCCCAGGTCCTGTGGCTTCAAAACAAGCACAAATTATCACCCCTTTCAAAACCGTGCTTGACAGTTGATATGAGGTATTTGTGCCGATGTGCTTTGTTTGTTTTTCACCAAACATGACGCAGTGTATTGTGGCAAAACATCTCTACTTCGGTCTCCTCGGTCCAAAGGACATTGTTCCAGAAGTCTTGTGGTTTGTTCGGATGCAACTTTGCAAACCTAAGCTGTGTTGCCATGTTATTTTTAGAGAGGAGAGGCTTTCTCCTGGCAACCCTTCCAAACAAACCATACTTGTTCTAATAGTACTGTCTATTAGTACCAGTCTTGTTCTAATAGTACTGTCATGAACTTTAACATTTAACATACTAACTGAGGCCTGTAGAGTCTGAGATGTAATTTTTTTTTTGCAATTTGTCAGAGTATTGTACCATCTGATCTTGCAGTGAATTTGCTCGGATGTCCACTCCTCTGAATATTGGCAACTGTCTTGATTGTTTTCCACTTTTGAATAATCTTTCTCACTATAGAATGATGGACTTTAAATTGTTTGGAAATGGCCTTATAACCCTTCTGAGTTTGATGGGCAGCAACAATCATTTCTGATGTCTTTCCAACTTGGCATTGTGTTAACTAACCTGCTCCTGGCCAGCACACTGCTAAAGCTTTGGCTTTTATTGAGGTGGTCACACTTTGTGACAGATTCATCTGTATTGCTGGTTCGTCTGTTTCCCTTTGTTCGCTGAATTGCCTGTTCATATAACCCCGTTCGTGTAATTTGCAAACTACCGATTGAAACTACCGAACGAACGACCACCCAGGAGAGGAGTGTGCTGCTGGTTAACCTCTTGGCCCCAATTAGAACGTTGTGGTTAACCGCAGACACCTCTCCATTCCATTCGTACGGGTGGTCGTCGTTCGCATGTCGACCACGAGGCAGCGGCCATTTTGGGACATACGAACACATAGCGGTGTTCGGTACAAACTGTATGGAACTAAAAACGGACACTTAAACTACCGAACACCGCTGGAAGCTGCTGCCTACCTTCCATTTCGACAAGGCATGCGAACGTCGGTCGTTCGGGAGTTTTTATTCATTCGTATGGACTTTCACCCAGACAGCCATCCCATGGAGTCATTCGTATACCGAAGGACTGGTGAAAGACTTTGACTCCATGGCGATTCGACTAGATACATCAGATCTGAGCGCTATTCGGTGAAAACATGCACTCAGATCCAGGCTGTCTGGGGATACGTTACACGAACTATATGCATTCGGTATTTCTGCAGTTATGTATTTTAATGTATTTTTATTATTGTAAGTTAAAATGGCGATTGTCTCTACCTTAGGAGATAATTAGGTTTCTTCCTAATTATCTCCGAGGTAGAGAAGACGGAATTATGGGCAAGATGGGAAGGGCTATTATTGAAGCCACTGCGATTGGCTACTGTCCAATATGTTTTACAATCTTCCACAAGGTCCCCGCGGGGAGTGTCCACCTTGTGGAGACCTGCATAAATACCGGGCAGGTAGCCCCCATTAAACAGATCTTCATTTGACCCTCAACACGGAGCTTGGTCTCGTTTGTGAGGGAATTATTACTGGGACAGCGCTTTCGTTATTTTTAGCTGTGGAAGGCGTTCGACTGTTTTGCTGATCGGGAGTTGCCGTGTTCGTGGACTTCGTTCGGGAGTTTGGCGGTCGGCTGGATTTAAACTGCATTTCTGGAGAAGGGGATTATTGACTAAACGGCGGCTTCATTTACCCGACGGTACGTGTCGTAACACACTTGCTGATGATTAATTAATTAAAGCATGATTAAGGCACTGTTGAGCCGAAACGTTGCACTTTGCACTTTGCACTTTATGAGGTGGTGTTTCCAGAAATAAACTTACCTTCTTGATCCTGGAGTGTTGCCTGTGTCCTTCTGCTTCTGTGATTGATTCATTAATTAATGGGATATGATTAGCAGCACCTGCATGCTACTTAGACGCTTAATTTCTAAGGAAGCAATAAGGGTGCACTTAGTTTTTCACATATGGCTTCTCCATTTTGGCTTTATTTTTGTTAAATAAATCAAGGCACATTGTAATGTGTCCTGTTGTTGTTCATCTGAGGTTGCATATATCTAATTTCAAGACCTACTAAGGATTCAAAGAGGGTATACTTTCTTTTTCCCATAACTGTATGTATTGTGGAAAAAAGGGGGAAACCTGGTGCTAAACTTGTCCAAGTAGGCCGGAAAACTCTTGCCGGAACTAAGTTCCTCTGGAGGACAGGCCTTGAGTGTTTCTATTATGTCCTCCATGACTAAAAATAAAGATCACATGCTTCCCATCACCTTCATCTGCGAGAAGAATTAATTACCGTATTTATCGGCGTATAACACGCACCGGCA
>OW240914.1:87770259-87789947 GCA_933207985.1 Pelobates cultripes | reverse complement strand
TTAATTATGGGGGGTGTATATTAATTATGGGGTGTATTAATTATGGGGGGGTGTATTAATAATGGGGGTGTATATTAATTATGGGGGTGTATTAATTATGGGGGAGTATTAATTATGGGGGGTGTATATTAATTATGGGGGTGTATTAATTATGGGGGTGGTGTATATTAATTATAGAGGGTGAATTAATTAAGGGGGGAATTAATTATGGGTAGTGGATTAATTAAGGGGGGGTGGATTAATTATGGGGGTGTATTAATTAAGTGGGGTGTATTAATTAAATTGGGTGGATTAATTAGTGTGGATTAATTATGGGGGGTGGATTAATTAGTGTGGATTAATTATGGGGGGTGGATTAATTATGGGGGAGTGGATTAATTAAGGGGGTGGATTAATTAGTGTGGATTAATTAAGGGTGTGTGTATCAATTAAGGGGTATGGATTAATTAAGGGGTATGGATTAATTAAGGGGTATGGTTTACTTAAGGAGTGTGGATTAATTAAAGAAAACCTTTAACATTTTTTACAGGTTTTTTTTTTGGGGGGGGGGGTGCCAAGCACAGGATCCGCCCCGGGTGCCAAATGCTCTAGGTACGCCCCTGCCGTGGACATAGGTCCTGTGTGAGATGCATGTTCTGGGTGTGTCCCAATTCACCTTATTTTCCTCACAATGCAAGTTTGGAATCCAAAACAAATCCTTTTTGGGTTGAGCTCCCCAACCAGCTCCCCAGCTTTAGATGACCAAATACATTTGAGGAGGATTTGGAAAGTAATGTCACTTTTATTCTAATGTTCATTTGGTATAAAGCAGATATGTGATATGCATTGTGAGTATATACATCAAAGTACTATCAATATAATTGTTTAATTTAGACACTGCATTTTTTGTAATCAAATTAAATTTTACGATATATATAAAGATATATTCACAATGCTCTTAAAACAGATTATATAAATACACTTTTGCTCATTTAGCACTAACACTATTTAATTTGTCTCCCATGTTGGAATTAGTGTAGGACTCACCAACATTGGGATACTATGAAGTAGTGGTGGGCCCAACACAATATGGCCATATGGTGGAACTTAAGCCCCATACTTGTTTGCTGAGAGGTGATTATAAGTAGTCTTGTAAAAGTTAAAACTGTATTTTTATATGTGTGTTGTTCCTTATTCTGTATGATTTACGTCGCTGGCCCACCTCCTTTTATTCCCACCCACCAACATCCTGATTCACATGACACTGATGGAAGGGGTATGGATTTGATTGGGAGAGGAAAGTGAGAGATTAGCATAAGGCAGACTTGCACAACTTGGTAGTAAGTAGAGGCTAAAATTAAAATAGGCTAAACTTCCTCGGGCTACAGATAGGTTTTTAGCGCCACACTTTCCAAGAAATAAATACAGATACATGTGCACAAATTATTTTTGTTTTGGTTCGGAATAGATACATTTTGGGTGGGGTGGACAATTGTATGTACACCCCATCTATATTTATTTAGAGCACACACCTGTATGTATTTCTTGGAAAGTGTGGCGCTAAAAACCTATCTGTAGCCCGAGGAAGTTTAAGGTTATATAAGGTTACCTGGTGGCAGGTGTGTGCTCTAAATAAATATAGATGGGGTGTACATACAATTGTCCACCCCACCCAAAATGTATGTATTACGAACCAAAACAAAAATAATTTGTGCACATGTCTGTTGTGTATGTGTGTATTTGTGAGTGTGTGTATATTGTGTTGTGGGGAATACCACCTGAGCCATACTAAAACTCCCACAAAAGACTACATCACTGCCCTGGCTTCCTGTTCCCCCTCCGCTCCATGTGTTCTAGCTAAACGTTCCACTTTACCAGGCTTGTGAACTATTACATAGAGCTGGAGTATCCCAACACCCTCAGCGGGACTTGCCTATGATTCCTCTGGAACTCCGGCTTAGCCTTGATCACCACCCCAGCCCGGTCATATTGCTTCTCTAAAATACGAATTTGACATTTAAGGTCAGAGTAGCTAAATATAAAGCATAGCTCACTTAGAGATATTTTTGCATGCTTTTGCTTTTGCTTGAAAAATTGATATGCAGCCAATATTGCATAATAACACAAAGAAATTAATATGAAGAAGATTAAAAAAATTAGGAAACCAAATTACTTATGTTGTGCCAAGATTAATTTCTGTCACAGTTCACTTTAATCTCAGTGGAAATGTTATTGCTAACAATTATAGACCAATATCACTATGGCAATACATGGCAATATTCATTGCAATACTTACATTATCAATATTTCCCAACCCAGTACTCAAGGGTCACCAAGAATGCTACATTTTGACATTTCCCATTTCTGCTCCTATTGTGAATCTGACAAAACTTTTTCTATTACAGGGTTACTAAAGTTAAAGGGACAAAGTCAGACCACTTCAGCTCATTGAAGTAATGTGGGTGCATGGTCCCAGGTCCCTCCACCCTGTAAAAGTTAATTATTGCAGTTTTCTGCGATAATTACCTTTGAGGGTTAACTGCATCTCTAGTGGCTGTCTTTCCTAAGGGGGAAGCATGTGCATTTTGTCATCAGCAGGGAAGGAGCGGAGACAACTTCGCTTTCCTGGCACTATATTTTCCATTTAAGTTAAGTTAAAATTAAAGGGGTTATTAAAGTGATAATAACAAATAATAGGCTTAGAGAAATTTAGCAGTTAGGCTATTTTGACCTTAAATTCAGAATTCACTTTGAATTTTCACTTTAGTGAAAAACCCTGTTGGTGTGTTGGAGGGCTAGGAACCACTGCATTATGGAACGTTGATTATGCAGTGACCTTGGATCCATCCCTTTTGTGGAATATGTGCTATCAGTGCTACTGCTGTTCTACATGTTATTAACCCACTGGTAAATAATGTGGTTTTTTTTTGTCACTGATGGCAGAAAGTGTGACACTGCCCAGGCCACCATTTGCAATCCATTAATAGTTTATTTCAGGGACTTCTCTTTTCACAAAATATTTTATTGTTCTTCTGGTTATACTCATAGAACAAATTTCCTGTTTCCAGTCTGCATGTCAGATCATTGTCTGCAAATAAGTATTGTGCTCGTTCAATATGCCTATTTATTTAATATTAAAACATTAAACCTAGTCACATGGTAATGAATGGAAATGAAAAAGAAATGTGTTTCACATTTAAATCATATTTTTTAGTAATTGATCATGTTAGAAAATATGTACTTTGACATTCATGACAAATCCTTAATCATCTTTCGATTTTTACTTTTATGTTTACAGGTCGCGATGTGCAGTATTTGTTAAGGTTGCACTAACAATTTAAGCTAAGGGTTTTCTGAAACTTCGGTGAACTCATTCATTGTGACGGAAAGGTTAGAGCTAAGTGAATTGGTATTTACATGCAAAACAGAGGGTAGAAAATGTTCGTAGACAATTTAATTGTTCATTTAATGCGCTCTAGGTCTGAATAACCAGAAAAGCAATAACTCAAAAACATCACAGAAAGGTTTGGCAATCTGCCATAGTTTTCAAATGTTGCAATCCAAAAACGAATGTACGGATTGCTCAACGCTGCTGAACTACTTGTACACTTGCAAACTACTTGTTTGCATTAGCAGCTGCATATTATTGTTCATATAATTAATTTACTAATGATCTACTTCCCTGCCTTCCAAGGGTACAGTGAAAAATTATAGGGAGCATATAGTCCCAAAAATAACAATCGGGACTATAGGTCCTTTCTGTCCAACTCCGATTGTCCACCCGTTGCTGTTAAAGGGTACCTGTAGTGCCCCCCCAAAATTATGCCAGCTGATGTCATCAGTGATCTCCTCCAAATCAAATGATTTTGGTAGAGAAGTAATGGATTACTTCTGATCATGGACATTGCCGGAAGGTGTGCTATATCTATTACCCCTCCCTGGATCTTTCCCTTCATTATATATTAGTTCCGGCCTACGGCTGTCTTCAGGGGGAGTGTCCGCGACGTCGAACAACTTTTGGTGACGTCGGCGGAAGTACTTCCCCCGTTTGACACTTGATTGTTTTCCCCCCACTAGTTTCATTACACACCATGTGACTCCAAGAGGAGGACCTACAAGGACTTTCAAACATTTAAAAAGAAGAAAGATTCCTGATGCTACTATACAGCTACTGAGTGAAATGCGTTTAGCTGATTATTCTGGACTTTTAATTGGACTTAAACTTGATTTTTTACTTTTTAGAATGTATTTATTTTGTTTTTATTGTTAATAAATTTATATATTATTATTTTATACTTTAGTCCAAAGTCCTTTCTAGCCGTCAGGAACTCCATTGGGGAGAGTGCTATTCCCCCCAAAAAGTAACACATTGCTTTCTAACCTCAGAGCCGGGATTTCAGGGCTCTGGAAAAGGTGAGCACTACTATTTATACCTTTTTATACTAATATAGTAAGTGCTTTTCTACACAGTTGCTTTTCTGTTTTCTCTCTCGTTGTATACTCCTGGAGGGATACTGCCTGGGACAAAGGGGTGTTTGCTGCCTAAAGAGCATAAAGGACCTTTTTTACGGAGCCAATGCTATATAGGCTCCTGTCCATGTGAGTGGTTTAAGTCATTTATTACCATCAACTGTCTATTTGGATAAACCGTCTGCACTATATTTTCTTGTTTTTCTTGTTCCCTTTTTATGTCTATGTAAGTTTCTTAAGATTGTCACTGCACAAAAAGGGGGTGAGTATACCCCTCCATTGTCTAAAGCGCTCCACTTGTCTGGTATAACATTTGTACCTTATTTTTTTTGTATTTGTTTTTTATTGTGGGTAAGGGGTATTCCACTTTTAGTGTTGAGCAGCTTTTATCTTTTGGGCACTGTTAAGTAACACTCTCTATCTCTTTGAGATAGCTCGTTTGTTTTATATTAATACACACTGCCTAATACCTACATCCATACACACATACTGTCTAATACATGCATCCATATACACATACTGCTTAATGTGTACATCCATAAACACACATACTGCCTAATACCTACATCCATACACACATACTGTCTAATACATGCATCCATATACACATATACTGCTTAATACCTACATCTGTAAACACATACTGCCTAGTACATGCATCCATACACACATACTGCTTAATACATGCATCCATATACACATACTGCTTAATGTGTACATCCATAAACACACATACTGCCTAATACCTACATCCATACACACATACTGTCTAATACATGCATCCATATACACATATACTGCTTAATACCTACATCTGTAAACACATACTGCCTAGTACATGCATCCATACACACATACTGCTTAATACATGCATCCATATACACATACTGCTTAATGTGTACATCCATAAACACACATACTGCCTAATACCTACATCCATACACACATACTGTCTAATACATGCATCCATATACACATATACTGCTTAATACCTACATCTGTAAACACATACTGCCTAGTACATGCATCCATACACACATACTGCTTAATACATGTATCCATATACACATACTGCTTAATGCTTACATCCATAAAACACACATCCTGCCTAATACCTACATCCATACACACATACTGCTTAATGCGTACATCCATACACATATACTGCTTAATACCTACATCTGTAAACACATACTGCCTAGTACATGCATTCATACACACATACTGTCTAATACATGTATCCATATACACATACTGCTTAATGCGTACATCCATAAAACACACATCCTGCCTAATGCCTACATCCATACACACATACTGCTGAATGCGTATATCCATACACACATAATGCTTAATAACTACATCCATACACACATTCTGCTTAATACCTACATCCATACACACATACTGCCTAATACATACATCCATACACACACACTGCCTAATACATGTATCCATACACACATACAGCGTAATGTGTACATCGATACACACATACTGCTTAATACCTACATCCTTACACACACACTGCCTAATACATACATCCATACACACACACTACCTAATACATGTATCCATACACATACACACTACCTAATACATGTATCCATACACACATACTGCTTAATACTTACATCCATACACACATACTGCTTAATACCTACATCCATACACACATGCTACCTAATACATACATCCATACACACATGCTACCTAGTACATGCATCCATACACACATACTGCTTAATGCGTACATCCATACACACATACTGCTTAACCCCTTAAGGACCAAATTTCTGGAATAAAAGGGAATCATGACATGTCACACATGTCATGTGTCCATAAGGGGTTAAAGGAACACTCCAGGCACCCAGACCTCTTCTGCCCATTGGAGTGGTCTGAGTGCCAACTCCCACTACTGTTAACCCTGCAAGTGTAATTATTGCAGTTTTTTTAATAAACTGCAATAATTACCTTGCAGGGTTAACTCCACCTCTAGTGGCTGTCTACTAGTGGCTGTCTACACCTGTGTGAATGCAGGTGTATAGTTATGTGCACACAGTCCCACAGTGAGATGCACAGTTATACATATACACTGTCAAATACACCACATGCACATAGTCACAGAAACACACAGGTACAGACAGTTACACACATACACAGTTACAGGCAGATAAACACACTCACACACAATTACAGGAAGACAGCCACACACACACAGCCACACATACAGTCTGACTTACACACACATACTTACATGCAGACAGCCACACACACACACACACACACAGGCAGACAACCACACACAGGCAGACAGCCACACACAGACAGACAGCCACACACAGACTGTCTGCCTGTGTGTGTCTATGTGACTGTCTGCCTGTGTGTGTGTGTGTGTGTGTGTGTGACTGTCTCTGTGTGTATGACTGTCTTTCTGTGTGTGAGACTATCTGTGTGCTACACACAAACACACAGGCAGACAGCAACACACACACAAAGGCAGACAGACACACACACACACACACAGACAACCACACACACAACCACACACAGGCAGGCAGTCACACACAAACACACACAGGCAGACAGACACACAAAGGCAGGAAGTCACACACAGACAGCCACACACAAACACACAGGCAGACAGCCACACACACACACACACACACACACAGAGGCAGACAGCCACACACACACACACAGGCAGACATAGAAACATAGAATGTGACAGCAGATAAGAATCATTCAGCCCATCAAGTCTACCCAGACAGTCACACATAGGCAGAAACACACACACACACAGGCAGGCAGTCACACACACACAGATAGTCTCACACACAGAAAGACAGTCATACACACAGTAACAGTCAGACAGTCACACACGCACACACACACAGGCAGACAGTCACATAGGCACGCACAGGCAGACAGTCAAACACACAGACAGTCACACACAGGCAGACAGTCATACATAGACACACACAGGCAGACAGTCAAACACACAGACAGTCACACACACAGGCAGACAGTCACACACACACAGTCACACACACAGGCAGACAGTCACATAGACACACACAGGCAGTCTGTCAAACACACAGACAGTCACACTCACAGGCAGACAGTTATACACACACACACACACAGTCACAGACACACACAGTTCATACACACACATACACAGGCAGACAGTCAAACACACAGACAGTCACACACACAGGCAGACAGTCATACACACACACATCGTTACCTTTGTTCCTTATGAAGGTGGAAGTGGTGCAGCTCCTGGAGACTGGTTGTTGGGGGAAGCAGAGACTCCTTTCTGCTTCCCCTGCAGCAGTTAACCGGCACTTTTAGCTCCGCCCCCGCCATACGGTAAGTTCCGCTCCGCCACACAGTAAGCTCCGCCCCGCCGCACGGCAAGCCCCACCGCAATATTTGTTTTATTTTTTTTTTATCCCGGCCATCCATGTGTGAGCTGTGTCGACCGCACGGCGCCCCCTGCTCCCATGGCGCCCTGTGCAGCCGCACAGCTCGCACACCCCTAAGGCCGGTTAAGATCCTTTAACCTTTCCTTGTTTCCTTGTAAGTTTTATTCTGCAATCCATAAACCAGTTTAGTAGCCCTTCTTTGAACTCTCTCTAAAGTATCAATATCCTACTGGAGATACCTTTGGGCACCTGGAGGATCGGCCCAGTATTGGGGGAGCTCAAAATCCGCTCTCCCTGTGCTACGACCCAAGACAGGGGCAGCCCACCAGGAGCTCCTCAAGTCCAGATGGGGCTTTAAGGGGCTCTTGGGATCAGGCCCATAGACCATGAGCAAGTTGCAGGCCTTCACGCCTCTCCAGAAGGCTGTGACACGGGAGCTTCCATCACAATATATAAAGTATATTATCCAGGTAGTCCAAGGAGGCATCCCTACTCACACAAAGGGGTATCTCCAGAATTAGTTTATTATTGAACTCCCGGTATTTACATCCCTGAAAACCAAAGGATAGAAAATGGATATCAAAGGGAAAATTGCTTACTTGTTCTACATATTGGAGGAAATTCTAGGCACAAAGCAGGGGCATGATAAATAAGGTGTAATCACTATGGAAACCAGCAAAGTGTATCTTTACATTTAGCATTTTGCACTCAAATTAGCACTGGCTCTTCCCTGATAAATTTCCCTATACAGAGCTTTAGATTGGAGTCTACATAGGGGCATTTTTTTTAAAATTTAGTATATGGATTAAATGTGGTCTAATTATAGCAAAAGTGCACTCTGTCCTTTCTGAAAAATAAAGTACAGGAGAGTACTTTGACATGGCTGTAGCAAACTGTGTCATTTTGCTGTCATTTGAAATGTTTAATGTATTTCTAAAAAAAGGTACTTTTTATTTTTCTGACAGCAGAGATTCTGGTTATTTCTGTGGATGTTTGAGATCAGACTTCCTCAGTAGTAAGTAGCAACAGAAAGAACATGTATTCTACAATTTTGTCCTCAACTACAATTTTTAAGTTTATCCAGTCTTCATAACTCTTAAGTATCCTAATTAAGGAGGGACAGTTCTTATTTAACGTCCTAATCAGCATGTCCTTACTTTCTCTCCTAATGTACAGTTTCTCTAAGAACTCCAAATTGACCAAAGAGAAATGACCAAATCAATAATATGTATATGTTTTTTTTGTCTTCTACCTTAAAGGACCACTCTAGGCATCCAGACCACTTCAGCTTAATGAAGTGGTCTGGGTGCCTGGTCCAGCTATGGTTAATCCATTTTTTTTTATAAACATAGCAGTTTCAGAGAATTTTTTTCCTAACTCGTTGCAAAATTGTGCTTCAAACTGTTTTTTTTTTTGCCTTCTTTTGGATCAACAGCAAAAAACAAATGTGAGGAAGGCTGAACTTGATGGACGCAAGTCTTTTTTCAGCTATGTAACTAGTGTAACTATGTAATATGTATAGGTCGCCCTCTGCTGGCAGTAACATTAAGTTGATGATAAAATTTTTGATGGCGGAATATAAAGACTGACTATTTGAGGCACAGATTTGACAGGAATCAGACAAATCTTATAGAGAACTCTAATTATAGAGGCAACTCCTGATGCTTATTTCTGTGTACACACACACACACACACTCGGAATATATATATATATATATATATATATATATATATATATATATATATATATATATATATATATACACAGCTCAGTTTGGAAACTTAACTAAGGTGACTGAGTTAAAGTCTCAATGAGTTGCCTAGTCATGGAGATAAGTACCTGGAAGATAAGGTATACGATGTGTATAAATCAAGGTTAATGAACTACTGACACCAACAGCTCTATTAGGCACCTAATAGAGACCTTCAGTTCTGTATTTTGGATTTGTCCTGCCCTAGGCCGGACTAAACTTGGGCACCCCCGTAATCTAATTTTGCCCTCCCCCTTCTAACTTAAGAACAACACACACTTTGTCTGACAGAAACACGTTCTCACAGATATATGCATTGGCACACACACAATGACACACCTACTCCCTGACAGGCACACACAATCAAATATACATACAGTGACATGCACACACTGACAAATTCAGACACATAGATGCTCACTGATTTTATACACACTGACAGACACACAAACACTCACTGACAGACAGACACACTGACAGACACTCTCCCTGTAAGACACATACAGGGCCGGCGCGTCCATAAGGCGGCACAAGCGTCCGCTTTTGGGCGCACAGGCCCGGGGGGTGCTAGATTAGAGTGACCGGCATGAGGTGGGCGCACAGAGCTCCCTCCTGCTAGTCACTCAGTCAGTGTAGCATGCCCGAGCGGAGCGGACTGCGGGTACAGGAGGATCTGTTTCCTGTACTTAGCCGGACTGACAGGAAGAGAGCACTTACTGTCAGTCTGGCAGGGTACAAAAACTGAAGCTCCTGTACCGCGGTCTGCTCCGCTCGGCCACACTGCAAGAAAGGTAGGAGGCACACCAGGGAGGGGAGCGGACTGAGATGGGGGGGGAGGTACACAAAGTGATAGGGGAGGGGGGGGTGACCACTAAAAGAGAGGAGGGGAGAGGAACACTGGGGGGAGAGAGAAACATTAAGGGGGTCACTAAGGTACAGAGGAGGGAAGGGAAAATGAACACTAGAGGGGGGCTCTAAAAGAAAGGGAGGGGAGAGGAACACTAAGAGGAGGGGGGAGGAACATTAAGGGAACTGGAGGCACTAAGATACAGGTAAGGGGGAGAGGAACACTAAGGGACAGGGGAGGAAGGGGAGAGGAACACTAAGGGACAGCGAAGGGAGAGGAACACTTAGGGACAGAGGAGGGAAGGGAGAGCAACACTTAGGGACAGGGGAGGAAAGGGAGAGCAACACTTAGGGACAGTGGAAGGAGGGGAGAGTAACACTAAGGGACAGGGGAGGGAGGGAGGGAGGGGAGAGGAACACTAAGGGACAGGGGAGTGAGGTGAGAGGACCACTAATGGACATGGAGAGGAGGGGAGTGGAACACTTAGGGACAGGGGAGGGCAGGGAGAGGAACACTAAGGGACAGGGAAGGAGGGGAGAAGACCACTAATGGACATGGAGGGGATGGGATAGGAACACTAAGGGACATGGAGGGGAGAGTGGCACACAGAGGGGGCTGAGTGGGGAGCGAGACACACAGAGGGACATGAGGGGGGATAAATACACACAGGTGGGCCTGGGGGTGTCAGGATTACAGAATGATCCAGCACATAGAATTGTGTAACACAAAGGACTGATAGGTAACGTATACCGGACCTTAGAATTGCCGGACTAACGTACCAAAGAATAGTCAGAAATAGCCGAGGTCAAGGGATACAGAAAGAGACACAACGATAAGGAAAAGCCAGGAGTCAGGGATGCCAGAAAACAGGAAAGTCAAAAACAATGCCAAAGTCAAATAACCAGAATAACCAGAATCAATAACGCGCTCTCGGACAACCACAAGGGAAACCACAACAGGGCACTGAGCAGGATGAGAACTGGGTCTAAATACCCCTCATCTAGATCTGATAGGCTGTAACCTAAAACCCCCTTCAGCAGTTTACCTTAATCCAGCACCGGGCTCCCTCGGCACTAGTGACCTCTCCTCCCCCGCCGACGTCAGCTCCCGAGTGGAGTTGAATGCGCATGTGTGGCAAGAGCCGCGCGCGCATTCAAACAGTCCATAGGAAAGCATTTCTCAATGCTTTCCTATGGACGTTCTGCATCCAACGTCGCAGATTGACAGCCGCTAGAGGCTGGATTAACCCTGCTATGTAAACATAACAGTTTCTCTGACACTGCAATGTTTACATGTGAAGGCTTAAAACCTGAGGGTCCTTGCACCCAGACCACTTCATTGAGCTGAAGTGGTCTGGGTGACTATAGTGTTCCTTTAATTAAGCAGTTTTTGTGCATAGTTAAGGATTCTGAAGTCTTTTCTGCAATTTAGGAATGAGACTGCAGGGGCACAATCTATACACCAAAACTGCTTCATTAAGCTTGTGATGAGACCAATCTCGCCACATTGCATTGGAGAAGCCTGGTTGCTCACCTGTTGCCTTTGGATTATGACCCCATGTTAAAAGGCTTGATTTTCCCCTGCAAAGACATGAAAGCCGGGTCATTTGGTGCTTGCTCTGTTTGAGCGGTGATACCCCAGATAGCTATGCCATGGAGCCCATTCGTATAATGAAAGACTATGGGAAAGAATTTGGCTCCATGGCAATTGAACTGTATGTGTGTGTTCTGAGCGCCATTCAGTAATAATGTGCGCTCAGATCTGAGCTATCTGGGGATATGTTGAATGTACCTGTTTTGTGCAATGGCTGCACAGTTATGTTTGTATGTGTTTTATTGTCTTTTGCTGCCATGTGTTCAATGGAGTTTTGCCTCTGTCTTTGGAGATAATTGGATTACTTCCAAATTATCTCCAGGATAGAAGACTCTGTGGAACTGGTTTTGGGCAGAAAAGCCATGCTTCTTTTGGTCACAAAGGACTACGATCTATCTTTTGAACCACTGGACCAATTTGTATGATTTTGACGTATGTTTGTATTTGGAGTATGCTGATTCTGAAAAGTTATATGTGAATGTGATGCATACTTTTCAAGTTATGAATAATGTGGAAAAATTGTATTTCTCTGTTTGTTATAATTACATTACCCATTGTGTAAGGTAATTGAATCACAGGCAAAGGGAAGGATTTTGTGTGGGAGTGTCTGAGTGTATTGTACATGTTTATTGGTTGTTTTCCAAAACCCTGTGGGGGGTGCTGATGTGTAAGAATGTGTACATAAGAACAATAAACCCACAGCTCTGTCTGTTCACTGCTGGACCCTCAACACGGAGCTTTGTCTCGTTCTTGGGGGGATTTACTGTCTGCTGTTCCAGTTTGACTGCTAGGAGTGTAAACCTATTCGTATGGTTTTTCCTATTCGGCTGTTTACAGCATTCATATGGTTTCCTGGTCGGCGGATTGGTGTTCTGCAGTAGCTGTGCCTGTGTCTCTGGAAGGGAAGATCTACTAAACGGTGGTTTAACCCTTTTATGCCCGGGATGACGTTACAAAGCTAAAGTTGTTTTAGTGCCTATAGTGTCCCTTTAAATTTAAAATTCACTTTGAATTCTCACTTTAGTAAATAACCCTGAATGTATCCTCCTTACGTTATTATGTTGCCAAGCAAGAGCAGTGTTCAGCACATCATAGAAACCTATTTCAATGATGGCATTTTTTCTATCTTCCCAATTCCAATGAACAGAGCAGGATTACTTATAACGAGACATTAGGACAGTAACTGGGGTTCTGTAAGATCTTTACCTTTTCTCTGTCGATGTCAAGCCGTTGAGAAGTTGATAATATTAAGGTTTGGAAATCTGAGTAAATTTTTGTTGCCCTTTGCCCCATAAGCCAAATTATAGGAAACAAAGGTTGCTTCACAACTCAGACATGGTGTTGGCAGAATTGAGGTAATATTCTTTTTCATGATAAACATGTCATTCTCATTTTTAAATACAAGAACCAACAGCTCAGGGAAAGGTCAATTTATTAAATAATGATCTTTTATAGTCATTACTGTTAAAATAAGGTTTTGTTTCATAGTCAAAGATGTTTGCACGAGCGTTAATTGAATAAGAACCCGTAAAGCGTAATAAAAACACAAACTATGTATTATAAAAACATGATCCACGATGGGCAGTGCCGAATGATTGTGCGTTGTTTCATATTTAATGCCCATCGACTGGAGCATGAACAGCTCACCACCTGCATTCTTATGCTTTTCCTCCTCAATCTCCAGAATTAATTGAATCAACATAATTACAGAAGAGTAGGGCTTTGTTCCCTGCTGTGGTAATTAACAAAGGAAGAATAATTTGCATTCACATCAAAGCTCCCACTTTCCTGCCTCTCGACTCTGCCTAAGGTTTGAGCGCTAATGGAAGACGATGGACCTAGAGCAGACCAAGTGGAAAACTGCAAGCGTGATTGGCTTTTTCCTTCATGGTAAATCATTTCTGCCTAATCAACCTTGGCATTTAGCAGGTGCACCTTTATACCCCCTACGGAATGGTTAGGCATATAATTATTAAGGTCAACACATAACTCTGATGCCCGTCACGAGTCTTGTGTGGCCCTGCAAATCAGATTAGCGGTCCAAGCAAGCTATAATGATACAGCACATTGAGAGATACGTAAATATTATCTGTTTATTAGGTGACTTGTTTAGCAAATCCGTGGCTCATGTGAATAATAATTATTAATAATTCGGGATAAATTATAAGCGGATGAACTGGCTAAGGTTTCATGAAAACATTCACCACCTGCTTTTTATTCTCATTTTTCCTTATAAGAACCCGATCCACACATTGTAGTTTATATTGCTTATGAGGATTAACACTTTTTTTCTAACCTTTTTATAGGGTAGTAGCCAGAATTTACAATAAAAAAGATAAAAATTCCCAATAAAGGGAAAGCATCTGGTATTGGATGTAGACACATAATAGTGACTGATTAATTGGATCTAATTTTAATTTTGGGGATACTAAATCATAGCAGCTAAGTTAGTAGCAGTGTATCAAGTAAATACAATGTATCCAGTGTTTCAGAAAGCTTCATTAAATGTATGCCAATTAGATCACTGGATTAAATAACAGTTGCGACTAAGTAAAGTTACAATCAGGAAGATTGTGTGTGTGTGTGTGTGTGTGTGTTGGGGGGAGAGAGGGGCATGGGGGAGAGTTGGTGGGGGAGGGGGGGCTGGTAGGTGTAAATAGCTGATAACTGAATTACCATACATTCAAATCCTGGTTAAAGTTTGTCAATTATAAGTAAAATGATGGATACACCTTCAGGCAGGTGAAACGGAATAATGCAGGTAAATTCTAATGAGGAGTGGAGTCAAAAAATTGGAAGGGGCTAGTCCTCACAGACTTGAATAGAAAAGTTAGAAATAAGTTAGATTGATTGAAATTAAGAAAAGTGAGTTGAATCTTCGTTATGTGAGTGTCTAAAGGATATAGCGGTATAAATATTAGATATAAGAAAAAACTCAGAGGCTACCTCCAATCACTATCCTTATAACAGCCCTAAATAATCCTATAACATCACACAACTGCCTCTGTAACATAGATAACGAAACCCAATCTAACCCAAACGAAACCCAATTTAACCACCTAGTTAAAGTATAGCAACTGGAAGTAAATAGTGGATACACCTTCAGACAGTTCAAACTGGATAATTGGTAAGTAAATCCTATTAATAGGGTCAGAGATCCAAGAAAAAAGAGGTGAGGAACTAGTCCTCACCAAATTAATTAGAAAAATTAGAGAGAGAAATTAGACGATCAAATGAAATAAAGTGAGTAGAATATCCCTTATGTAAGAATATACAGTGAGGGGGAAAAAGTATTTGATCCCCTGCTGATTTTGAACATTTGCCCACTGACAAAGAAATGATCAGTCTATAATTTTAGTGGTAGGTGCATTTAAACAGTGAGAAAAAGAATAACAAAAAAAAAAAAAAAACAGAAAAACACGTCAAAAAAGTTATAAGGTGATTTGCATGTCAATGAGTGTAATAAGTATTTGAACCCTTCAACTTAGTACTTGGTGGCAAAACCCTTGTTCGCAATCACAGAGGTCAGATTTTTCTTGTAGTTTGCCACCAGGTTTGCACACATCTCAGAAGGGATTTTGTCCCACTCCTTTTTACAGATGCTCTCCAAGTCGTTAAGGTTTTGAGGATGACGTTTGGCAACTCGAACCTTCAGCTCCCTCCACAGATTTCTATGGGATTAAGGTCTGGATGCCACTCCAGGACCTTAATGTGCTTCTTTTTGAGCCACTCCTTTGTTGCCTTGGCTTTGTGTTTTGAGCCATTGTCATGCTCCTTTTCTCCTTTAAGAGAGTGCTCCTAATCTCAGTTCGTTACCTGTAAAAAAGAAACCTGGAAGACAGAAATCTTGCTGATTGATAGGGGATCAAATACTTTTTTCAAATCAATGTTTTTGACATGCGTTACTCTGAATTTTTTTGTTATACTGTCTCTCACTGTTAAAATACACCTACCATTAAAATTATAGACTGATCATTTCTTTGTCAGTGTCAAACATTCAAAATCAGCAGGGGATCAAATACTTTTTTCACCCTCACTGTAGCTAAAGAACTCCACTCACTGTAGAAGTCATGGAATGTACAGCTAAGCTGCCTAAATCAAGTGTCTAAATGCCAGTTGTCTTAACTGGGAGACAGCCTACCACCTCTTATTCAATTTCCACTCACAATCTCAAGAGAAAATCCCCAGATCACTCTCTTAAAGGCAAAAAAAGAAAAGTGGTATATAGTGCTTAAAGTGTTCAGTGAAAAGAAAATAATAAAGTTACTAAAGTCCCGTTTCCCTGATGAAGGTGCAATGTGTGCACCGAAATGCACTTTGCCTTGTTGACTGGTTGTTCGATAGTTCAGATTAGCAAACATGATGCTGGAAAATTCATTTGTATCACTGTATCAATGTCACATTTTTACCATCATACTCTTGCTCCCACCTGGGCTGGATCAGAGCTGAATTTACATCTCAGGAGTACTTGTAGAATTTTAAGGTGGAACCCTACCTCCCCCACCAAACATTTTAGTGTTGCTTTCTCCATGATTTTGTGTGCACGTTGGAGAGCCAGAAAATACACCATTTAATTCCCCCCTTCAACATTTTGTAAAAATGCAATTACCAAAAAGAAAAGTGAAAAAGTATATAAAACTATATATACAAAGGGGGGGGGGGTCACATTTTTACTCATGCATATGGCCATTTCCACCTCTTTTTATGGAATACCTTTTCTGTCCTTTTTTGAGTTTATTGTTCCTTGAATGTAGCCATGGGCTTTATGAGAGCTGGATTATTTATGGGTTAATCTATCATTAAAAATGTATGTTGTAAAAAAAAAAAAAACTTTAGAGAGATCTAGACACAGTTTTAGTTATATATTAATTGCCCTTTTAAATACACAGACGTTGATTATCACTCACAAACTTCAAAGTAGGCCTTACCAACTCCCGGGGATCTCCTCCGTTGTTGAATTCCAGAAAATTCTCACCTTTGTAGAGTTTCCATCTGCAGGTAAATGAACCTTTAATTGGGCTGACCTGATTGGCTACATTCTTTGAATGCCTTTTTATATATTTTGTAAAGGTTACCCTGGGAGGAACTAAGGAAACATTCTGAATAAAGAACTAACAGGAAAAAGCAAGAAACACTTAATGTGGTGCAATGTTTGATATTAGCCCCTTAAGGATGGAGGAAATTGTAATAAACCTAGAATTTGAACTATATGATTGTTCAACCATAATTTACCTATTTCATATTAAGTGTACCCACACTCAGTTCTTGAAGGAGAAATATGGCTTTCATTTCACATCAAATAGAACACAATTTAATATGAATATAATCTAAAAAGAAATGAGAAATTGAGAAATCTAGTTACAGTTATAGTTTAACTGTCATTGTCATAATATTGTTAGCTTTTACTACAATAAAGCACACATATTTGTATGCTGTGTATGCCACAAGTACAATGATGGTCCCCAGGTATAGGTTTCATGGTGTTTTGAAAAGTTACAGTCAAATATCTTGCCCATTTCAGTTTTTATACATTGAAATTTGCTAGATTGGTTTGCCTTTGAGACTGTATAGTAGCCCAGGAATTACCATTTGCTAAGTAGACAACCCAGGGTATTCAAAATAGGTTATGATCAGTCCTTTTCAGTAGCCACTTCATCACAAACCATAGCCAATGTTGGTTTCATAATAGTTTTTTTTTGCATGTTTCACAAATTAAAGGACCACTCTAGGCACCCAGACCACTTCAACTTAATGAAGTGGTCTGGGTGCCTGGTCCAGCTAGGATTAACCCATTTTTTCATAAACATAGCAGTTTCAGAGAAACTGCTATGTTTATGAATGGGATAAGCCTTCCCCTATTTACTCAAGCGGCTGTCTCATTGACAGCCACTAGAGGCGCTTGCGTGCTTCTCACTGTGAAAATCACAGTGAGAGCACGCAAGCGTCCATAGGAAAGCATTGATAATGCTTTCCTATGTGACCGGCTGAATGCGCGCGCAGCTCTTGCCACGCATGCGCATTCAGGCGACGGGGAGGAGAAGAGGAGGATCGGAGGAGGAGAGCTCTCTGCCCAGCACTGGAAAAAGGTAAGATTTAACCCCTTTCCCCTTTCCATAGCGGGGCGGGAGGGGGACCCTGAGGGTGTGGGCACCCTCAGGGCACTATAGTGCCAGGAAAACAAGTATGTTTTCCTGGCACTATAGTGGTCCTTTAACTGCCCTTTTACAGATGATATCATCATTATATGTTCACTGCTCTAAAACATTCATGTTTGTGTTCAGCGGTGTCTCACTAGTACAAGAGTACTCCCCATGTACAGGTTTTATGGTATTTTGGAAAGTTACAGAGTCAACTATATGACTTGCTCATTTCAGGTTTTACATATTGAAATTTGCCAGATTGGTTACGTAGCCTTTGAGATCGTGTGAATGAAAATTACCCCCATCATTGCACAGAGTTTGCAAAAGTAGAAAACCCCAGGTATACAAAATGTGGTATATCCAATCTTTTTATTAACCACTTGATGACAATTTTATTTTTGTATTTTTTAGGAAAGCTGAAACACCATTTGTATGTTTTGTTGTATGCTGGATAAGGAAAAGGCTATTGTGGAGGAGCCTTTAAGGGTTGCTGCCACCATCAATATAGCCATTCTTAGCAAGCTAAGAATATATTGTCACACAGCTTCTCAGTATTTTTGGTTATTGTGTTACATTTCCCTGGCCTAGCCTACTGTGATACCCCAGCTCACATTGGTTTATTTATGAGAAAGGTACCTGGGAGAGTGTGGAACAGTTAGTTTACTGAATATGTTATAGTTATGGTTAATGTTTAATTGTGTCCAGTTGACATTTAATACAGGTAATACTGTATTGACTATCTTATTGCCTATCTTTTATTGTGTGTGTTGTGTATATATGTCTCAATTTTACATGTTTCCCAAGAAATACCATCACTGAATGTAGGCACAATACACTAGTTAAGATATCCCATTAACCCTCCCTACCTTAGCTCACATCTCTCATGTGAAGTTGTAGCATTGAAAGTGACTATCTGCGCTAACTTCATTGATTATAGGTAAAGAATGGACATGGACTCCACAAGACCTCTGAACATGTTCTGCGGTATCCGGCACCAAGAGATTAGCAGAAGATAGTTTAAGTCCTGCAAGTTGCGAGGTGGGGCCTCCATGGATCGGAGTTGTTGTTCCTGCACATCCCACAGATGCTTAATCGGAATGAAATCTGGGGAGTTTGGAGGCTAACGCGACACTTTGAACTCTTTATTATGATCCTCAAACTATTCCTGAACAATGTTTGCAGTGTGGCTGGGAGCATTATCCTGCTGAAAGAGTCCACTGTCATCATTGATCACCATTGCCATGAAGTGGTGTACGTGGTCTGTAACAATCTCTAGATCGGTGGTTTATATCAAAGTAACATCAATATGAATGCAGGATCCAATGTTTCCCAGCAGAACATTGCCCAGAGCATAAAACTGCTTCTGCTAGGCTGCCTTCTTCCTATAGTGCATCCTGCTGCCATCTCTTCCCCCAGGTAAACAACGGACTTACACCTGGTCATTCACTTGCTCTAAAAGAAAAACCATGATTCATCA
>OW240914.1:87742254-87767254 GCA_933207985.1 Pelobates cultripes | reverse complement strand
TCACCTCTTGCCCTCCCATGACAGGGGCAAGAGGTGAGACAGGGGGTGCTGAGTGTCTGCAGGAACAGCGTTCCTGCTCAAAAAAGTGCAGGGACGCTGTTCCTGCAGGACTCAAACCATAGGCGTGCCACGGGGATTAGGGTGTGCCCAGGCACACCCGGCACACCCCGTGCGCACGCCTATGAGTGCAAGGAAGATGGAACTGTAATATTTATATTATATAGCTTTTAAAATACATTGATTTGCCCATTTTTGCGCCCTTTTTCTTCATCTGATTCATTTCCAGAATCTTTTTTCATGGTCAAAACTCTGAAAAGCCAAACCACCACATGCATGAAGTTCGGTCTTACCGAAAAAATAAATATATATTTTTTTGACAAAGTGTTCTGGTCTAAACAAAGTTTTCTGCCATGCCAAGTCTACTAACACTAACCCTTAAACCCTACCATATTACTTTCAATACCCTTAACATGCATGGCCTTAAACCTGACTGTAACCATAACATTCTACTCTATACAAAGCTTCAAAGCTATCATTAGCCTACAAAGCATAAATAATGGAGAGGTGTGTAGCATGGGTTCTGGAGATATTTTTAAAAAACACTCAACTTTCTGCTTGGTGGCTTATCATGATGTTTTCAAAACCGCTCAATGGCAATACATGTCATGTGTCCTTAAGGAGTTAAAGGTCCATCTGCGAATCATATGAAAATCTGGATGCCAAATCGCCATATGAACAGATCACAACGCAAATGAAAAGTAAAATGAGCAAGCAATTTCGTTTGTTTCTTGCTTCAAACATAACTATTTGTCCACTGGTGGCACTAACAGCCAGTGGGCAAACAGTAAAAACAAACTTTAGCGGCCCAAGGTTAATCATGTGGCATCTGGCTGGTTACAAGAAAAAAAACAAAAAAAATTGAAGACAGTAGGACACAACAGAGCTACCATTGCAGAAGCCAAGTGCCCAGTTGTGACCGGTTGTCTAAGGTACCAGGTAGAGACTCCAGGGGTCTCTAGAGGCTTAACCCCAATATACACAAAAAGGAAAATACAAGCAAACAGCCGATTGTGGTCAATATAATTCCCATATTTAGTACACATGCCCCCACCATTCCTTGAGTATCAGAATGTAAACGGTGAACAGAACCTAGCAATCCTCCCATTTTATTATTTATCAGAGCCGCCATCTGCAGCCATGGTGGGTGCAAAGGGTAGATAGGGATATTTCCACGCCACGCCATTTCAATTTTAGCCACCACCGATGTCCATGAGTGTAGGGGGCATGGGTCAAACTTGTGCTGCCAGGTCCCTCCCAGTATTTCATTAGCCACTGGGCAGCAATAGCTGCTCAGTCTCGAATTTTTGATTAAAGTGAGAAATTGCTAGCTGCTCGCTGTTAAGTAGAAGCATAAGGGAGGCATGAAAATGCTCATGGCTATCACTGATATTTATCCTAGTACTAAGATTTGTACACTGCAAAAACAAATATCAGCTCAACCACTGCTGGCTGCCTACTGTGTTTAGTGGGCATACCTGGGTGGGGGCATAAGGGGGTGTTAAACTTTCCTTTTAATAGTATAGGAACTCATATTGACCTTCAGAGGCTCTTTTTAATTTTTTTTATTTGACATTTCCAATTTGCCTGAAACATTTCTTGTGAACAAAGTGGTTCGGCCGAACCAAAACGTTACATGAATGAAATTCAGTTTGATTTTTTAAATTTTTTTTGCTGCGAACAAGTCTACTTATGATACATCGAAGTGATAACTGTGAGCTGTGTATTATGGAACAAAAATTTAATTAAGGGGTCTCTGGAGACATCAAAATAAACGACGAAACTAAAGATCATGTGATTTAGAAATGTCTACGGAACCCAAAAATAACATTTTATTTTCTCTTAATGTTAACATTATCTACCCACATGAAATAATAGATGGAAAAAAAAATCTATGTATCGCAAATACACCTATGGGTCTGTATATGTATATACATTTCTGATACTTTCCTATGTGTCTACTTTTATCTCTGATAGACAAATCCTTTAAATAGACAAACCCTTTAGTCCTAACAAGTCTTTTCTCCCTAAACATCACATATTGTTTGTTACTCATTATTTCATACATAAGCCTCAATTTAGTATAGTTAGCAAATGATTTGGTATTTTTGAAAAAAACTTTTCAAATTACCTTTTCAACACATTAAAATATCAAAACATATATCATATATATATAAAAAAAATCAATGTATCAGAAGATATCAAAATCTTAAAAAACTGTAAATATATATTTCGTATATATTGATAATATTAAATCATTTTAAAAGTCTACCAAAAAAAAAAAAAAAATTCAGAGAGCTAATCTAAAAATGTAAAATCAAGGCCAGTGTTCGGTAACAAATTCTACAAAGGTAAAAAATTCTGCAGGTGGTTTGGCGCAGTTTCAAGATAAAGATCTTCTGAAACAGTATTTATATTCTCAGTAAATATGAAAGTGTGAGTGACATTTTGACAAATGCAGCGTGTTAGTACAGTGTGTTAATCATGACAAATACATATACTTACTTGGATATCTGAAGTAAAAGTCATTTTCTATGTCACTTGTTGCATTGCGTGTCTTCATAAATTCTGCCCAGTTAGGACCAGCTTCCTCTCGCCGCGCGGGCTGTCTGCTGTAGCTGGGAGCCGGAATATGACGTCATATTCCGGCTTCCGGCATCAGCGCGCGGCGAGAGGAAGCAGAGCGCAGACAGCAGAGAGCTCCCTCGCCGCGGCTGAGCTGGAGAGAGGGGGGGGGGGATCGATCACCTCTTGCCCTCCCATGACAGGGGCAAGAGGTGAGACAGGGGGTGCTGAGTGTCTGCAGCAACAGCGTTCCTGCTCAAAAAAGTGCAGGGACGCTGTTCCTGCAGGACTCAAACCATAGGCGTGCCACGGGGATTAGGGTGTGCCCAGGCACACCCGGCACACCCCGTGCGCACGCCTATGAGTGCAAGGAAGATGGAACTGTAATATTTATATTATATAGCTTTTAAAATACATTGATTTGCCCATTTTTGCGCCCTTTTTCTTCATCTGATTCATTTCCAGAATCTTTTTTCATGGTCAAAACTCTGAAAAGCCAAACCACCACATGCATGAAGTTCGGTCTTACCGAAAAAATAAATATATATTTTTTTGACAAAGTGTTCTGGTCTAAACAAAGTTTTCTGCCATGCCAAGTCTACTAACACTAACCCTTAAACCCTACCATATTACTTTCAATACCCTTAACATGCATGGCCTTAAACCTGACTGTAACCATAACATTCTACTCTATACAAAGCTTCAAAGCTATCATTAGCCTACAAAGCATAAATAATGGAGAGGTGTGTAGCATGGGTTCTGGAGATATTTTAAAAAAACACTCAACTTTCTGCTTGGTGGCTTATCATGATGTTTTCAAAACCGCTCAATGGCAATACATGTCATGTGTCCTTAAGGGGTTAAAGGTCCATCTGCGAATCATATGAAAATCTGGATGCCAAATCGCCATATGAACAGATCACAACGCAAATGAAAAGTAAAATGAGCAAGCAATTTCGTTTGTTTCTTGCTTCAAACATAACTATTTGTCCACTGGTGGCACTAACAGCCAGTGGGCAAACAGTAAAAACAAA
Source organism: Pelobates cultripes (assembly GCA_933207985.1). Taxonomy (NCBI): domain Eukaryota; kingdom Metazoa; phylum Chordata; class Amphibia; order Anura; family Pelobatidae; genus Pelobates; species Pelobates cultripes. Next base: position 87,763,598 of record OW240914.1, on the reverse strand, counting down.
CTTTAGCGGCCCAAGGTTAATCATGTGGCATCTGGCTGGTTACAAGAAAAAAAACAAAAAAAATTGAAGACAGTAGGACACAACAGAGCTACCATTGCAGAAGCCAAGTGCCCAGTTGTGACCGGTTGTCTAAGGTACCAGGTAGAGACTCCAGGGGTCTCTAGAGGCTTAACCCCAATATACACAAAAAGGAAAATACAAGCAAACAGCCGATTGTGGTCAATATAATTCCCATATTTAGTACACATGCCCCCACCATTCCTTGAGTATCAGAATGTAAACGGTGAACAGAACCTAGCAATCCTCCCATTTTATTATTTATCAGAGCCGCCATCTGCAGCCATGGTGGGTGCAAAGGGTAGATAGGGATATTTCCACGCCACGCCATTTCAATTTTAGCCACCACCGATGTCCATGAGTGTAGGGGGCATGGGTCAAACTTGTGCTGCCAGGTCCCTCCCAGTATTTCATTAGCCACTGGGCAGCAATAGCTGCTCAGTCTCGAATTTTTGATTAAAGTGAGAAATTGCTAGCTGCTCGCTGTTAAGTAGAAGCATAAGGGAGGCATGAAAATGCTCATGGCTATCACTGATATTTATCCTAGTACTAAGATTTGTACACTGCAAAAACAAATATCAGCTCAACCACTGCTGGCTGCCTACTGTGTTTAGTGGGCATACCTGGGTGGGGGCATAAGGGGGTGTTAAACTTTCCTTTTAATAGTATAGGAACTCATATTGACCTTCAGAGGCTCTTTTTAATTTTTTTTATTTGACATTTCCAATTTGCCTGAAACATTTCTTGTGAACAAAGTGGTTCGGCCGAACCAAAACGTTACATGAATGAAATTCAGTTTGATTTTTTAAATTTTTTTTGCTGCGAACAAGTCTACTTATGATACATCGAAGTGATAACTGTGAGCTGTGTATTATGGAACAAAAATTTAATTAAGGGGTCTCTGGAGACATCAAAATAAACGACGAAACTAAAGATCATGTGATTTAGAAATGTCTACGGAACCCAAAAATAACATTTTATTTTCTCTTAATGTTAACATTATCTACCCACATGAAATAATAGATGGAAAAAAAAATCTATGTATCGCAAATACACCTATGGGTCTGTATATGTATATACATTTCTGATACTTTCCTATGTGTCTACTTTTATCTCTGATAGACAAATCCTTTAAATAGACAAACCCTTTAGTCCTAACAAGTCTTTTCTCCCTAAACATCACATATTGTTTGTTACTCATTATTTCATACATAAGCCTCAATTTAGTATAGTTAGCAAATGATTTGGTATTTTTGAAAAAAACTTTTCAAATTACCTTTTCAACACATTAAAATATCAAAACATATATCATATATATATAAAAAAAATCAATGTATCAGAAGATATCAAAATCTTAAAAAACTGTAAATATATATTTCGTATATATTGATAATATTAAATCATTTTAAAAGTCTACCAAAAAAAAAAAAAAAATTCAGAGAGCTAATCTAAAAATGTAAAATCAAGGCCAGTGTTCGGTAACAAATTCTACAAAGGTAAAAAATTCTGCAGGTGGTTTGGCGCAGTTTCAAGATAAAGATCTTCTGAAACAGTATTTATATTCTCAGTAAATATGAAAGTGTGAGTGACATTTTGACAAATGCAGCGTGTTAGTACAGTGTGTTAATCATGACAAATACATATACTTACTTGGATATCTGAAGTAAAAGTCATTTTCTATGTCACTTGTTGCATTGCGTGTCTTCATAAATTCTGCCCAGTTAGGACCAGCTTCCTCTCGCCGCGCGGGCTGTCTGCTGTAGCTGGGAGCCGGAATATGACGTCATATTCCGGCTTCCGGCATCAGCGCGCGGCGAGAGGAAGCAGAGCGCAGACAGCAGAGAGCTCCCTCGCCGCGGCTGAGCTGGAGAGAGGGGGGGGGGGATCGATCACCTCTTGCCCTCCCATGACAGGGGCAAGAGGTGAGACAGGGGGTGCTGAGTGTCTGCAGCAACAGCGTTCCTGCTCAAAAAAGTGCAGGGACGCTGTTCCTGCAGGACTCAAACCATAGGCGTGCCACGGGGATTAGGGTGTGCCCAGGCACACCCGGCACACCCCGTGCGCACGCCTATGAGTGCAAGGAAGATGGAACTGTAATATTTATATTATATAGCTTTTAAAATACATTGATTTGCCCATTTTTGCGCCCTTTTTCTTCATCTGATTCATTTCCAGAATCTTTTTTCATGGTCAAAACTCTGAAAAGCCAAACCACCACATGCATGAAGTTCGGTCTTACCGAAAAAATAAATATATATTTTTTTGACAAAGTGTTCTGGTCTAAACAAAGTTTTCTGCCATGCCAAGTCTACTAACACTAACCCTTAAACCCTACCATATTACTTTCAATACCCTTAACATGCATGGCCTTAAACCTGACTGTAACCATAACATTCTACTCTATACAAAGCTTCAAAGCTATCATTAGCCTACAAAGCATAAATAATGGAGAGGTGTGTAGCATGGGTTCTGGAGATATTTTAAAAAAACACTCAACTTTCTGCTTGGTGGCTTATCATGATGTTTTCAAAACCGCTCAATGGCAATACATGTCATGTGTCCTTAAGGGGTTAAAGGTCCATCTGCGAATCATATGAAAATCTGGATGCCAAATCGCCATATGAACAGATCACAACGCAAATGAAAAGTAAAATGAGCAAGCAATTTCGTTTGTTTCTTGCTTCAAACATAACTATTTGTCCACTGGTGGCACTAACAGCCAGTGGGCAAACAGTAAAAACAAACTTTAGCGGCCCAAGGTTAATCATGTGGCATCTGGCTGGTTACAAGAAAAAAAACAAAAAAAATTGAAGACAGTAGGACACAACAGAGCTACCATTGCAGAAGCCAAGTGCCCAGTTGTGACCGGTTGTCTAAGGTACCAGGTAGAGACTCCAGGGGTCTCTAGAGGCTTAACCCCAATATACACAAAAAGGAAAATACAAGCAAACAGCCGATTGTGGTCAATATAATTCCCATATTTAGTACACATGCCCCCACCATTCCTTGAGTATCAGAATGTAAACGGTGAACAGAACCTAGCAATCCTCCCATTTTATTATTTATCAGAGCCGCCATCTGCAGCCATGGTGGGTGCAAAGGGTAGATAGGGATATTTCCACGCCACGCCATTTCAATTTTAGCCACCACCGATGTCCATGAGTGTAGGGGGCATGGGTCAAACTTGTGCTGCCAGGTCCCTCCCAGTATTTCATTAGCCACTGGGCAGCAATAGCTGCTCAGTCTCGAATTTTTGATTAAAGTGAGAAATTGCTAGCTGCTCGCTGTTAAGTAGAAGCATAAGGGAGGCATGAAAATGCTCATGGCTATCACTGATATTTATCCTAGTACTAAGATTTGTACACTGCAAAAACAAATATCAGCTCAACCACTGCTGGCTGCTTACTGTGTTTAGTGGGAATACCTGGGTGGGGGCATAAGGGGGTGTTAAACTTTCCTTTTAATAGTATAGGAAGTCATATTGACCTTCATAGGCTCTTTTTAATTTTTTTTATTTGACATTTCCAATTTGCCTGAAACATTTCTTGTGAACAAAGTGGTTCGGCCGAACCAAAACGTTACATGAATGAAATTCAGTTTGATTTTTTAAATTTTTTTTGCTGCGAACAAGTCTACTTATGATACATCGAAGTGATAACTGTGAGCTGTGTATTATGGAACAAAAATTTAATTATGGGGTCTCTGGAGACATCAAAATAAACGACGAAACTAAAGATCATGTGATTTAGAAATGTCTACGGAACCCAAAAATAACATTTTATTTTCTCTTAATGTTAACATTATCTACCCACATGAAATAATAGATGGAAAAAAAAATCTATGTATCGCAAATACACCTATGGGTCTGTATATGTATATACATTTCTGATACTTTCCTATGTGTCTACTTTTATCTCTGATAGACAAATCCTTTAAATAGACAAACCCTTTAGTCCTAACAAGTCTTTTCTCCCTAAACATCACATATTGTTTGTTACTCATTATTTCATACATAAGCCTCAATTTAGTATAGTTAGCAAATGATTTGGTATTTTTGAAAAAAACTTTTCAAATTACCTTTTCAACACATTAAAATATCAAAACATATATCATATATATATAAAAAAATCAATGTATCAGAAGATATCAAAATCTTAAAAAACTGTAAATATATATTTCGTATATATTGATAATATTAAATCATTTTAAAAGTCTACCAAAAAAAAAAAAAAAATTCAGAGAGCTAATCTAAAAATGTAAAATCAAGGCCAGTGTTCGGTAACAAATTCTACAAAGGTAAAAAATTCTGCAGGTGGTTTGGCGCAGTTTCAAGATCAAGATCTTCTGAAACAGTATTTATATTCTCAGTAAATATGAAAGTGTGAGTGACATTTTGACAAATGCAGCGTGTTAGTACAGTGTGTTAATCATGACAAATACATATACTTACTTGGATATCTGAAGTAAAAGTCATTTTCTATGTCACTTGTTGCATTGCGTGTCTTCATAAATTCTGCCCAGTTAGGACCAGCTTCATGGTTGTACCGTACAAAAACTCCAAATAGAATGATCATAGCAATTTCCCATATGAAGCAAATTATGGGTAGTTTAAATCGCATTAAGGTATTTTTCATCATCTTGGCTGCTTTCTACTAGCTCCTAAGACAATGTAAACTGAGATACAGGCTGCATTCACCTGTAAGCCCTGCTCTATTCTTACAGGTAAACGTGATGAAAATTCCAAAGCTTCACAGTGACATTTGAAACAAATTGCTCCATTCTATATAGCGGAGTTCAGGAGGTGTGTCTGTGTGTCTGCAGTAACTATCCTTCTGAACCACACACACCTCTCAAGGAGGGGAAACAAAAGGAAAGGCAATATGGCATATTTACTAAACATCAAATTGAAGTGCATGGAAAACTGAATTGGACAACTCAGGCTGAAATAGCAAAACAGTGACTATAAATAAGTTAGAGACCTATTTTACACAAAATTTTACAATTAAACTTTCAGTTCAGCATAATATACTGTTTAGTGAATAACCCCCAATTATGTCACTGCCCGCTATCTACAGATAAGAATATGTGAAAGAGACAATAAGTGAAATAACTTAAAAGGACACTCTAAATACTAAAACCCCTATTCTTTGTGTAATTTATTTGGTGCATTGATGATGCCCCCTTTCCTGGACAATGTTAACCATTGCCATTTAAAAAAAAAAAAAAAAAAGGAAGAAATTTCTGCATTTGTCTAAACAAATGTCTCAAGTGACTGTCTAACAGACAGCCGCTAGAGGGTTTTCCTTTTGATTACTTTCATCTTTCAAAAGTCTTCACTTTTGATGTCATCACGTACAGCATGATGATGTCACCGAACACAGCTAATCATTCACATAGAGAATCATTCAATTAGATTTTACTATGAAAAGCAATGGATTTGAAAGTTTTGGCAAATTCTGTGCAGACACTATGTGTCCTCATTGCTTCTCTATGAGAATTGACAATTTCTTCATCAGAAGAGGTTCGGGCTTAGAAGATGAGTGTGCCATGACAATGTAATAAATTGGGTTTAGAAGATGAGTGTGCCATGACAATGTAATAAATTGGGTTTAGAAGATGAGTGTGCCATGACAATGTAATAAATTGGGTTTAGAAGATGAGTGTGCCATGACAATGTAATAAATTGGGTTTAGAAGATGAGTGTGCCATGTAAGTTTTATGGCAATTCTATAGTTCTAATATTTATATATTTCTCTTTTCATTGAAATTTTTAGAGTACAAAAAAGCATTCATGAAGCATATTCATCATCATTACATTGAAAAGTTGATCAAGGTCCATAATAATGGAGAATATGCACTTATTGCAACAATAGCACTTCTGTCGTAGTAGTTAAAGAGGGGTCAACTGAAGTAAACCAGGTAATGTCTGCAGCAACCAAATCCCATAATAACTTAGATATAAAGAGGAATAGTTAAATGAAGAATATCAAGCGTCATATACCTATGGACCCCGTTGAAATTTATTACTGTTTACCATAATCTGGTAAAAAAAATAGGGGGGGGGAGCTACACAATAGCAGGAAGGATGTTACACTTGTTGGTCCTCTAGGGTCAATAACACCCCTAATTAAAGACCAATGGGGAGCTACACATGGTATCTAATAGGTTTTTTTCCATCAACTTTTTATTGATTTTTAAGTGTGGGGACAATAGTAGAAGGAGGATATACATGATGATGGAAAGTATAAAAGCAGTTGATCACGTGTCATGTAAAACAGCACTAAGTATTGATACATATACAAAAAAATTGTGTTACACTTAGTTGCAGTACAAGTTAGGGTTAACGATATGCCAACAAATATGGGTATTCCAATGCAAATATTCAGTATCATCCTCTCTGATTTTATAGAAAAAAATAAACATGTTAACATGTTACCCCTTATGAGCAGAGGGGAGTGGATAAAGAAAAAGAAAAGTAGGGAGGGGTGGGGTATAAGATGTATGGCGTTCTACAATTCTATTCGTATTATGGATTGTAGATCCAGGAATATGCCAGATTCTGTGTGAGTGGGGGACTGTGTGGTGCGTGCCTACATTAAGTATCCAGAGTATAGCTCAGGATTCTCAAGCCTAATATGCATTGGGATGTAATGTCACAGTCAGACAGTTTTAAACTGGTGTCAATATAGGCATTGTTGAGAATAGTAGCTGAGCCATGGTTACTCCACTTCCTGAAAGTCTTTGTATTGTGTTGCAGATTCCATGGACATACGTTCGTAAATATAATACATGTGATTATTTTCTATTAATTGAGATGTGAAGGGACATATTGGTTGATTCCAGTGAAGTGCTATTAGGTTCCTAGCTGCAAACAAAATTATGGCTCACTTTTACTCAGCGGATTTGAGCATTTGGGGTGGGAATAGAAGAAACAGGCATATGTTTATATCAATCCTTAGTTTGGTAATGTTCAAGCTGGAGACTAAATATTTTACCTTGTTCCATGATGGTTTGATATCAGGGCAATCCCACCATATGTGTGTCATATTGCTATTTGGTTTCCACCGTTGCCAATATGTGTTTGGGACAGCGGTGTACATTTTGTGTAGTTTGACAAGGGTGAGATATCAACTATAGATGGACTTTCTATGGGCTTCAATGTGCATATAGCAGTGAGTGATACTTTTTGTGTGTTTATGGAGGTTATGAACTCTTAAGTCAAAGGCCTGAATATTTTCTAGAGACCAGTGTTTAGAAAAATTAAATGTTGAATTGAGGAAAGTTTCCATCAGTGCTTTATAAAGCGCTTTGTTTTTGTTTGGTGCTTTCCAGCATCTGTCAGATCTGGATGTTTGTTGCCTGCAGGGAAGAACTGTGTCCCACTTGCTGTACATGAGATACAACAATGCTTTTCATTTGTAGATATTGGAAAATAAAGGAGTTGGGCAGTTGGTAAGATGTTTGGAGCTCTGGGATTTTATGGATCCTTGGTGGCAAAGATCTCCAATGGTTCATATGCCTAATCCTTGCCATTGCATTAAGTTAAGCCATAATGTGATAATGCCTTAAGGGCTGTTAAGGATGTCTTCTCATGGTATTTGTTGGATTCTCCATGTTTGTCTTGGAGTTGATCCTACTGGTGAATAAAGAGTATGGTAGATGGGAATAGTGTAACTGTTCTGGGGCATTGGAGTCTTGTGGGCTGTTTATTTTGATCGCTGCTTCAAAGAGAGAGGCTTTGTAATAGGTTACTGTATTAGGGAGACCTATGCTTCCTCGATTCAGATGCTTTTGAAGAAGAGACAAGGGAAGGAGTTTGTGGGAATCCCAGATATAGACATGTATGACAGATTGAAGGTATTTGCAAAGGGAGAGGGGTGCATATAGGTAGCATGCAAAACGGTATAGGGTTTTTTGTAATATCATTTTGACTGTGTTCATTCTACCTAGCCAGGATAGTTTGACAGACTTCTGCTTCATTAAGTAGTTACTATATTGTTGGGGCAGTGGTTTGAAATGTAATTTATAAATGCTGTCTAATATGATTGCAATTTTGACCCCCAGGGCAGGGAGAGAGAGGGCCTGTGAGGATGCAGGGAGAAAGGAGTTCTTTGAAGGGAGGGAGGGGATCTGAGAAGTGAAAGATGGGATCTGTGAAGGGGGAGAGGGGATCTCTGCAGGTGTTTTGTGAGGATGCTGGGAGGGAAGGTGTCTGTGGGTGCATGGAGAGAGAGGGTCTGTGCAGGGAGGGAGGGGGATTGTACAGGGAGGGAGGGGGACTGTGAGGGTGCAGGGAGAAAGGGGAGAGTCTGTGCAGGGAGGGAGAGGGGCTGTGCAGAGAGGGAGAGGGTCTGTGAATGAAGAGGGGACTGTGCAAGGAGGGCAGGGGTCTGTGCAGGGAGGTTAGGTGGTTTGTAAAAGGAGGGGGGTCTGCAAAGGGGAAGAGGGTATCTGTGCAGGGTGTATGTGGGTGCATGGAGGTCTGTGCAGGGGAGGGGGTCTGTGCAGGGGAAGAAGGGGGACTGTGTAGATGAGGGAGGGGACTGTGCAAAAGAGGGAAGCAGGTGATCTGTGCAGGGAGAGATGGGATCTGTGAAGGGAGGTGGGACTATGCAGGGAGAGGGAGGGGAACTGTGCAGGGAGGGGGCCTGTAAAGGAATGGAGGGGTCTGTAAAGGGGGATAGGGAATCTGTGCAGGGTGTCTGTGGGTGCATGGAGAGAGGGGGTCTGTGCATGGGAGGGAGGGGGACAGTGCAGAGAGAGAGGGGGATTGTGCAGAGAGAGGGAGGGGGGACTGTGCAGGGAGAGGGAGGAAGAGAGTGCATGGAGTGAGAGAGTCTGTGAAAGAGGGGGGCTATGCAGGGAAGGAGGGGACTATGCTGGGAGGGAGAGAGGAAATCTGTGCAGGGAGACAGGGGTTGTGCAGGGAGAGAGGAGGTCTGTAAGGGTGCAGGGGAGGGAGTGGGACTGTGAGGGAGGGAGGTAGGACAGAATTGTCTCTGCACCAACTTACACTTTTGTTGTGCCTCATTTCTTTTTGATAGATTGCGGATGTTCAAGTATTTGATTTGGACGTTTTTTCCTTCACTTCAGAAGGAGTGTCGTTTTCTATCTCACTATGGACTAAGACGGATGTTTCGTATCCCTTTTTTGGGGCTGTCCCTCTTTACACGTTACAGAGATATGTAGACTGTACCGCTCCTCTATGGGCATCTATTTCGGGGCAACATCTTGTTTCATTTGCTACTCTTCATCATCCATTCACGTCCACCACTCTAGCAAGATGGGTTCGCTGGTTGTTGTCTTTAGAGGGTGTAGACTCTTATTTTGGAGCACACTCGGTCTTGGGCGCAGCAGCGACAAGGACTTTTTTGGCGACATATTGCAACCTGCGACTGGACTAGAGAAAGTACATTCCGTGTTTCAGGTTTCTCATGCTTCTTTTTCTTTCCTTCCACAGCTTTAATTAATGCTAAATATGAAGCCTCCAGTCACGTTATAAAATTGTAGATTATTCTAAGGCAGTGTTAAGATGACAGTTTAGATACATTTTAAATATATATCTCTCTCTATATATCAGACAAACAGTTAATATCCAAGTATCTTTCATGTCTTTTTGTTTATTTTCTGTTTGATTCACCTTCATTGATCAATTTATGGGATCATCTTCACACTCTACGAAAACCCTCCATTCGGGATTCGTTTCCAGTCTAAATCTTCATTGTTCTGGGTGATTTTTGGATATGTTGATATGTTCACAGGACAGGTTCCACTCAGAACAGGCCTCGCCATGGTTGACCAAAGAAGTTGAGTGCACGTGCTCAGCGTCATATCCAGAGGTTGTCTTTGGGAAATAGACGTATGAGTGCTGCCAGCATTGCTGCAGAGGTTGAAGGGGTGGGAGGTCAGCCTGTCAGCTAGTATTTAGTTGTTTCATCTTTCAAACAATTTTTTTTTCCTCTTATGTCACTCCCTGTGATGTTACATAGCATCTAGTGACATTGTGTCCTGTGACGTCACGCACACATAATTAATTATGCAAATTAGCATGCCTGGTATTTTTCTCCAAGAAAGGTGGCAACCCTAACACAGACTGTCCCCTCCCGCCCCCCCCCACATACACACAGACTGAACCACACACACACTGACTCACACTTACCAACAGCTGCCTGGATGCCTCTGTGCAGAGCTGAACTTCCTCTCCTTGTCTCTCCCCTGCGCTGCTCTCTGTGACCCAGGAGGAAGTCCTCACAGCACAGTACCCACACTGGCCATCTATGATTCATTCCTTCAAAGAAAGATGGAGGTAGGGGCGCCGATGGACAAGCAACCTCTTTACACTGCCAACAGTGCACAGGGCCCATCAGGTGCAGCTTGTGAAGGGAGACTTAGTGCTCCCGCTTCAATTTCAATTGGGGGGGCACAAGGGGGAGGGGGCACTAGCGACGCCACTGTAATAAGTCGCAGTCTGGTTACACACTTAAAAGATAGAAAACATATAACGTATTGTCGATACACACATTAAGATATTAAACATAGAATTTTATGATATTTATACTAATGAGGTTTTAGAGCCAGACTGGGGAACAAAGCATCAGTTCATAGGCGGAAAAAATAAAACAAACATAATAAATTAAATAACGTTTAAAAACGGTGATTTGTAATACTTATACACTATCAGGGATAACTTCAATTCATAAAAAATACATTCTAAACCAAACAAACAAAGGAATAAATGTATATACATAGTGCATACCAGTAAAAAAATGCAAATAACTTTAAATAGCCTTTCTTACCACCGTCTGCACCCCATGGTGATCAGACCCTGGCTAATGGTGGCTCCTGTAACTTAATTCTGCATCCAATACACAGGGAAAGGCATAAGAACCATCATTATTAAACATTCATTTAAAATCTCAGCAGTAAAAAACATTGAGAAAAAGGCCGAGATTCTAAGAGTGAATGCTTTAATAATATGTAGAAAGTATGTTTCTTTCAATATATCATTCTTGCAGTCCACATTTTTAGAAATGTTTTGATAGAACTTCTTCTAGATGTAGTTTGTGTCAAGGTATCACCGCCATGGATACCCTATAAATCCACAGGTTATACAGGTAATATCGCCGGTATCGCATAACCCCCTACACATTAAGGCTTAATGCTGGTCTAAGACTGATTTTAATCAAGAACAGGCATCAAATTTATACAGTCAGTAAACTCCTCCTCTGAACCTGGGAGATAATTGAGTCAGAGGATATACTAAACTCAATTATCTCCAGGTACAGAAAAAGGTACAATATTAAAACCCCCCAAAAGTACCCCCAAAATACACTGGAACCCCACAAACGTCACATCCCTGGGTAGCCTGGATCTGGGTTAACAAAATATCCGAAAATCACCCATATCCGTTTGGTAGTTTGCGATCGGCACCGCAGGTAAGATCTGACCAGTCTGCCACGAGGTTGAAGCCCAGAAATAGTTCCATGGAAATGGTGGTAAGAGCAGGTCTCCGTTTGTGAGGTTTTTCACGAAAACCACATAAGATATAGTCAAGCTGGTTCATGGAGAATGCTCCCTGTGTTCAGTATTCTGCAACTTCCGAACACCGTTCGTCTAGGTGAATGAGAACAAGGAGTAGATCCATAGAGACCGGTGTTTGTGAGAATGCCTGGTCAAAATGAGTTCCAGGCACTCGACGACCAGGTCCCGCTGACAGCGTTCAAGAGACATGATGGCCGCCATCCATTGTTCTAACCACGTGTATTCGTATGTACGAAATGGCGGCCATCCAGTGAAGCATTCTATTAATGATTTCCTCTGTGGTTTTCAAACAAGAAACATAACGTTCTATGTTCTAATTAGTCTCTGGGGTGGTCTTGGTTCGGTAGCCGAACAAAATAATGAACCAGCTGGAACATGATTAGAAACGAAAGGAAATAGCTTAACAGTGATGGGGTATTCCTTCACAGTAATTAAACATTGCCCTAAGCTCTTGACAAGGGTTCTGTCTTAGCTTCTGATAAATGTGGCAAAATATGTTCTCTGAAGTTGAAAACACGGGAATTTAACTCTCTAAGAGATGTAGCTTTGAAACTAATATTAGCAGCTAGCAGTTGTCTATGACATAATTTGTCTCTTCCTCAGAGACTCTATTAGAAAAATAAGACACTTAAGACTCTAGCTATAGGCAGTTACAGTAGGAATGGATTACAATGTCATCGAGGTATGCAGGATGTGTCAAAACATGTCATCGATAATACCCTGGAAGATGACAGCGTCTTTACATTTAATCCCCCTCATGTCTCAAAGTTTTATAATAATCCTCTGTGAAATCCATATAGTAACCCTGCAACATGTGAAACCTTGCAACATGTTAAACAGTTCAATAATATGAGGTACAGGATATGCTGTAATATGTTTCAGGCTTCTATGGTAGATTTTAGCTACAAAAAAGATATGTTCAAATAAAGAAAACAGGAGAACAGGATTTGTGTATGAACCCCTTCTGCAGAGCCTCAACAATGAAGCGTTAGATGATAAGCTTGTTTGGGCCCTCTTTACCAGCTGTTTCTGTTTGTGAAACGTGTTTTGTTAAATTGTTTCTCTTGTTTTACCTACTGTACTGTTCTGTGGAGTATGTTGGTACTACAGGAATAATTGTAATCATGCCTTAAAATTTCAAACCGTCTAAACCAAAGAAAAAAGTTACCTGCGCTCTTCCCAAATACCTATGCATATTTTAAAAAATTTAGTTTTTTTAGTTTCTCCAATGGCCATGAGAGAAGGGTTAATAAGCATGTAGGGGTGGATATAAAAAATACCCCTTTCTGCCTCATTAGAGAACTTTTTGCCAGAAGCTCAAGGAAGCAAGGTGAATATTCAGTGTAGGACCCACCTGAGAGGTCTGCCTTGATGTGGCAGGTGGGCTAAACTCTCTCATGGCCATTGGAGAAGCTAAATAACTTCCATTTGTTTAAATATTCATAGGGATTTGGGAAGAGCGCTGGTAAATTTTTTCTTTGGGTTTTACTGTATTTATTGGGGCTGATGTGTACTATGGTCGTTGCTGCCACCCAGGAGGGATGGCAGTTTGAGCGCAGGACTTGTTTTTTGTACTTAAAATTTAAAATCCTATGCTACTAGCCAGGCCTTTTGTCACTGCAAGTCTGGGGGCGCCCATGAAAAATGTACCATGGGTACATTTATTTATAAATTAGGCTTTTTTTCTCCACTCTGCTGGAGCTGCTCCCACACAAAGCCTGCCTCTTCTTCGTCCAACCCCTTACAGACATTGCTTTCCCTTAAGCTGAAGGCAGGAGAGATGCAGAGCACAGCCTTCTTATCTCTTTGCAGAGCTGCACACACTGAAATTATTGTGTCGCCTTACCTGGTCCAGCACAACGTCAATCATTTAGCCTTGCTGATGCTGTCCATCCTCAATCTTGCACGCATAGTCACTGATCATCATTTAGAATGCTTACCACGGCACTCTATTTATATGTCCCAAGGCCCGCGTCATATTTTGACACAGGTCAAGTACATTTTAACATAATTATTGATGCAGATCATTTCAATTCAATCTATTAGGCTAGATTAACCACTTCTCTTTGCCCTGTCATGGTTTCTGTATACCCAAGCATGTGTTCCTTATGATATTGATTTTTATTTATTTTGTATTCTTTTTTTTTTGTTGCGCTCAGGTAACAAACATGCCTACATTGCCACAACAGCAAATGTGTCACAGAGATCAAGAGACTGAAGAGTTTGGAGAAGGAGGCCATGATCAACAGTGTCAAAGGCAGCAGAGAGGTTGAGAAGAATTAGTATGGAGTATTGGCCTTTCTATTTAGCAGCAATTAGATAGTTTGTAACTTTAATCAGAGCGGTCCCTGTGGAGTGGAGGGGGTGGAAGCCAGACTGAAGAGGGTCGAGGAGAGAGTTAGAATTGAGGAAGCAAGTCAGACGGGTAAAGACAAGTGTTTCCAGAAGCTTTGAGGAAAAAGGGAGCAGGGATATGGGACGATAGTTGGAAGGGGTAGCTGGGTCAAGACATGGCTTTTCTAGGACAGGTATAACATTAGCATGCTTAAGAGGAGCAGGAACAACACCAGAGGAAAGAGAACAGTTGAAGTGTCAAAGGGTAGCATTAAATGAGGAGATAGCCAGATAGAGACAGGAGAAGGTAGGGGTTAGACATGTGCAATTCGTTTTCGGACGAGTTTCATGCAATTCGGACATTCGGATGCTTACGAATATCTGAAGTGCTGTGCTGTACCAAACCGAAGTTCCGAATTGCCGAAGTCCCGAATTGCCGAAGTCTCGAATTGCCGAAGTTCCGAAGTGCTTCGGATTTCTAAAAAGTGGCAAAACAAGAGAGAGGGAGGGAAAATTCCGTGAATTATGAGAGGAATCTTGACCAATAAGCTAATTCCTGGCACTGGGAGCCCTATAGATGTGTAAGTGGTTGTGGTGGCAGTCTGGGCACTGGGAGCCCTATGAATATGTTAGTAGTTGTAATGGCAACCCTGGCACTGGGAGCCCTACAGATGTGTAAGTTGTTGTGGTAGTAGTCCAGGCACTGGGAGCAGTATAGATGTGTAAGTGGTTGTGGTGGCAGTCCGGGCATTGGGAGGCGAGAGCCCTATAAATGTGTAAGTGGTTGGGGTGGCAGTCCTGGCACTGGGAGGCAGGAGCCCTATAGATGTGTTAGTAGTTGTGGTGGCAGTCCAGGAACTGGGAGGCGGGGCTTTATAGATGTGTAAGTGGTTGTGGTGGCAGTCCGTGCACTGGGAATCCTAAAGTTATGTAAGTGGTTGCGGTGGCAGTCCTGGCACTGGGAGCCCCCTGCCAATTACTCTAACGCCACCACAACCACTTACACATCTATAAGGCTTCCGCCTTCCAGTGCCCGGACTGCCACTACAACCACTTACATATCTATAGGGCTCCCGCCTTCCAGTGCCAGGACTGCCACCACAAGTTCCGAAGTGCCAAACCGAATGCCATTGGTCTGAATTGCCACAGCAGACAAATTGTTTTTACTTACCCGAATTTCTGAACCGAACCAAATTTTTCCCCATGCACATCCCTAGTAGAGATGAATGAGAGTTCAGAATGGATATCAGTTGAGAGAATTCACGTTCCTCCTGAGTTGAGGGTGGTTAGGCTAAGGATGCTGGGTGTGTTGGCACTCAAAAACAAATGAAAGGAGGTGGTGGTCAGATAGAGGAAATGGAGTGTTATAGAGATTGGAGACCATGCATGCCACTAGGGCAGCGTTTCCCAATTGGTGTTCCACGGAACCTTGTGGTTCCGCGAGAACACAAATGGTGTTCTGCCAAAATTTTGTAAAACGATGAGGGAGCACTTTCCCCCGCTCAGCTCTAAGCAGGAAGATCATTGCTCCCTCGCCACCCGCCCGCCAGCCGCTCAGCAGCCCCACTGGACCCCAGGGACTGCACGCCAGTTGCTCAGCAGCCCCACTATACCCCAGCAGTCCCACTGGACCACAGTGACATAGAGACTCCATGCCAGCACTCCCAAAGGTAGGAAGGCTGGGTGGAGTAAAACATTTTTAAAAAATAATACAGTGTATGTGTGTCTGTTAGGAAGTTTGTATGTGTTTGTGTGTCTGTCAAAGAGTGTATATGTGTTTGTCAGTAACAGTGTATGTGTGCTTGTCAGTGAGTGTGTGTGTTTGTCAGTGAGAGTGTATATGTGTTTGTATGTGTGTCTGTCAAAAAGTATGTGTGTCTAAGTGTATCTGTGTGTCAAGGTTTGTGTATGTGTCACTGTGTGTATGTCAGTATGTGTGTATTGGGGGGAGGGCGTGTATGTGCCAGTGTATATCATTGTGTTTGGATGTGCCTATGTGTCAATGTGTGTATGTGAGTGTATGTATGTGCCAGTGTGTGTATCTGTGGGTGTAAGTGTGTGTATATGTCACTGTGTGTATCTGAGTGTGTGTGTATTTGTGAGTCAAGATGTGTGTATGTATGAGTGTGTGTATGTGTATCTGAGTGTGTGTCAAGGTGTGTGTGTCTGTGTGTCAGTGTGTATCTGTGTGCTACTACAGGGAGTGCAGAATTATTAGGCAAGTTGTATTTTTGAGGATTAATTTTATTATTGAACAACAACCATGTTCTCAATGAACCCAAAAACTCATTAATATCAAAGCTGAATATTTTTGGAAGTAGTTTTTAGTTTGTTTTTAGTTTTAGCTATGTTAGGGGGATATCTGTGTGTGCAGGTGACTATTACTGTGCATAATTATTAGGCAACTTAACAAAAACAAATATATACCCATTTCAATTATTTATTATTACCAGTGAAACCAATATAACATCTCAACATTCACAAATATACATTTCTGACATTCAAAAACAAAACAAAAACAAATCAGTGACCAATATAGCCACCTTTCTTTGCAAGGACACTCAAAAGCCTGCCATCCATGGATTCTGTCAGTGTTTTGATCTGTTCACCATCAACATTGCGTGCAGCAGCAACCACAGCCTCCCAGACACTGTTCAGAGAGGTGTACTGTTTTCCCTCCTTGTAAATCTCACATTTGATGATGGACCACAGGTTCTCAATGGGGTTCAGATCAGGTGAACAAGGAGGCCATGTCATTAGATTTTCTTCTTTTATACCCTTTCTTGCCAGCCACGCTGTGGAGTACTTGGACGCGTGTGATGGAGCATTGTCCTGCATGAAAATCATGTTTTCTTGAAGGATGCAGACTTCTTCCTGTACCACTGCTTGAAGAAGGTGTCTTCCAGGAACTGGCAGTAGGACTGGGAGTTGAGCTTGACTCCATCCTCAACCCGAAAAGGCCCCACAAGCTCATCTTTGATGATACCAGCCCAAACCAGTACTCCACCTCCACCTTGCTGGCGTCTGAGTCGGACTGGAGCTCTCTGCCCTTTACCAATCCAGCCACGGGCCCATCCATCTGGCCCATCAAGACTCACTCTCATTTCATCAGTCCATAAAACCTTAGAAAAATCAGTCTTGAGATATTTCTTGGCCCAGTCTTGACGTTTCAGCTTGTGTGTCTTGTTCAGTGGTGGTCGTCTTTCAGCCTTTCTTACCTTGGCCATGTCTCTGAGTATTGCACACCTTGTGCTTTTGGGCACTCCAGTGATGTTGCAGCTCTGAAATATGGCCAAACTGGTGGCAAGTGGCATCGTGGCAGCTGCACGCTTGACTTTTCTCAGTTCATGGGCAGTTATTTTGCGCCTTGGTTTTTCCACACGCTTCTTGCGACCCTGTTGACTATTTTGAATGAAACGCTTGATTGTTCGATGATCACGCTTCAGAAGCTTTGCAATTTTAAGAGTGCTGCATCCCTCTGCATGATATCTCACTATTTTTGACTTTTCTGAGCCTGTCAAGTCCTTCTTTTGACCCATTTTGCCAAAGGAAAGGAAGTTGCCTAATAATTATGCACACCTGATATAGGGTGTTGATGTCATTAGACCACACCCCTTCTCATTACAGAGATGCACATCACCTAATATGCTTAATTGGTAGTAGGCTTTCGAGCCTATACAGCTTGGAGTAAGACAACATGCATAAAGAGGATGATGTGGTCAAAATACTCATTTGCCTAATAATTCTGCACTCCCTGTATGTGCCAGTGTGTGTATCTGTGTGTCAGATACATATACACACACACAGATACACACTGATACACAGATACACACACTGGCACATACAAACACAGATACACACACTTTGACACACAGATACATACACACACAGAGATGCACACTGTGTGTCAAGATGTGTGTGTATCTGTGTGCCACTATGTGCCAGTGTGTCTGTGTGTATCTGTGTGTCAGATTCATACACACGGACAAACAGATACACACACTGGCACATACAAACACAGATACACACACACACATTGGCACATACAAACACAGTTACACACACTTTGACACACAGATACACAACTTTGACACACAGATGCACACACTGGAGGCTGGGGGTGAGGGGTTCATCGATGTTGATATACTATGTCAAAGGGTTCCACAGGAAAAATTAATTGCCAGTTACATGTGTGAGAGAATTAGCCCACTGTGATAGTCCTAGTGAGAAGGTGATTGAAATAAGTTTTGAGGCAACGGAGGTATTATATATCTCCTTGTGAGTTTCTATTTTAAGGGGTTGTGTATTATTTGATGGTACAATGTTTGAAGATGAATTAATGCATTTCTGTGGTCCGCTCACCTTTCTTTCAGTACTGCAGTGTGCTGGAATGATGGTTGGCACAGGGTGAAGACAGGTATAGAGTCTCATTGTCTTAGAGAGAGAGACGTGAGTGTACCAAAGAAATGTGCACACCTACCAATAAAGCCAAGGTCCTCCTCTCAGAAACCGGTAGGCAAATGAATGGGACCTCTTATATAATGGTTTTTGTTTTGTGTTTTTTCTTTATTCTAAGGCTCTTCTAGTGTAAGACTGGGCTCTGCCTAGCTTGCTTGTGTGATCCACCTGATAACCATATAACAAACAGCATCCATACAGTATAAACATCACAGACATCACCTACATAACAGACAGCAACTGCATGGCACCAATATCTCATAGAGCATCCCCAGTGCATCAATGGTACACAAAGTACCCACGTACAACTCATAAGAAATTACGTATCTACTTAATCTATGGCATTTGTGATATGCATGCATTGTAACAAAAGAAAACAGTTAATACCAAAACAGGGCATGGCAAAAGAGGGAGTTATGATCTCTACAAATCTTAGAGTATACACCTGATGAAGTTACAGCTATTGGATTAAAACATGAGACCCTATGATGTTCTTCTTCACCTCAGAGAATACTTAACCATTCTGCACTGGAAATGTACACATGACCCAGTTGAAGATCTGCAGGGTTGTCTAGATCATCCCTCCAGAGATGATGTGTGCCTCCTCACAAATGCTATTCTTAATAACAGTACTGTCACTGCTCCTGCCACTGAAATCTGAGGTTCTGTATGGGTTACATATATATTTCTGTATTAGAGATGTCGCGAACCGTCCGCGAACTTCTCGCGAACGGTTCGCCGCGGCTCGCGGCAAACTCCGATCAGCTGACACGTCCTGGCCAATCTCCAGCAGACCCTCCCTCCCAGACCCTCCTACTTCCTGGACAGCATCCATGTTTCAATGCAGAATAAATAAGTTTATTGCCCAATATTCACCATATACATACATATATACAGAATAGAGATGTCGCGAACCGTCTGCGAACTTCTCGCGAACGGTTCGCTACGGTTCGCCACGAGCTGTTCGCGGCGAACTCCGGTCAGCTGACACGTCCCGGCCAATCTCCAGCAGACCCTCCCTCCCAGACCCTCCTACTTCCTGGACAGCATCCATGTTTCAACACAGAGATGCACACTGTGTTGAAACATGTTGAAACATGGATGCTGTCCAGGAAGTAGGAGGGTCTGGGAGGGAGGGTCTGCTGGAGATTGGCCGGTACGTGTCAGCTGACCGGAGTTCGCCGCGAACAGCTCGTGGTGAACCGTGGCGAACCGTTCGCGAGAAGTTCGCGGACGGTTCGCGACATCTCTATTCTGTATATATGTATGTATATGGTGAATATTGGGCAATAAACTTATTTATTCTGCAACAAATACCTAGTCTAAGAAAACAGAGGAGATATCTTAGCCAACCACTGAGCTTACATTTACTGATCGCACACTCGTATTTTGTCTCAACCTGGATAGATTCAGGCCTGCTACATATTGCATTGCAGTGTGGACCATCTGCAATATGAATTCTGGCCAACATAACCTCTGGTTTCCTGATCTTGACTTGTATTTATTACTACCCCGTTTACTGCAACCCTTACTGTATCTATTTTGCCACTCAAAAAAAAAAAAAAAGTATTTAAATGTAGGCCCTACACTAAATTAAAAAAGAATGGAAGACCTCTTGGACAAAATGTGGCCAAGGGTAACTTTACAAATTCCACACTACATCTGACCTGATCTGAGCTTTTCAGCCATCAGATTAATTTCCTTTCTTATGCATTTTGTTTTGGACCTCATTATTTCCTTTTAGGTGTGATACCATTGTTTTGGTGCTTACATTCATGTGTAATAGTGTCAGTGAGCTAGGATTTGGGAATAGTTCTCTATACCTCTTATACTGGTGGTATGAATGATTTACTGTACTCCCCATAACACAGTCACTATGTGGGCTATGCTGGAACAGTCACAAAAACAATCCTAAGAGGATGAGTAATAGCCTTGTCAAGTCAGTGAATCCAAATAAGGAAATGTTGATACTGGCTGCTCCAGTAGTATTAGTATCAGTCCCTTACCTGACATTTATCCACTGAATCTCATGCCTGGAAACTCTAAGCAAACACAGTGTTAGCAACTTTGTGTACATTGCACTCCAAGACACCCTTCCACAATAATCATGTGTGAGAGGGAGGCTTGGAACTTAGAAGAGAGCTATATTCTCTCTCCAAGCTAGCTTCAATTCCAAACCATTGGCAAAACCCAGTTGAAAACGATCGACTAGTTTCAGTCTTTATATTATTATCTAACCTCAACTGGATGTAATGACAGACGAAATTCTAGCGTCTGAACCCAATAAATGGGTCATCCGTGTGAGAAATATTGTTAGATAAATGTGCCCCTGAAGCCCATGCTAAGTATATTAACAATTTTTTATATTTTTTAATATGATATATTATTCGAACCGATATTTAATAAGTCTTTAATGATGGTAATATAATCAATTTAAACTAATAAATGTTATTGCTGGGAATGCAATCTTTTGCTGAGAAATTCAACTGAGTGCACTCAGCCAATGAGCTAAGCCCTCACCAATAGACTTATTTAAGTGCTGCAGAGGAGTAGGCAACCAGGGCCTGGCAGACAGCAGGTAAGTTGTAACACAATTTGATTACTGTGAGGGTGTACGTTCACCCCTTGCACCATAACCACTATAATGGGCTCTAGTAGTTATGGTGCCTGGAGTACTCCTTTAAAGTACAAATAGCCTTGAATATTCGTTAAGCCCCTTTATAAGGATGCTGATTATGCAATGCTACAAAAAAAATTAAAAAATACAAAAAAAAATCCTAAATCTCAGCAAGTTATGCAGATTTTTTTGTTGCAAGGCATTGTGAAACTGGCTTTAGCTGTTAGATGTGAATGCTCAGACTATGGTGGAAGCTTGCAAAAAAAGCTGGATGAATCAGATATGATATTGTGGACTTTCTCGCTTGATGCACATATAATAGATATGCATAGCAGTG
>OW240914.1:87685303-87742154 GCA_933207985.1 Pelobates cultripes | reverse complement strand
TCTCGAGCAGGGGTAGGCAAACTTTTGCAACTTCAGATATTTTGGACTACATCTCTTACAGTCATAATTCTGGCAAAGCATCATGGGAGGTATAGTCTACAACATCTGGAGTTCTGAAGGTTGCCTACCCCGGTCAAGGTTGTAAGATAAATATTGTTGGATAACATGATCTGCATACACAATTGCTGTGTATATATGAACAACCTTTATCCTATCTAGTTATTATTTATTGGATAATATGTTCTGGCATTTTGTAAATATACATTATATTGTTTAAACAATCAAACCAATAAGATATAGATTATTCAACTAGCAGGATATTCAAAACTTGTGCCCCTATTGATTACTAACTCTTATACCTTTCCGGTTGAGATCTATAAAATGTTCCAGTTCTACAAGCTTTACTAATGAGGGTAAACAAGCTATGTCTGGATGAGTAAGAATCTCTGAGTATGTCATAATGCTAAGGTCATCCAGGAGTGAAGCTGTGTGTCTTCGTGGTAAAGGTCTCTGACAGAAAATGTGTATATCTAAGTGCTAGGGATTTTCAGAGTAAAGGTTTCTCCCTGCATGTCAGGTCATTTGCTGCTTGGCCCACTATCATATAATATGTCTGCCTCATTTAAAACATTAACTCCATATAATGTAACTTTTTGTTGACCAAGTACTGAAACAATAGAACAATAAAATTAGATAGTAGTGAGTCAATGGAGCCAAAGAAATCCCAACAATTAGCATATTTTATTTATTGATTTATTTATTTATAAAATATTTTACCAGGTTGGATACATTGAGATTTCTCTCATTTTCAAGTATGTCCTGGGTCCACAAAACATTGCATTATCTAGTGCCATAGCTTGAGATGTGTTATTTTCCAAAGAACATAGCGATAGGATAAAAGTGAAAGTGAGGTTTCCAATTTAAATAGTAATGTGTTGAATGTATGATAAAACACATCATTGGGAAATAAACAGATACATACTAAATGTATTTTTAAAAATATGAAAACCATCATACAATATAAGAGCTACAATAGTGCAGTAGTTGCTGTCTTCACAGTGAACTGTTTGGAACCTACCAAGAACCCGTTATTGATTATTTCAGCAAGCTGGGTGATAGCTCTTTCAAGAAGCTGGCTGGTGGTTGTTCCAGGTAACTGGCTGTTGAATCCTCCAGTAAACTTGCTAGTCAATATTCCGATAAGCTGTCTGTTCCATGTTCCAGTTATGTTCAGTTGAGCTGGCAGTTAGGTGTTCCAGCAAGGTGACTGGATAGTGTATCAATAAACTGGACGTCATATACTTCAGTAGGCTGTCTGTTTAATGTTCCTGTAAACTGGCTGTTGGATGCATCAGTGTCAAGATAAGCAACCCAAAATGCAGGGAACAGGACACCAGAAACAATTACTAAACAGAAACTAAAGCAAAGGTACGTAGTACCTGTCTTTAGAGTGGCCAGATTTAAAGTAAAAGCCCAGTAGGGTGATATACTCCTGCAAGCAGTTAAAACAGAGTCAGGGACAGGCCTTGGTCAAGAAATACAGAATAACAACAGAACGATAAGGAAAGCCAAGGTCAAGGAATACAGAGAATCAGAGTAATCAAAGTTGGGCCAATAACAGGAAAATATTGCAATATACAAATATTGCAGATGAACACACTAGTGATTAGCAAGAACAACTAAACGGCAGAGACTAGCTGGACCAAGGGGTTTAAATAGGTGTGCTGTTATTGGTGAGCATCATTGGTAGTGCACCAAAACATATGGGATGGGTGCAGTGGCGTACACATGACCCATGGGGCCCCGGCGCGCGGGCCGGGTCGCAACACATGGCGGTGGACACCTGGTCACAGGGGTTACAGGGCTGCGACCCCTGTATGTACGCCAGTACATGCAGATGCACACACACGTAAAGGACCACTACAGACACCCAGATCACATCAGCTCAATTAAGTTGTCTGGGTGTCAGGTCCCTCTAGTTTTAACCCTGCAGCTGAAAACATAGCAGTTTCAGAGAAACTGCTTTGTTTCACTGAGGGTTAATCCAGCCTCTAGTGGCTGTCTCACTGACAGCCGCTAGAGGAGCGCACTGAATGTCCATAGGAAAGCATTGAGTAATGCTTTCCTATGGGAGGTTTGAATGCGTGCGCGGTCGCATTCGGAGCTGAGAGGCTGAGGGATCCCCAGCGCCAAGGGAGTCCGGAGCTGGAGAAAGGTAAGTGCTGAAGACACACACACTCTCACTTACAGACGCATATACACTAGCTAACAGACACACACATTTACTGACAGAGACACACTCAGCGACAGACATACATACACACTCACAAAACATACACTCTCATTGACAAACACAAACTCACTAACAGACATCAAACAGACTCACTAACACACACACACACACACTCAGTAAGACACACACAGTAACACACTCACTGACACTCACTAGCAGACACACACACTAACACTCACACTAACACTCACACTAACACTCACACTAAGACTCACACACACTCTAACACTAACACTCTAACACTCACTCTAACACTAACACTCTAACACTCACTCACACTCTAACACTCTAAGACTCACTCTAACACTCACACTAACACTAACACTCACTCTAAGACTCATACACACTCTAACACTAACACTCTAACACTCACTCTAACACTCACTCTAACACTAACACTCTAACACTCACACACACTCTAACACTCACTCACACTCTAACACTCACTCACACTCTAACACTCACACAGACTCTAACACTCACACACACTCTAACACTAACACTCTAACACTCACTCTAACACTCACACTCTAACACTCCCACACACTCTAACACTCACACTAACACTCACTCTAACACTCACACACTCTAACACTAACACTCTAACACTAACACTCTAACACTCACTCTAACACTAACACACACTCTAACACTCACACTCTAACACTAACACTCACTCACACTCTAACACTCACACATTTAAAAAAAAAATGTAATCCCCTCAGCCTCCTTACCTTTTGGAGTGCTGGGGGGATTCCCTGGGGTCCAGTGGTGCTGGTCACCCAGCAGGCGGGTGGCCGGTCGGGCAGGCAGGCGGGCGCGCGAGGGAGCACTCAGTGCTTACTCCGGTATCAGTGCGGTGCGCGAGGGAGCTGAAGAGGAAGCACTGAGTGCTCCCTCGCGCGCCCGCCTGCCTGCCCGACCGGCCACCCGCCTGCCGGGTGTCAGCAGGGCCAGCCTCGGGGGGCCCTGGGGTGGTCGTCTCCTGGGCCCCCCAGGGGAAGAGGCTGGCCCTGTGGGTACACACCGGGTCGCAGGGGCGGCCGGGCCCCCTGGTGGGCCGGGCCCGGTCGCAGCCGCGACCCCTGCGACCCTGGTATGTACGCCACTGGATGGGTGAGACCAAAATGAGATGGTCTCAGAATTTTGACGTTTAGAGAAATCCTTATAAAAGGAAGTATGGGATCAGTGTTCTGTGTCAACTCCAAATAATGGGCGGCAGCATTTTTGGCACAATTTTACAGTGTGGTTTCAATAGTGACTCGAGTATGCTGTACGGCACCAATATGGAAGCAATGAGATTGAGAGATATCTATATTGATTGAAGGAAGAATGACATATCTCTATTAACGCAAGAATGCTTTGTGGTAGTTTATTTGAAGCATGGTCTTGTTACCAGTGGGGTACCTCAGGGATTGTTCTTGGACCCATTCTCTTTAATATTTTTATTAGTGATATTGCAGAAGGTCTTGATGGTAAGGTATGTCTTTTTGCTGATGATACTAAGATATGTAACAGGGTTGATGTTCCAGGAGGGATAAGCCAAATGACAAATGATTTAGGTAAACTAGAAAAATGGTCAGAATTGTGGCAACTGACATTTAATGTGGATAAGTGCAAGATAATGCATCTTGGACGAAAAAACCCAAGGGCAGAGTACAGAATATTTGATAGAGTCCTAACCTCAACATATGAGGAAAGGGATTTAGGGGTGATTATTTCTGATGACTTAAATGTAGGCAGACAATGTAATAGAGCAGCAGGAAATGCTAGCAGAATGCTTGGTTGTATAGGGAGAGGTATTAGCAGTAGAAAGAGGGAAGTGCTCAAGCCATTGTACAGAACACTGGTGAGAGCTCACTTGGACTATTGTACGCAGTACTGGAGACCGTATCTTCAGAAAGATATTAATATTTTACTGGAGAAAGTTCAGAGAAGGGCTACTAAACTGGTTCATGGATTGCAGGATAAAACTTACCAGGAAAGGTTAAAGAAACTTAACATGTATAGCTTGGGGGAAAGGCGAGACAGGGGGGATATGATAGAAACATTTAAATACATAAAGGGAATCAACACAGTAAAGGAGGAGACTATATTTAAAAGAAGAAAAACTACCACAACAAGACGACAGAGTAATTAGAGAGGCAAATGGATCAATAAAATGGCTGTTTAATACTCCAGTAAGCTGACTGTTGAATTTCACAGTTAACTGGTTATTCTATGGCGCAATAAGCTGGCTATTAAATAAGCCTTTATAGCTGGCTACTGGATGTTCCAAACTGTGACTCTTGACTGTATCATGTTACCTTTACTGTTTCATGTTACAATTTTCTTCTTTATTTAACAAACCAATCAATCAAAAAATAAATAATAAGTAATCTGGAAAGTTCAAATGTTCATCCCCTAAAAGTGCAACCACTTATTTGTATTGTCACTACTATGAAAATCACAGGATGTCTTCCAAAACATAGCATACAGCATACCTAGAAATAACATGTACAGAACCATATACAACTGAGAGCATGCATATATAAATCAATCACTGGCTTATACTTATACACATAGACCCCCATAGACAGTCACAGACATAAAGACTATCCATCTATTTCTCTAATACTTATATTCACAGATACTCACAGAAATATAGAATTTACATGAACTCACATCTATGCATATATACAAATGCACAAACATGTTCTGTAAATTTTAATAGACAGAAATGTCAATTGACAGATATAAATACAAACATATTGCTGTAGTCTCTGCATTTACATATATCCTAATGCAAACCCTATATACATCATCTGTCCCACTAAGCATATTGTTATTCTCCAGAAATCCTGGTAATTAATGTCATTTGCAGCTTACATGTCAAGTTTTTGATTGCATCCCAAAAGAAAAATACTCAAGATTTACACTTAATAATTGATTCATAAACTGTCAATCAGCTCTTATTTACATAGAATCAGTGACTAAAATCATAATTTCATTGCTAAGATATTCTGAGTTCAGGGGAATATTTCCAGACTTTGTCCTGGCATTACAGAATCACTCAATTAAACCAGAGAGTGATAAAAGCTGAAACATATGAACACATGAAATCTGGTGAGCAAACAGACATACTCAATTGGAGTGTACCCCTCCACCCCCCTCCCTAAATGATATGGAATTTAGGCCAGGCCGTTGACATAGCTAATATGAACTGCACCTGAGCCAGGTGCAATATGTCACTTGTTTCAGAATTGCCATATACTTAGAAAACAATGTAAATAAGCTAAACTTGATCTATGAAACAATTAATAGAAAGAGTTTTACTTAATTATGTGTTTAAGCATTTTAATTTATGAAATGGCAGAACTAAGACATTAAATGGCAGAAAGAAAGTTAACTTTATACTAAATTTTGTATGCCTCTGTGTCTATAAAACATGTTTTTTTCTCATTGATTTTACCTGTTTAGATGTTCATGGGGAAAATAATTTAAATTTATGTGGTGAGGCTGGGACCGTATAGTGCACTTAAAGTAACACTATATTTCAGGAACACAAACATGTATTCCTGATCCTATAGTGTTAAAACCCCCATCTAGTCCCCCGTGCCCCCCCTTCTTCCCTAAATATAGTACAATCTTACTTGTATTGAAGTCTGCAGCTGCTGGCCCTGCCCCTGTCTGCCTCTGACCTGCTTGCTGTCATTATCAGAAGTGGTGGCCTGAGCCAATCATAATGCTTCCCCATATGATTGGCTGAGACTGTCAGAATACAATAAGCTGTAGTTGTTCTGGTGACTATAGTGTCCCTTTAAAAAATATTTTATGCACATGTACATTCCAAAGTAGTGTGCACAATGAACTATTATAGACATTCTGTGATTTGGAAGGTGTGCGTAACACAATTTTACTACTTGACTTGTTCTATGTAAATCAGTGGTAGTCAACCTTTTTCTACCTACCGCCCACTAATGCATCTTTCTTGATGGAAAAATTTCCTTACCGCCTACCAGTTTTCGCGCAAGTGCAGAATATTTTTTTAGAAAGGAGGGTGTTTTAAAATGTACGTACATTTATCTTTTTATTTCTGCTTTATGCATGTTTATAATGTTTTTAACTTTATAAAGTTTAATGAGAAAACAAAGTAAATTGAAATTACCTTTTCTAGTGATTAATGAGATCCTTGAGGTTGATGCTGCGAAACTAAATATTTGATATCTGGTTCGATTTTCGTAAGGAAAAAACGAAGGTCTCCTCTTTCGGTGATAATCAGACGATTTCTCTGTTTGCTCATAATATGATTTCTCATCTTTGCATCAGCTCCCCTCCTCTCCCTCCTCAATTCCCCTCCCCACCTTTTTTTCCCCCTTTTTGCTATTTTGAAAAAAAAAAAAAGGTGGGGAGGGGAATTGAGGAGGGAGAGGAGGGGAGCTGATGCAAAGATGAAATCATATTATGAGCAAACAGATAAATTGTCTGATTATCACTGAAAGAGGAGACCTTCGTTTGTTCCTTACGAAAATCGAACCAGATATCAAATATTTAGTCTCGCAGCATCAACCTCAAGGATCTCATTAATCACTAGTAAAGGTAATTTCAATTTACTTTGTTTTCTCATTAAACTTTATAAAGTTAAAAACATTATAAACATGCATAAAGTAGAAATAAAAAGATAAATGTATGTACATTTATTTTTTTTAAAACACCCTCCTTTCTAAAAAAATATTCTGCACTTGCGCAAAAACTGGTGGGCGGTAAGGACATTTTTCTATCAAGAAAGATGCATTAGTGGGCAGTAGGTAGAAAAAGGTTGACTACCACTGATCTAGATCATCTAGTATTGATGAAAATTTAGCAGTTTGATTTTTCAGTTCACAAAAATTTAGTGTTTTAAAGGAAACCCTCAACGGTGTAAAAAAATCCAGTTATTTTCTATTTAGCTACATGGAAGCACCTACCTAGATTTAATTTAATTTATTTTTTTTGTCAGTTTTTTTTTTCAGATGTTAGCAGTTTACAGGAAAAAAGTAGTGGCATCATATATGAGAACATCAGCGAAAATTGTACACCTTGTATGTTGTCCTATCTAGATTTTTTTATTAGAATAGAATAATCTATAAAGAAAATATCTTGTGTTGTTTTCTACTCACTGACTATATTTGAATTCCAGTTATATTTTGATTGGGCAAAAACACTCAATGACCAATTAAATTTACATCTTTGATTTTTAACGAGTCATTTTTTTTCTCCAGCATAACTACGTAGTAAAAATGCATAACTGTTGTTTCTATACTTATGTCACGTAAAACAATTTATTTTAAGACATAACTGCACTTACAGTATAATCTAAACTTTCTAAATTCTGGAAGATAGGCTTGTCCTATTACATTATTAGAAGGTAGACTTGATACATCAGATTTGCAGAGATAGACTTGACACATCACATTTCACAAAGTTAGATTTGACACATTACATTTCTGGAGGACAAACTTAGCATAGGACCGTAAATGTGTCAGTTTAACTATCTACATATTGATTTTGCCAAGTGCTGGAAGTTCGATACCAAGGGCTTTGCTATATCAAGAACAAAACAAATGCATACAGATATATTATATAATACTGAAATGCCATATCGGTGATGTTAAAGATATACTAGCCACGTTTGTTCATTCTTAAACAAGGTGATATTGTCAGTAAAACAAAGCATGTGACATACACTCTACTACCATGACTTGAGACAGTTCATGTTTGCTAAAAACCAACAGGGTTATTTGCTAAATTACAATTTTATTTTAAATTAAATCCGAATGGAAAATAGAGGCAAAAATAGTCAAGTTATGACTATGGATAAGTACTGGATTTTTTCTAAATTAGCTATGTTTGCCTTCTTTTTTTAGTAGGAATAAATTCACACACAAAAATGAATTGTTTAGTGAATAACCCTATTTATCTTTTATTGCATCCGTCTAGCACAATACAACATGTTGGGTGCGCCAGCCATCATAGCTGAACACATTTTATATGCAGAAGCCACTAAGTCAAGGACTAAAAGTTAGTTTTTAACAGCCAACTCAAAGTTTCTTTAGTACAAACAAGAATTTCCTATTCATTAAATAGTTTAAAACTGCTGTAATAACTTTAAAAAAAAAAATACCAAAAAAATAGAAATATATCCAAAACGCAAAGATAAATATTTATTTTGCATACAACCGTTGACAGGAAAATGACAAATATCATTCAGCTACCGTATTGGCATGGATGGCTTCATTTGTTGAAAGAAATTCATGGTGGAGATACAGTCTGATATTTGTTATATATTCAGGAGAATTTTTAACATGAATAGTTACCCTTTCATGAACCTAGAGTTTGCTCTCACAGGCTTCATTCAATATGTATATGACCGTTTGTACATATTGTTAATGTAGCTGGATAATTGGTGCTGGATTCTGGACCTTAAGTCTTGGTGCTGACAATTATGATGGGACTAATTTCAGACAAACTACAGACAGAAAACACTACCACAGCAATCCAATCCAAGTGTCCTTGTGAAGGTGGTGAGGGAGAGAAATTTTCTTGGCCTTTTTTATCATCACATCCTTATGCCCTTGACATCATTGTGACTTTGGTGCATTTGATATAATCACGCCTCTTAGCGTGTTCTGGTTCCAGGTGCTTTAGAATCCTGATACTGAATGATTAGAAAATTAGAATTATATTTATTATTATTAAACTTAATTGTATGACTTATAAATAATGTACTATGGTGATCGTTTGATAAAGGCTTTGGTTGAGGCCAAAACATTGCAGTGTCTCTTCAATAATCATGCCTGTTACATTACATCGAATGCCTGGACTATCCTGTTGTGTTCATTTGTATGTTGAGGATTTGCCAAGCTCGGGTCCAGTTTTGAGCACTAGGGATTGTTAAAATAGTGCGGTTTCCTGACATATGCATAGTCCCCTTTTGGCGTTTGCTTAATTAACCCCATACCCACAAAAATACTCAGACACCTTGTATTGGGAAAATTAATATCACAGCTTTAATAATATAAAAGATAACATATAACATTATAAAGTCATTGTCAACACAATACATAATACACTATTAACCTCTATTAACCACACCGACAATTACCCACATAAACAATTATTGATACCAACCCTAACATATAAATAAATGAACATAAAACATAAACCATTACCACAGAGGGCATGATTTTCCAGCTTTCACAATGTAGGGATATACCAAGATACACCCTATACACAAGGTTCGGAGCTACTGACGAGCTCGAACCTACTAATACCATTCCAAACTTAACTGTTCTTAGCAACTAAAACTAACATACCTATGACCATCTGACCTACCCTCCAACTTTTCTATCCATCCCCCACCACAGCTCAGAGCTTGACTACTTAAGCTACCTGAGCGCCCCCCCCCAACAAGAACACAGCTTTCTGTAAACCATCCTGAAAACCAAGCAACATAAAGTCCAGACCCACATCGGAAAGATGAACACCGTCTGGCCAGTAATATCCCGGAAGCTTTGCTCTCAAGTCCTGGTGTCTGATGACCACCCCCCCACTCAACGAATATAATTCGCCATGGTTTTGTTCACCTTACCCCTGCTTTTTTCTAATGCCCTCACCTCCCTAGCATGACGCCAATGCAAACAGGGAATCATCTCAGACCACACTACCACCACCCCGGGGACCATCTGCCTCAAAGTGTCCACATCTGTCTTCATCTGCTGAATCAGTTCTGCAGGACCTGTCCCAAATCATTCCCCCCAGCGTGTACCAACACCACATTTGGCACCTGACCTTCACCAACCGACATCCATAACTCACAACACCCTTCCCCCCGCCAGCTGGAACACCAAAAACCAAACCACAAGACTCGGACTACTGAACGGCTGCATGCCGTGACGACGAACTGTGGCCCTACTTTTTGCCCAGTAGATGAACGAGTGTCCAATCACCCAAGCATTTCAGCCTATGGGAGTTAATACAAGTAGACAAACATGTAAAGAAATAAATTAACACATGTACCCTCCAAACATTCACCTGAGCCTAAACTAAACGGTCAGGTCTCACGTAAGTATTAAAACGCACTGATTCCCACCAA
This sequence comes from Pelobates cultripes, assembly GCA_933207985.1. Lineage (NCBI taxonomy): Eukaryota > Metazoa > Chordata > Amphibia > Anura > Pelobatidae > Pelobates > Pelobates cultripes. The sequence goes on along the minus strand of OW240914.1, from coordinate 87,731,748 downwards.
CCGACTTTCTTAACCAAGTCCTCTATCAATCCCAGCCGGGTAGCCTCCGTCGATTCAGAAAGAGTGCATCCCAAACTGCGTCAGAGAAAAGCCCATACGTGCCAAGGTGAACCGGAAGACCCGGAGGAACTGGAACCTCGACAAGGAGGACCCATCAGCGTGAACCAAAAATGAACCCCGAATCCCTGCACGTATTGCCCGAAAAGCAAAAGCAGAAGACACTGGACAAACGTTGACACCTGGCAACGAAAACATCACTACCGAGCAACCCTTACCGATGACGTCAGTCTTAGACCAACTCAAATGCAACACCACCCGATCTTCCCATAATTCGACCTCTGAAAGTTGCAAACCCCCTCCACCAAAATGATTACTCACCCGAAATGCCCCGAAAAAGGCCCAGCTAAAGGCCATGGAAAACAGCAGGACTTCATACTCCGAAGAACAAACCTCCGGGAGGGTGCCAAACTGACCTTGGAGGACCTCATACGATACAGGCTGCCACGCGTACCGCGACGTCCGCCCCTTCCTGTGCCCTTTAAGTGTTTGCCGGACAATAAAAATGCTTAGTCATGTCCTCCCAACCATTCAGTTTGAATTAGAATGCTAGCGCTGTCATGTTTCACCCCACAACCGAAGGAGAAGCGCCGAAGCAAGCAGCCTACACAGGAACCATAAAAGCGTCTCAAACCAGGCCGCTCTATGCAAACCACCGTCCTATCCCAATCCTGCCAAACCTTGATGTAGGCCGCCCATGCAGATTGCGCCAGTGACCCTCTTATGAGTCTGCCAAACAAGATGTCCCGAGCTGTCACACCTCCGCTGGACAGGGAACCCCTTCTTCCTGCGCGCCCGGATCTGCCGACTGAAACCTCGCAAACTGCAAATGAGAGAGCGGGTCAGCAACAACATTCAAGAACCCGGGCACGTGTCGCGCCCGGAAAACCACATTGAATTTCATGCAATACAAGACAAAACGGCGGAGTAGCCAAACCACTGGGATGGAGGAAGCAGATAAACTGTTAGCAGCTTCCACTACTGACATGTTATCAGAGAAAAATATCACCTTCCTGTTCTGCAACTGCCGCCCCCATGACGCCAAAGCCACCACTAACGGGAAAAATTCCAGAAACACAGAGTCACGAATAATCGGGCTGGCCTTCCACGCCTTCTGCCATGGTTCCGCACACCATTGCCCCGCAAAATAAGCTGCAAACCCCACACTCCCTGACGCATGCGTAAACAATTCCAAATCCGGCGAAGCCACCGCCGTCTCCCGAAAAAAACACTCGGCCATTGAAATCTCGCAGTAAAAACAACCACACCTCCAAATCGGCTTTCATGGAAGCCGATACCCATACAAAATGATTACGGAACGAAACGCTACTCGTAGCCCTAGCCAGGAACCTATTAAACACCCGACCCACCGGAATCACCCGGCAAGCAAAATTCAGAGGACCAATCAAGGACTGCAGAGCCCGCAATGTAACTTTCCTAGCTCCACGTACCTCAGCTACCGCCTGCCGAAGAGCAATCAGCTTCTCCTCCGGCAAGCGACACACCCCCTGCACTGAATCAATCTCCAAGCCCAGAAAGGATAAACAGGTTGTGGGACCCACAGTCAGATCATGGGACCCACCAGCGGCACGCCGAAAACTTGTGCGACCCAACTCCAGTGAGTTTTGTGCCCGCCTCCACCTGGACCACCCACTCCCAAAAGGAACTGAATTTTTAGAAGTAGGCACACGAGATGAAACGACCCATAGGCAGGATGTCATCGGCCCCGCGTCATGACATCCTGGGTACCTTGACGGACTTTGACCTCCCTGACCTCCCAATCGTCTGACCATGCATTCCCTCGTCCTGACCCCACTGGCCAAGTCCACCTGACAAGAGCCCTCTACTCGTCGGCCCCGTGTCATGACCACAGGTGAAGCCCTACCGTCTCCTTGCCTATCACCATGCAGAACACTCCTGGATCCCTCCCTATTTGTACCCCCCTGGGACCTAACATCTGAGCTTTGGTTGTGGTGACGCCCGTCCACCTGCAGGGAAACCCTATCAGTTTACCACCGTCAGCCCGTCCAAGTGGTGACCCCCTAGCGTACCTCTCCCCCTGTGTGCAACCCCTGCACTGTGGTGTCACCCTCCCTGCCAGCCTGGGAGGGAACCGTGAGGAGCTTCTCCTAGCCCCCACCCGTCCGGGGAAACTGACCCTTGCCTAAGTCCCCACTAAGCCCTTCCCTTGCCTTGTGCCTGGGGTACCCCCTACGTGAAGCCCTAGTGCCAGTAAGCAGGTGACCCACCGTGTTGGTGGCCGACTCACCCGTAGTTGAAACTGCACCATCCATCATCAATCCGGTCACTGCAGCCCTCCTGGTGGCATTCCGGCCAACCGCAGAGTCCACTGCCAAGGAACCCACCTTCCGCTTGGCAGCCGCCTTGCCCACCATGGGAACCAAACCAGAGTCACCAGCCATAGTCCTGGGTTTGCGGGCCGAACTGTCTGAAGTGCCCACAGCCCGTTCGGGAGAAATCCGGCGTTGCTGTTCACGGCCCCAAAATCCGGCAGCTCCCAGTTCGTGGCCCGAACATTCGTCTGGATTCTGTTCATGACCCAAACGTTCGGCAGTTGTACGTTCACAGCCCCAACGTTCGGCAGATTCATGTTCGCGGCGAGAACGTTCGACAGTTTCTACCTGTTCAGCTGCTCCGCCGGTTACCTGTTCACCACCCGAATGACCATCCATGCCTGACTGCACCGATTCGCAGCCCGAATGTCCTCGCACCATCATGCTCGTGGGAACACGTCCTGGCCGTGCAGCCACACACCAATGCCGTCCTTGTGGTACAGCCTTCTTGGGACTCCGTCCAGCTGCAGCTTCAGCCCTACCAGGCTCCAAAGTCGGGCTCCTGCCCCTCCGACCCCCGGCCTGCTCACTGGGGCTCAAACGCTGCGGTGGCCTGGTCCGCCTAGCGGGCCGACTTCCTTGGGACACAGGAAAAGGCCTGGCTAGGCGCAAAGCATCTCCCAGACGTCCTTGAAGTCATACCACTCCCTTCTCCAGCACAGCGATTGTACCTGGAAGACAAAAACAGAGACACCACACCGACCTGCCACAACAACAGGTAAAATGGCTCCCTATATACTCCCCTTACCCAAAAGCCCACCCCCAATATCTACATATACTATGCCTGTCTCTGAGCAATGTCAAGGCCCATTCCCCTTAGATACACTGCTCCATGGGCTACACTACAATTGTTTTAATTAATATACAGTGTCACATAAAAGCAGGAGGTTGTTGAGTTGTTAGAGAGACGGACATAGCAAGAGATTTTATAAATGAACAAAGTCAGATTTAACTTAATTATTTTATAGCTAATCTGTCCACATTTTTCTAATACTATATTCAGTACTATTGCCATTTTATGTTGTCATCCATGACCAAGTTTGGTGCATAGCACTCATATGGGCAATGTCTATTTAATTCAACCCTTTGTCAACTGTGCTAGCATCCTAGCCAGTTGCACCTTTATGGAAAATAATGTTTATGTAATGGGGCTCTTATACAATTTATTGGCAAACTTCCATTTATGTCTTCAGTTCCATTCTTTAAAGGGTCATCTTTTATTACGAGCGCAGGACCTTTTCCATTGGGACATCTAACAGCAATTTCACAACTCCATCAGGTGACTTTTACTGATCAAAGCAATCTACATGTTTTCAAATTCCAACAGTGTATGTTATGCTTGACAAAAAATATTTTACTTTGAGAAGACCCAGGCACAATGAAAGAATGGGGAAGGAATGACATGATGAGACGTAAAAAGTTCACAACATTCTATGTACTTTCCAAAAAGGCTGGGCCACTGTCACATGTGTTGTCCTCTCAGCTAACAAAGTATCCTTATCATCAACATACCCTTCTATTTTTTTTAAATTCCATTAATATGACATTTAAACATAATGATATAGACAAAATTGTGACTTTAGGCAAACATCAGGGAGGAACCAAAAAAATTAACACAATAATACTCTTAAAATTGGTAACATTAACATAAGTGTCGATCCCAGAAAGCCATTAATAAAACATGTTCAAAGAAAAGGAAACACCAATCATTCTCAAGACACAATCTCATACATACCGTTGCAGGAGACATATATTATGAGTATTAACCAAGTAGACTTGACTTGAACGAATAAATAAAACCCACAGGGTCTCACATGGCATGCCAAAAGTGTAACTTCCCCAAAGATTTATATTTTAATTTAAGGCTTGTAAAAAAAAAGAAACAGAAAATGTCAGCCAATAATCGAAGTAAGCATTGACTTATTTTAGAGGAAAACATTGTAGATAAGTATTTGGTCTTTCCCTGCTCTCACTCACTCTCCATTCTTTAAAAGGGAATATTGATTAACCTGTTAACATTCTTCCTTCACCCCCGCTGCTCCCCACCAGTGGAGGCTCATCCATAGCTGCACTTGAAGCAGCAGCCCACTACTTTTATGTGTGTGTGTGGGGGGGGAATATATTCAGTAGTTTAAAAACACTAACATTCTTTTTCTGGAGGGGAGGGTAGTAAGCCAAAAATATATGGAAAAAATAGTATCTCTTAAATTCTGCAATATGTTTCAGTAATGCATTCCCCCTCATTTGTAGCTGTTTGGAGTTGTTTTCTTGAGAGTATCTAGGCATATGAAAAAAATGGGTCTGGTTTGAAATTTAGTTTGAAAAATTGGTCTGGTTTGGTTTGAAATCAGCAGGTTTTGCACATACCTAGTCTCCTTTAAGAATGAATCTAGGGGATTTCTATTGAGTTGCCATTTGGACAAATGAGCCAGCTGCCCATGAGTGGAGGCATGCTATTGGACTCTCTATTCAGGGTCCATTATTGGCTGATAGCACCAAGGGGTGAGGATTTTACTGTCCACATGAGAGAGAAGCAAGAAGCCATCTAGGATGCAGCACATCAGCAGCAGTTGCTGGTCCCTGCAAAATGTGTTTAATTTTTATCTTTTTCTTTCTAGTGACTGTCTGAGGGCTGATTAAGCAAGGTAATTTACTCAAATATAGTATTAAATATATAATATACATCTAAAGTGCTACAGAATCTGTTGGCGCTATATAAATGGCGATAATAATAATAATATAAAGCCAGACAAACCCTGGGGTGACAAATTCAGAGGGGAATTTCTGACAGAGAGCACTGTGCTGCCTGTCACTAGTAGCTTTAATAACTCCTACTGAATCTTCAGTAAAGTGCTTAGTCAATCTACAGCTGAGACACTGTGGTTAGTTGAAAAGTTGTATAGCATCAAACTGCAGGACTGGGGCTGTGACTCTGAGGACTCATCTGATTTAAATCTGTTTTAATCTGATGATTGCTGCTTCTGTTAACCATTTAAGATACTTTTGGGCTCCATATTACCATTGCAGATTAATTATATTGCAAGTGTCAATGGTAAAAGTGGATAAGTACAATGCTGCTTTAACCCCGTGTACACTGTGTGCTGCAAGCTAATAGTAAGTCAGGACATCAAAAATAAATCTTACATTCACCTCTTGCCACCTTTTGCCATTTTACCCTACTCTGTTTACAGTATAAGTTACTTTAAACTGTGCTGTTTGTTTGTTAGTTTGCCTATTGTATAATGTTGAAAAATATGATTGCAAAGTTATAGTAATAATAATAATAATAAAAAAATTGGCTGTTTTATCACATATTACTGACTGTAGAATTTGAGTCTATTTGTGAAGTATACAAACACATCAACACATACTCCACATTGTATGGCATGACACTCCTCCTAAGAGTACCTGGGGCAATTTTGGAGGTGTGCAGGTGCGAGGATTCACTTTCAGCGTTGAGCATTATTCATATGAAACATCCATCGCCCTGACATAGATTATATTTAGAAAATATTTGAGAATTGCCTTTTTAAAGTCATCGTTTAATAAAACTATTCTGTTCAAAGAGTAAACAAATCATAAACAAAAAGGTAATTCCAAAACTTCACAGATGTATCTAAACAGGTGATTGTTAAATACATTGACTAGTGGGACTATGTCATTCCACAGGGTGTAGCCTTACAGAAAGAAACCCATCTCTTTAGGAAAGCTTATGGCCTACCAGAGTAACCTCTACCATACATACCTGTCTCTTGCTCTCCCCTATAGGGCAGTGCTTTACTCTCTCCTCCAGCTCTGCTTCACTCCCACCCTATTTGATATTTTCTGTCATAATGTGTCTTATACCCCACCTCCTATGGACTGTAAGCTTCTTTGAGCAGGGTCCTCTTCAACCTATTGTTCCTGTAAGTTTTCTTATAATTGTCCTATTTATAGTTACATCCCCCTCTCATAATATTGTAAAGCGCTACGGAATATGTTGGCGCTATATAAATTGCAATAATAATAATAATAATAATGAGCTTACAATCTAATGTTTAAAATTGGGAGTTATGACAAAAGGCAGCAGGTAGTATATGGAGGTGATGGCCAGAGAGAAAGTTATATTGAAGCCACTGATAACATGTTAAGGGAATGAGGAGGTTTTTGAGTGAGATCTCAAGCAGCTGGAGAAGCATGTTAGACAGTTAAAAAGAACCAAGGCAGGAAGAGGGGATGGTGGGGTGGCAGTGGTAAGTGAAAATAAAGTTTCTCTTTTTTAAATGAATACATTTTTTTATAGAGTCTTCTGAAAGAGCATTCTATAAACAACGGTGGTGGAAGGATAGGTGAGAAGAGGGATATTGGTAGCAATATTTTAGAGATGGTTGCTGAGGAAAAGCTAGGTCTGGATCTAGAGACAGAAGGAATCCACAGGAGGTCCAAAATCCACAAACATGCTTTCTGAACAGAATTAAGGAGCAGTAGTTAGAGGAGTGGGGTGGGATGTATAGTATTTGGTGTGAGAACACTCTGACAACCAAGTCTCAAGAGAAGTCTCCCCATAGTTACAGTTCCATGTTACCAAGCACAATTCTGTCCAACTTGGATGTCAATCATAAGCTAAGAGCAATTGGAGCAGGTTAATAGGTTAGTGCCCTCAGGATAGTCTCTCAGGTTGACAAATAACCTGAGGACAACTTTGATAGACATATAGTACCATGAACTATATACTGATTTGTTGTGGTTTAGGCGCTTCAACGCCCCGTAGTTTATTTTTTGTATATTATTTTTAAGTGTATTATTTTTTTAATTCAGTATATTATTTTTCCTAGTTATTAAAGTTTGACCTTCATTTGAGTGCAGGAGCTACTGAATCAATCTAGATATCAATTCTCTCTCTCTCTCTCTCTCTGTTTGTTTTTTTCGCTGTCTTGGTTGAATGAGCTGATCATAAATGTGTGCACCAGAAGAGGTAAATAGGGGACTATATTTTCAGTACTACAAATGTGATTTCAAGAGCAAACTAGAAATTTGGGTGTCATTTATATTAACAATATAGTCATGTGATCTGAAATGGTCAAAAGGTCATATTTTGCTTGCTGCTAAAATGTTGTTCTTCTGTTTTTCCCAATATTGACACAAAATTCAAAGAAGATCAAATAATAGATGCTAAAACAATGTGTGTGTTTTCACAGAAATATGTATTCTCAATTGTATGTTTGGAGGAGAATATTTTCTGCCATTACTAGTTCTGTCTACTGCGTACAGGGTGCATAGTGTGACAATAACTTGAGGCAATCAACACAGAGAGTCCTAAGGGAATTCCAGAAAGGAAGAAAAACAGGATAGTCCGTGCTTTTGGCCCTCAAAGTAGCTGGACTTAAAGGGAAACTTACATAGAGGGAAAATGACAGTAACTGCAGGCTGTAGAATGGTCAAACCAAGGTCACAACATGGAGGGACCAGGAATGTAAGATGTCAAGGTGCAGAAATCAGATGATATTGTGGAGAGGTCAGAATAATTGTGAAAACAAGCTAAAGTCAATACCAGAGAAGACAAGAGAAATAATTAAAACACTATTGGGCCCATAGGAAACCACAAGAAGACACCTGACTGAGTGGAAGGGAGGTTTATATAGCATAAGGTAAGTTACTAGTCACTAGTAAGTAAGTAGTCTAGCTTACAGAAGAGGTAAATAGCTTTAAAGTAGCCTATTTAACTCTGATTTTGAATGGTGTTGAGGAACATACTCTATTCATTGGTAAACCTAAAATCTGAATATGTTGCACACAATAGCATTATAAAAAGTCCTACATTCAAGCTGTGTACTGTCACCCCATGGTCTCTATGAGAAACTTGAGTGGCACTAGTTCCTGTAGGTGCCTCAGTCTGGTGCCCGCCAGGGGATGTATTCTGGATCTGACTCAGCTCTGCTATCTAATTTCTGCTATATATCTACTTCTCTGTAGACACCTCACTAGCAGTCTCTCTTTTCTGCATATATTGTTAGATCTTATGTGGCATTCTCTATATCCTCACATTGTATAAGGTTGTTTTTATGTTAGTCTCTTATATCTACTGTACATATTTATGTTTCTTCCTATTCTGATAACTATACCAGCTGTGCTAGATTCCTTCCCATTGCTTTCTGCTCCTTTTTTTTTATCTAGATGCTCGCTGGAGACATTATAATGACTTTAATTGCTTTTGCTCGTTTAGATATAGTATCCAGCTTCATTTCAGATTGTCAGATTTACCTTTTACATTAGAACGATCTTTTTGTTTACTTGTATCCTAGCAACCGAACGTGATGACGTCAGACACTATGGACTGAATGACTGACATCAGCACGCACGTTTATGACGAACCAGGAAGTGGATGGAGCACTCAGTATGGTGGATGGTCACTGGAACTAGTCCTACAGCTTATGTGGATCTTGTTTAATATGTGGGTGGCGGCACTGCAATTATTGTGAGCACTATTGTATATATGTGTATTTGTATCCATGCTTTACAAAGGACATTAGCATTGATAAAGGGCATTCTCCCAAAACGTTTGCAACCTGTACTTTGTCCTTCCAATAAATATGGTAGCACCTGGGTGTACACTTTAAATATCAGCTGCGCATTACTCCATTTTTTTCTGCTTTGGTCATTACACTTGTTATCTTTACATTGAATCAGGGTAGGCAGACATCCTGCCTCTACCTCTTATATAGATAGTGTCTGAGTGTCTATCAGTGTATGTGTCTGTGTGTATGTGTGAATATGTCTGTCAGTATATCTATCTGTGTGAATCAGTATGTCTGTCAGTGTGTGTGCCTCTGTGTGTTTTTGTGTCAGTATGTCTATCAGTGTGTGTGTGTGTTCGTGTCAGTATGTCTGTCAGTTTATATGTGTGCGTCAGTATGCCTGTCAGTGTATGTGCCTGTGTGTATGTGTGTGTCAGTATGTCTGTCAGTGTATGTATTTGTGTGTGTCAGTATGTTGTCAGTGCGTGTATCTGCATGTGTGTCAGATACACATACACATACACTCCGGGCCGGCATATCCTATTGGTGACTTAGGCAGTCACCTAGGAGCGTCGGCCCATCATGCGGCAGCCGCCTGAGTGCCATATAGAGAGCCTCAGGGGGCTACAGCACTCCCTCCTGCCAGTCCCTCAGTGTAGCGTGGCCGAGCTCCGGTCTGGTCTGCGGTACAGGAGCATCCGTCTCCTGTACCCGGCCGGACTGACACACAGTGAGCACTTCCTGTCAGTCTGGCCAGGTACAGGAAACAGAAGCTCCTGTACCACAGACCGGAGCTTGGCCAAGCTACACTAGAGGGGGGGGGGGGGGGAGAGAGAGAGAAACCATGGAGCAGGGCCAGATTAAGATCCCAGTGGACCTGGTGCTGACAATTATGAGGGGCCTAAGTACAGAATCTTGTCGACCAAAAACACTAAAACAGTAATACCTCTCAAGCATTATGTATCTGGTGGAGATGTTGCCGGAGGGAAACACATAGGATGCAGCTATAAAAAAAACTCAGATTCTCTTAAAATATGCTAATCTCTTTCTAATTCATGCTTTCATCTTTCAAGTAAATCCATACCCCCTAACAGCAGTGTCCAGTGAAGCAGGAAGTCAATGGGTGATGTAATAGGGTGGGCCACTGATGCGGATCATGTAACCAGAACTTCCGAAAGGGCCGAACATGCCCAAAAAGGAGGCGTGTATGCCCAAAGAATTGAAAGGCTAGCCTGGCATGAATGCATGTCAGGCTGCCTGCCAATCATGCATGCTGGCCAACAGTATCCTGAGCTTGGCATAATTGCGTCTCATGATGCGCTTGTTCCATGCTTTCTAAGGACTGCCCCCTAGCACTCACATGTCCACTTGTCTCCTTACCATCTTACTAGCAGGCAGAAGCTCCTGGTATACAGTCTGAGACAGAGAAAAGGTGGATGTAGTGCGTGTAGAAGAAAGGGAACATGCCACAGTGTTATAGAGACCAAAGTCAGCATTACCTTAACTAATTTCATTTCAGCTACTTCAGAGTCCAGATGCTGCAACAACGTTACAGTTCAACAATAGCTTCTACTGTAACTTGTCTGGCAATTTATGATAGTGCTGAAGCTCCTTATATGTCCACAGTTAGTGCACACTGTATCACATTAGAGCATTTGCAAATAGACTCAGCACTTTATATATACCAGACCTTATATTTGTATATACTTTCGTACATTCGTTTGTGGTTTACCCACTTTTCTTTTAAGGACAGTTATTAAAAGTTAAGTTTTATTTAATATCTATCCTTACCACTTCTTCCTATTATTATTTTTTTTTTCTGTAGTGACTCACCCTTGCCTTATTACTTTTGTGAGTCCCTGCGAGGGATTTTCCACTCTTTAGGATACTTTACCCATTTATCCTAACTCTGCTCCTGACTCCCTTTCTATGTTGTTCAGTTTTTAGTGGAATTTTTTGTACTAGGGGTTAACCCCCATCCAGGAGCGAGATCACTGTATCTCCCTTTTCGTTTTTTGTTAGCAGTTAGGGTTGCCACCTTTTTTGGAAAAAATACAGGCCTTACTAATTTGCGTAACTAATTATGTATGCTTCACATCACATGATCTAAATCACAAGGAGTGACAGGGAAAATTCTGTGAAATAACCAAAAAACTACTAAAGTTTGATTCTGCTGTATAGATGGATTGCTCCCAGTTTCTCCCTGTCTCAAAGTATCTCCCTGTCACCCAGTGTCCCCTAGTGTCTGTGTCCCCATGTCTCCCAGTGTCCCCATGTCACTAGGGGACACTGTGAGACATGGGGACACTGAGACAATTGGGGACAAAGACTATGTATCACAGTGTCCCCATTTCTCCCAGTGTCCCCCTGTCTCCCGGGGACACTAAGAGACATGGGGACACAGACACTGGGAGACATGGGGACACAGACACTGGGAGACATGGGGACACTGAGACACTAGGGACAATGGGAGACATGGGGACACTGAGACACTAGGGACAATGGAAGACATTGACACACTGACACTAGGGACACTGGGAGACATGTAAAAACTGAGACACTAGGGACACTGGGAGACATGGGGACACTGAGAAACTTGGGGGCATTGTGTCCCTAGTGTTTGTGTCCCCATGTCTCCCAGTGTCCCCAAGTGTCTCAGTGTCTCCATGTGTGTCTGTGTCCCCATGTCCCCTAGTGTCTCAGTATCCCCATGTGTCCCTGTGTGTGTGTGTGTCCATGTCTCAGTGTCCCCATGTGTGTCTTTGTCCCTATGTCTGCAAGTGCCCCCAAGTGTATCAGCGTTCCCAGGGAGAGAGACCATGAAGGGAGGGTGGGAGGGGTAGAGAGAGACCACGAAGGGAGGGAGGGAAGGGGAGAGAGAGACAAAGGAGCAGGGTAGAGAGAGACCATGAAGGGAGGGAGGGAGGGAGAGAGTCCATGAAGGGTGGGGGGGAGAGAGACCATGAAGGGAGGGAGGGGGGAAGAGACTACTATGGGAGGGGGAGAGGGAGGGTGGAGGAGCGACCACTAAGGGAGGTGGGGGTGAGGAGAGATCATTAATGGAAAGGGGGGAGAAGAGGAGAGACCACTAAGGGAGGCATAGGCGTGTGCAGCCTATTGCATTAGGGTGTGCACCCTAAAGCAAAAACACACACTCCGCGTGTATATGTATATATATAGATATATATATACACACACATATACATACATACATACACTGCTGTGTGTATGAGGGTGCTGTTAGTGTGCTGTGAGGGTGCTGTGTGTGTGTGTCTGAGGGTGCTGTGTGTATGTGTCTGAGGGTGCTGTGTATGTGTGTGTGTGGGTGCTGTGTGCGCGTGTGTGTGAGGTGTGTGTGTGTGTGATAGTGCTGGTAGTGTGCTGTGTGTGTGTGAGGGTGCTGTGTGTGCATGAGGGTGCTGTGTGTGTGAGGGTGCTGTTAGTGTGCTGTATGTGTGAGGGTGCTGTTAGTGTGGTGTGGGTATGTGTGAGGGTGCTGTTAGTGTGCCGTGAGGGTGCTGTGTGTGTGAGGGTGCTGTTAGTGTGCTGTGTGAGGGTGCTGTTAGTGTGCTGTGTGTGTGTGTTTGTGTGTGTGTGTGTGTGTGTATGTGTGTGAGGGTGCTGTGTGTGTGAATTTGCTTGGAGTGATTGTGTGTGGGAGTGAGGGGGAAAGATTAGGAAAGGTAAGAAGGATCCCCCCTCCCCTTCTTACCTTTTCCCTGGGAGGGGGATCCTTGCTGCCATCCCTGGTGGTCTTAGTGGTGAGAGTGAACTCTAGCCTGCAGCGAGGAGCTAGCGAGAGGAACCCGGCGGAGCTGCTGACTAGAGCTCCCCAGGTCCTCTCTTGCCTCTGGGCCGGTGAGGGAGATCTCGGATAGCGCAGGCTGTGCATGGGCCGACAGGGGAGATCCTGTGACCTCCCCTGCTGGCCTCGATCCATGCACGGGTCGCTGGGATTAGGGTGTGCCCAGGCACACCGAGCACACCCCGTGCGCATGCCTATGAAGGGGGGTGGGAGGAGGGACCACTAAGGGACAGGGGAGGAGAGACACTAAGGGGCAGGGGAGAGCTCTAAGGGACAGGAGGGGAGAACTCTAAAAGACAGAAGGGGAGAGCACTACAGGAAAGGGGGCAGGAAGATCACTTTGGGGGGGCATAAGAGAGGATAGACCAATAAGATTAGGGTGTAGGAGAATAACGGACAGGGGAGAGCTCTAAGAGACAGTGGGGTAGGGAAGAGCAATAAGGGACAATGGGGCAGGATACAGCAGTAAAGGACAGGAGGGGAGAGCACTAAGGGAAAGGGGGCAGGGAGATCACTAAGGGACAGTATGGCAGGGGAGAGCACTACAGGACAGGAGAGGAGAGCTCTAAGGGACAAGAGGGGAGAGAGGCTGAGGAAGGAGGGAAAGAGAAGCAAAAAGGGACTGGAAGGACTCGGCCTCTATCCTACCCCACAAACTCTCTATTTCACACTGCACACACACAATGCATCACTGCACACATACAATGCATCCCTATACATAGACTGAAACACACAATGCATCCCTACACACACAAACACACCATGCTTCCCTTACACACACACACAATGCAACCCTTACACACAAAAACAATGCACCCCTTGCACACATACACAGAAACACACAATGCATCCTTTACACACACAGAAACACACACTGAAACACAATGCACCCCTTACACACACTGCATCCCGTACATACACAGAAACACACCTTGCATCCCTTACACATACAAACACTGATTCACACAATGCATCCCTTACACACAAACACACACTGCTTTCTATCCCTTACACAAAACCACACTGCATCCATTACACACACACACTGCATCACCTACACAAACTGGAATCCCTATACACTACATTTTAATGTAAACACACACTGTGTGCAGCACTGGCGTTCACGGCCACCACCAGAAATTTTGAGGCCCCTGACAAAGCACAAGGACTGGGACCCCTTCCCCTCAGCCACCCGGACCGCCCACGAGTCCGCCCACAGGACTCCTACCTAGTCCGCAGACAATGATACAGGACTGAATGTTGCGTGTATAGTGGAAGTGAATTAGAATGTGTGTAATGGATGTAGTGTTTGTGTGTATTAGATACTGTTTGTGCAGTGAATGCAGAGTGTGTGTGTAGTGGATGCATTGTGTATAGTGAATGCAGAGTGTGTTTGAGTAGTGGATGTAGTGTGTGTTTGTGTAGTGGATGTCGTTTTTGTGTGTACTAGATGCAATGTGTTTAGTGGATGCAGTGTCTGTACTGGATGTAGTGTGTGTATTAGACGCAGTGTCTCTGTATAGTGAATGCAGAATGTTACAATGTGTGGTGGGTGTAGTGTGTGTACTGTGAATACAGGATGTTTGTGTAGTGGATGCTGTGTGTATAGTTAATGCAGAGTGTGTGTCAGTGAAGTGAATGCAGAGTGTGTGTCAGCGGAGTGGATGCAGAGTGTGTGTTAGTGGAGTGGATGCAGAGTGTGTGTTCGTGTAATGAATGCAGAGTGTGTGTCAGTGTAGTGAATGCAGAGTGTGTGTGTCAGTGTAGTGAATGCAGAGTGTGTATAGTGAATGCAGTGTGTGTGTTGGTGTAGTGAATGCAGTGTGTGTGTTAGTCTAATGAATGCAGAGTGTGTGTTAGTGTAGTGAATGCAGTGTGTGTGTTAGTGTAGTGAATGCAGTGTGTGTGTCAGTGGATGCAGAGTGTGTGTTAGTGCAGTGAATGCAGTGTGTGTGTCAGTGTAATGAATGCAGTGTGTGTGTCAGTGCAGTGGATGCAGTGTGTGTGTCAGTGTAGTGAATGCAGTGTGTTTGTTACTGTAGTGAATGCAGTGTGTGTGTTAGTGTAGTGGATGCAGAGTGTGTGTCAGTGTAGTGGATGCAGAGTGTGTGACAGTGTAATGAATGCAGTGTGTGTGTTAGTGTAGTGAATGCAATGTGTGTGTCAGTGTAGTGGATGCAGAGTGTGTGTCAGGGTAATGAATGCAGTGTGTGTGTTAGTGTAATGAATGCAGAGTGTGTGTTAGTGTAGTGAATGCAATGTGTGTGTCAGTGTATTTAATGCAGTGTATGTGTCAGTGTAGTGAATGCAGAGTGTGTGTTAGTGTAGTGAATGCAGTGTGTGAGTTAGTGTAGTAAATGCAGAGTGTGTGTTACTGTAGTGAATGCAGAATGTTACAATGTGTGGTGGATGTAGTGTGTGTACTGTGAATACAGGATGTTTGTGTAGTGGATGCTGTGTGTATAGTTAATGCAGAGTGTGTGTTCGTGTAATGAATGCAGAGTGTGTGTCAGTGTAGTGAATGCAGAGTGTGTGTGTCAGTGTAGTGAATGCAGAGTGTGTGTAGTGAATGCAGTGTGTGTGTTGGTGTAGTGAATGCAGTGTGTGTGTTAGTGTAGTGAATGCAGTGTGTGTGTTAGTCTAATGAATGCAGAGTGTGTGTTAGTGTAGTGAATGCAGTGTGTGTGTTAGTGTAGTGAATGCAGTGTGTGTGTCTGTGTAGTGGATGCAGAGTGTGTGTTAGTGCAGTGAATGCAGTGTGTGTGTCAGTGTAATGAATGCAGTGTGTGTGTCAGTGCAGTGGATGCAGTGTGTGTGTCAGTATAGTGAATGCAATTATTATTTGTGCTGTAGTGAATGCAGTGTGTGTGTTAGTGTAGTGGATGCAGGGGTGTGTGTCAGTGTAGTGGATGCAGAGTGTGTGTGTCAGTGTGTGAATGCAGTGTGTGAGTAGCCAGTGAATACAGTGTGTGTGTCAGTGTAGTGGATGCAGAGTGTGTCCAGTGTAGCAGAATGCAGTGTGTGTGTTAGTGTAATGGAATACGGGAGCAGCACGTGGTAATTAGCAGTGAATGCAATGTGGCCAGCGTAGTGTGTTTAATGCAGTGTGTGTGTAGTATGTAGTGAATACAGAGTGTGTGTTAGTGTAGTGAATGCAGTGTGTGAAGTTAGTAGCTTAAATACAGAGTGTGTTTGAGTAGTGGATGTAGTGTGTTTACAGTGATGTAGTGTTTGTGTGTACTATATGCAAGGTGTTTAGTGGATGCAGTGTCTGTAGTGGATGTAGTGTGTGTATTAGACGCAGTGTCTCTGTATAGTGAATGCAGAGTGTTTCAATGTGTGGTGGATGTGGTGTGTGTACTGTGAATACAGGATGTTTGTGTAGTGGATGCTGTGTGTATAGTTAATGCAGAGTGTGTGTCAGTGGAGTGAATGCAGAGTGTGTGTCAGTGGAGTGGATGCAGAGTGTGTGTTAGTGGAGTGGATGCAGAGTGTGTGTTCGTGTAATGAATGCAGAGTGTGTGTCAGTGTAGTGAATGCAGAGTGTGTGTAGTGAATGCAGTGTGTGTGTTGGTGTAGTGAATGCAGTGTGTGTGTTAGTGTAGTGAATGCAGTGTGTGTGTCAGTGTAGTAGATGCACAGTGTGTGTCAGTGTAATGAATGCAGTGTGTGTGTTAGTGTAGTGAATGCAGTGTGTGTGTCAGTGTAGTGGATGCAGAGTGTGTGTTAGTGCAGTGAATGCAGTGTGTGTCAGTGTAATGAATGCAGTGTGTGTGTCAGTGCAGTGGATGCAGTGTGTGTTTCAGTGTAGTGAATGTAGTGTGTTTGTTACTGTAGTGAATGCAGTGTGTGTGTTAGTGTAGTGAATGCAGTGTGTGTGTCAGTGTAGTAGATGCAGAGTGTGTGTCAGTGTAATGAATGCAGTGTGTGTGTTCGTGTAGTGAATGCAGTGTGTGTGTTAGTGTAGTGAATGCAATGTGTGTGTCAGTGTAGTGGATGCAGAGTGTGTGTCAGTGTAATGAATGCAGTGTGTGTGTTAGTGTAGTGAATGCAGAGTGTGTGTTAGTGTAGTGAATGCAGTGTGTGTGTCAGTGTAGTTAATGCAGTGTGTGTGTCAGTGTAGTGAATGCAGAGTGTGTGTTAGTGTAGTGAATGCAGTGTGTGAGTTAGTGTAGTAAATGCAGAGTGTGTGTTAGTGTAGTGAATGCAGTGTGTGTGTTAGTGTAGTGGATGCAGAGTGTGTGTTAGTGTAGTGAATGCAGAGTGTGTGTTAGTGTAATCAATGCAGTGTGTGTGTTAGTGTAATGAATGCAGAGTGTGTGTTAGTGTAGTGAATGCAGTGTGTGTGTGTGTGTGTTAGTGTAGTAGTGAATGCAGTGTGTGTGTTAGTGTAGTGGATGCAGAGTGTGTGTTAGTGTAGTGAATGCAGTGTGTGTGTTAGTGTAGTAAATGCAGAGTGTGTGTTAGTATAGTGTATGCAGTGTGTGTGTTAGAGTAGTAAATGCAGAGTGTGTGTTAGTGTAGTGAATGCAGTGTGTGTTAGTGTAGTGAATGCAGTGTGTGTGTTAGTGTAGTGGATGCAGAGTGTGTGTTAGTGTAATGAAATCAGAGTGTGTGTTAGTGTAGTAAATGCAGAGTGTGTGTTAGTGTAGTGGATGCAGAGTGTGTGTGGAGTGTAGTGAATGCAGTGTGTGTGTTAGTGTAGTAAATGCAGAGTGTGTGTTAGTGTAGTGTATGCAGTGTGTGTGTTAGGGTAGTAAATGCAGAGTGTGTGTTAGTGTAGTGAATGCAGTGTGTGTGTTAGTGTAGTGAATGCAGTGTGTGTGTTAGTGTAGTGGATGCAGAGTGTGTGTTAGTGTAGTGAATGCAGTGTGTGTGTTAGTGTAGTAAATGCAGAGTGTGTGTTAGTGTAGTGTATGCAGTGTGTGTGTTAGGGTAGTAAATGCAGAGTGTGTGTTAGTGTAGTGAATGCAGTGTGTGTGTTAGTGTAGTGAATGCAGTGTGTGTGTTAGTATAGTGGATGCAGAGTGTGTGTTAGTGTAATGAAATCAGAGTGTATGTTAGTGTAGTGAATGCAGTGTGTGTGTGTTAGTGTAGTAGTGAATGCAGTGTGTGTGTTAGTGTAGTGGATGCAGAGTGTGTGTTAGAGTAATGAATGCAGTGTGTGTGTGTGTGTGTGTGTGTTTACTAGTGTATGCATGTAATGTAATTAAAGTTATTCCCCCTCCCTGTTTCTTACCTGGTTCAGGGAGGGGGGAAGATTCTATGATCCCTGGTGGTCCGGTGGCATGGTGGGGCCCCCGGCTCTCTGTATTTGCAGAGGGGGCCCAGCGGACTGCAGGAGCACTTTACAGCATTTCCCTGTCTCTAACTCCCGCGAGATGTGGTGTGCGCGCCGAGCGGAGCGTTGCCATGCTAACCCATGGCAACGCTCTAACGGCCACAAGTCTCGCGGGAGTTAGAGACAGGGAAATGCTGTAAAGTGCTCCTGCAGTCCGCTGGGTCCCCTCTGCAAAAACAGAGAGCCGGGGGCCCACGGCTGCACATATATATAGCGATCATCGCTATATATATGTGCAGAGAGTAATTGTGTGCCAAAGCAGTCCGGGCCCCCCAGGACCGCCGGGCCCCCCAGGACCGCCGGGCCCCCCAGGACCGCCGGGCCCCCCAGGACCGCCGGGCCCGTGACAACCGTCATGGTTGTCACCCCCTGATGGCGGCCCTTCTGGCGTTAGTTCATATGACAGATCATATGGGTGGGGCATTGTGATGTCCCATGGGGGAGGGCGGGGCGAAATTTTTTTTATTTTGCCTAGGGTGGCAAAAATCCTTGCACTGGCCCTGCATACAGTATGTCTGTCAGTGTATGTGTGTGGGTTAGTATGTCTGTCATTGTATGTATCAGTATGTCTGCCAGTGTATGTGCCTGTGTGTTTGTATGTCTGACAGTATATGTGTCTGTGCATCTTTAAGTGTGTGTGTGTGTGTATCTGTATGTAATCAGTGTGTATACCTATGTGTCTGAGCATCTGCATGTGTGTAAGGATGTGTATCTGATGTCTGTATCTGCATCAGTTTATGTGTCTGTATCTGCATGTGGTCAGTGTCTGCATAGGTGCCTGTATATCTGCAAGTGTATTAGTGTATATATCTGTGTATCTGCATGTGTTTCAGTGTGTATCTGTTTGTATGTGTATCACAGTGTGTGGCAGTGTTTGTGCATACATCTCAGCATTGATACACCAGCACAACATACAAATACACCGCTGCATTCAAACTTCAACACTACTTACAAACACACTCCTGCATTGAAACATCAACACTACATACAAACATACACATTTTGTTGTTAAACATTAATAATATATAAAAACACTCCTACATGCAAAAACCAACAGTACACATAAATGCATGCTTGCATTCAAACGCCACATACAAACGCACCCCTACATTCACGCAATCCATACAAAAACATGCTTACATTTAAACACACCAATTCGGCTCAGTGCTAAATACAACCCTGCAAGCATTAGAAAATGGTAGAGCCCCAGCTGTCAAAGCATTGTTGGAGTTGCACGACATATAAGGATCTACTAGACATGTCCAGTGTGTTTCGTTCCGAATGTTAATGCGGATGAATTTGGGGCAATTCAGACATTCAGATGCTTAAGAATGTCCAAATAGCTGAATTGCCGAAGTTCCGAAGCACATAATTGCCAAAGTACTAATATACCCAGTGGAAGAATGAAGAATGTTACACTGTATACCAGTTTAAATAAAAAAAGTATACAGACATAGCCAGGATTCAGCTGTATGCATCTGCAACACTTACAACAATCAAGTAACACATTCATCTAAAATGTAAGTTACTTAGCCAGTCAATGAATGGGAATTAATAAGTAGATAACTCCCTAATTCCCATGGTATTAGGGAGCTATCTACCAAAAGGCTAAAAGACCTAAATTGGTCTTTCAGACAAATTTACTAATACTAAAAATTACTTAGTATTAGTAAATTCTGCCCCTATTCGCTATACCGCGAGTAGGGGCATGTCTATTAAACAGTTTATGCAGTTTAAAAAAAATAAATAAAAAAATGGCCCCCCTCCCGACCTCCCACGCTGTGTAATTTGACTCATAACAACACTCTGATTGGTTGATTGAAAGTAACCAATCAGAGAGTTATGAGTCAAATTACACAGCGTGGGAAAATACCAAAGAACTTTCCCACGCTGTGTAAAATGACACAGAGCACTCTGATTGGTTGAATTCCAAGTCAACCAATCAGAGTGCTGTGACAGGTAAATGTAGAGACTTACCTGTCAGTCCCTTCATTTACCTGTCAGAGCACTCTGATTGGATGGCTTAAACCAATCAATCAGAGTGCTCTGAGCCTAACTGCAGGGCGGGGCAAGGCTTTATAAGCCTTCCCCCGCCCTGAGGAGCTCAGTCTGTGCGGTGCCCTCCATGGGTGAAGATAGATTATTTTTTCAGCGTCTGGTTTTTTTTTCCCATCTGATTTTTTTTACCAATTTCTTTTTTTTTTTTTTTTGACGATTATTGTGGGGGGGTTTTCGGGGCTGAAAAAATAAGATTTTAGAAAAAAGAAGACATCAAATGGTAAGTTTTAATTATTTATTTTATAAAACCAAGAAAATACAGGGCGCCATATTCACCAGATGAATAAATGAGGGTGAAGAAAGGATATGGATAATACAGTTTATTGAAAAAAACTTTGTAATATGTAAAATGCACCAACAATGTGCAAATAATTAAAAAAGATATATATACATAAAAAGCCTTAATAGGCTAAAAGACCCATAGGTACAGCAGCTCTAAATAACATGAAAAAGTGCAAATGCTAAAGTGCAGACAGTGAAATAAAGTGAGAGAGTGCAACTCTCATCACTACAAGGATGATACACACTGATAATGTCCACACACAATCTCATAAGCAACAAACATGTAAAGCAGAAACTGCTAATACCAAAGCAGGAGGGTCCCAATGTGGCTCAATGCGTTTCGGCCTTCAGACTTCGTCAGGAGCTTCTTAATCCTCTTCGTCTTCTTTCCCCTTTTAAATCCGCCGGTCCACCGGTTCACTCGTGATCGCGCATTCGCACGTCACGCACACCGTCATACGTCATGACGCACACGTGTACGTTATTTATTTATTTACAGGTACTTAGTTATTGGTCCCCCCTCACAATTTTTACGGTGAGGGGGGTAGGTAGGGGTTAATTAATTTTGTTTGGGAGGTGGTGACTAAGGGTTTGGGGACCCCTAGTCACCTGGGGGGGTTACATTTTTATTTATGCCCCCCACCCACCGCTCAGGGGTGGGGGCCGGGGGGGAAATAGGTTCCCCTCCCTTATTCTAATTTAGGGCCCCCACCCACAGCTCGGGGGCCGGGGGGAGGACAATAGGTCCCCCCCTTATTCTAATTTAGGGCCCCCACCCGCCGCTCAGGGGTGGGGGCCAGGGGGAGGACAATAGGTTTCCTCACCCCATTATTTTACTTTAGGGCCCCCACCCGTCACTGAGGGGTGGGATTCGGGGAGGAGGACAATAGGTCCCCACCCTTATTCTTCTTCAGGGCCCCCACCCGCCGCTCAGGGGTGGGGGCCACAGGAAGGACAATAGGTCCCCCCCCTTATTCTTCTTTAGTGCCCCTACCCGCTGCTCAGTGGTGGGGGCTGGGTGGGGGGTCAATAGGTCCCCCCTTCAGTTTAAAAGCCCCTACTTGTGCAGCAAGGGTGGGGGCTCGGAAGGGGGGACTTTTTTTTACATTTATTTATTTTTTAACAGTGATTATTTTTACTTAGGAGATAACTGTAACATTAATTCAGGAAACACCTGGATCAATGAGCAGTGTGGGTGGTACCAGATACACCCAGGGCTTAACCCTTGTAATAACGAAATAAATACCAAGAAAATGAATAAATTTCACTCTAAATAAGAGTAAGGAATTCCAGGCTGGTAACTAAATGTAAATTAAATAAATGAAAAATCGCAAGCGGTGTACCAAGATGAAAGTTTAATAGCAACCACACGATCCCACTGTGGAACTAAATACAGAACAGTGTATCAAAAAATAAAGGTAAATACCATGAAGGTGCTGTCATAGGAGCTGCAGATTTTATTTACATTGTTATCTAGTTTTTTCCTTATGGTATAGTGCTTCTAGGAGCTGTCTTGTATATCCATCATTCGATAAGAGCTTGTACATCCATCCTTCGACAACAAGCACATTACCATTGCACAGTACTATTATTATTATTTTCCAATAGCTCTCCTCTATAGACAATAATTTTCTCATTCTCAGCTGGTTTTGCTGAGGATTGATTTCTCTCCTGGATACATATCCGTCCTCCACCCCATTTATATGCAGTTTATGCCGCCAAACAAGTAGACAGCGCACTGTTTAGGGGATTTTCCCCTTGTGACATTTCTCTCCAAACTATCAGTTGGATTATATCCACAACCAGAAGAGTCACTAAGGGCATCCCATTATTATTCTGAGAGGTAATTGCGCACCACTCCCTAAGTGGATACAGAATGAACATATGTATCATTTTTATTTTTGTGATCATAATAAATTTACCTTTATTTTTTGATACACTGTTCTGTATTTAGTTCCACAGTGGGGTCGTGTGGTCGTTTCCCTATCAAACTTTCATTTTGGTACACTGCTTGCGATGTTTCATTTATTTAATTTACATTTAGTTACCAGCCTGGAATTCCTTACTCTTATTTAGAGTGGGATTTATTATTTTTACTTAGTATTAGTAAATGTGGCTGAAAGACCAATTTAGGTCTTTCAGCTTTTTGATAGATAGCTCCCTGATACTGTGGGAATTAGGGAGTTATCTACTAAGCGGCTGCAAGAGAACAGCCGAAGTCCCGAAATGTCGAAGTGCCAAGTCCCGAATTTCGGAATGCTGTATCGAATCCCCATGCACATCCCTAGGATCTACCTTCTGGCCACCCTTACAATTGGGGGACCAAAACAAATTCTTGCACCAGGGCTATTTCTACTTTAATAACAAAGACAAAATGTATATCAAACCACACAACGTGAAAAAATATGCAAAAAATACAACCTGAGCTTGTCAGTATAATCAGGTGGTATCTAAAAGCATAAGATAAAATACAACATAGTGTAATCTGTATAAAAACAGTAAGAATAGGGCAAAACAGACTATCACTCACATTATGCAGAGCCGTCCCAGGCTCTGTATTGTAGGCTCAAAGGTGCCAATATAGGCAAACGAAACTCCCAGAAAGTGGATGGAGAAGTTGCTCAAAAGATATATATTTATTAAGTAAAATTCAAAATTATAAAAGCTCGAGGTAATAGGGGAGTGGAATCCAGACTATGCAAACAAAAGGATATCCACTTACCCCAAATAGCAACCAAGAGCAAGTGCATAAAATGAACACAAATAAAAATAATAATAAAATACAGCTAGGTAACAGCAGCAAGCAGCAGACGCGTTTCGGCTATACAAGCCTTCTTCAAGTGCTAATATTGGGGTCTCCGGAGCTTCTTTAAATACTTTAAGTCATTACAAACACATGTGTATAGTTTCCGTTCGATTCTGTCACTTCCGGTATTTTCAAATGACGTCACTTCCGGTTAGCGGCGTTTGGAATGCATGGTGGAACGCATAATGGAACGCATGGTGGAACGCAAACTTCACCATGCCGTTTTCTTGCCGACCGGATAACAAAGTCCATAACATATGAAATGTAAATACAGAACGTATAAAAAGGAAGAAATAGTTAATTCAGTTCAATTGAACATACATATGAGGCAATAGACATATAAGAAGTATATAAATATAAGAATAATATATAATAAAAATATGTAATTAAAATAAGAGTTGGCAATGGATGGAAAATAAAAGCAATAAAGACTAACAATATCTTAAAGAGATAAAAAATACTTATCAATATAAAAATTACTCTAAAAATTGGCTAAATTCAAAATCTAAATTAAGTCCATTGGGGGATAATGTGTCTACTTCAAAAATCCATTTACTTTCTATCTTAGCCAACTCTTTTACATTATTTTCACCTCTCCAATTTTTTTCTTTTTTAAAAATGGCCATAAATGATAATACTGATGGATCACTTCTATGCTTTTCAGCAAAATGTGCTGACACACTATGTTTAAGATATCCCCTCTGTATATTGCCCAGGTGTTCCGCAATTCTGGTTTTTAAAGCTCTAGTGGTCATCCCAATGTATTGCAGACCACATGGGCACCAGAGAAGGTGTATGATATTAGTCGATTGACAAGTTAAAACCTGGCGAATGGAGAACAAACGATGATTATAACAAGAAGAAAAAGAGGTAGTTTTTTGTTTTTTAAAAAGAGTCTTCCTACACGCCACACAAGATTTACAAGGGTAAAAACCTTGTTCTACATTGAAAAAGTTTTTTTGTTTTTTATCTTTAATAAAACTAGTAGTTAAATGTTGTTTTAAGTTTTTTGCACCTCTATATATTATAGTCGGTTTCTCTCCTATAATATTTTTAAGAGCTGGATCAGATCTAAGAATGTGCCAATATTTATTTATAATATGTTTAATTTGCCTAGCGTTTTCATTATAATTTAAAACAATAGGGACTCTTAAAGGTTTTTCATTATTTTTCACTATTAATTTCTTTTTTGGTTTTAAAATTTCTTTTCGCTCTTTATCTTTGGTATTTTTAATAAAAAAATCCAAAGACTTTGGATCGTAATTTTTTTCCACTAGCCTAGTTTTTAAAAATTGTGCTTGTTCTTCAAATACTTTAGTATCACTACAATTTCTATATATTCGCAAAAATTGGCTATTTGGCATATTGTGTAGCCATGGACCATAATGGCAACTGGATGTATCAATGTATCCATTAACGTCAACTTTTTAAAAAAATGTTTTAGTATGGATGGCCTGATTTTCAATATATATAAATAGATCCAAAAAGCTAATGCCAGTAGTGCTATGTTCACTAGTGATACGTATATCAGAATTATTTTCATTAAGAAACTCCACAAAAGATCCAAGAGACTCCTCATCTCCTTGCCAAATAAAAAAAATATCATCTATGTACCTGCGATAGAGGACCAGATTGTGCGCCCAGCGTGCTTCGGAGAGAAAAATTTTTTCCCACCGTGCCATAAAAAGATTGGCATAGCTGGGCGCAAATCTGGTCCCCATCGCGGAACACCTGGGCAATATACAGAGGGGATATCTTAAACATAGTGTGTCAGCACATTTTGCTGAAAAACATAGAAGTGATCCATCAGTATTATCATTTATGGCCATTTTTAAAAAAGAAAAAAATTGGAGAGGTGAAAATAATGTAAAAGAGTTGGCTAAGATAGAAAGTAAATGGATTTTTGAAGTAGACACATTATCCCCCAATGGACTTAATTTAGATTTTGAATTTAGCCAATTTTTAGAGTAATTTTTATATTGATAAGTATTTTTTATCTCTTTAAGATATTGTTAGTCTTTATTGCTTTTATTTTCCATCCATTGCCAACTCTTATTTTAATTACATATTTTTATTATATATTATTCTTATATTTATATACTTCTTATATGTCTATTGCCTCATATGTATGTTCAATTGAACTGAATTAACTATTTCTTCCTTTTTATACGTTCTGTATTTACATTTCATATGTTATGGACTTTGTTATCCGGTCGGCAAGAAAACGGCATGGTGAAGTTTGCGTTCCACCATGCATTCCATTATGCGTTCCACCATGCATTCCAAACGCCGCTAACCGGAAGTGACGTCATTTGAAAATACCGGAAGTGACAGAATCGAACGGAAACTATACACATGTGTTTGTAATGACTTAAAGTATTTAAAGAAGCTCCGGAGACCCCAATATTAGCACTTGAAGAAGGCTTGTATAGCCGAAACGCGTCTGCTGCTTGCTGCTGTTACCTAGCTGTATTTTATTATTATTTTTATTTGTGTTCATTTTATGCACTTGCTCTTGGTTGCTATTTGGGGTAAGTGGATATCCTTTTGTTTGCATAGTTTGGATTCCACTCCCCTATTACCTCGAGCTTTTATAATTTTGAATTTTACTTAATAAATATATATCTTTTGAGCAACTTCTCCATCCACTTTCTGGGAGTTTCGTTTGCCTATATTGGCACCTTTGAGCCTACAATACAGAGCCTGGGACGGCTCTGCATAATGTGAGTGATAGTCTGTTTTGCCCTATTCTTACTGTTTTTATACAGATTACACTATGTTGTATTTTATCTTATGCTTTTAGATACCACCTGATTATACTGACAAGCTCAGGTTGTATTTTTTGCATATTTTTTCACGTTGTGTGGTTTGATATACATTTTGTCTTTGTTATTCACGTTTTATTGTGTTTGGGGAAACACTTTTATATCTTCCACCATTTTTATCTTTAGATTTACGAAGCGCCTATACACTAGTTTTTTGTCTTTTTTCTATTTCTACTTTAGTTCGTCACTGCATTGTGGTGGAGGGCTTGATTGCATGCCAGGGAGTGAGACGGGGTGGCGGGGTCAGGGTCCAGGGGGCCCAAGCAAATGCTTGCCCAGGGTCCAATCAATATTAAAGACAACCCTGAGCATGCCCTTCACTTTAGGATATAACGTTTCTCTAAGTGGTGTATATATATATAGCCTTGCAAAACTGCATTGCTATGCCTCTTTCTGTTTAATTACAAAGTCCCCTAACTTTGGCTGATGTCAAAGTAAGTAATAACTGAAACAATCAAGCATACTAAAATAATCATTGCTTTTATTGATAAAGCACACAAGGCACATGTTGCCCTTTCTACTTGTTGTTAGGCAGTCATATAACTCTAAGTAATAATAAAACACAAGTAAAGTAAGTTCTGTATTAGTTTCGTTGGAATGCGGCCATTGTCATAAACATTACTGAGTTTACATAGAACATTGATAGCACATTTTATTGCCAATTAATGTTCTGTTAAAGAGATCATAACTTGGATCTGTCCAGGGTGACTGTATCCAGCAAATGCTGGATCAACCTGAACTCTCCTCCAAAGACTTATTATGCATATTTATAATAAGTTAGTTATTTCCAGGTATATAGACAGAGTTTCACTGCATATATTTTATTGTTCGAGTTTATAAATGTAAATTCTTTTTATGCAAAATTCATGATATATAGATTGGTGATGGCGACAATATAAGAAAAAAATCAGCAATTTTCTCTGGGTACTCGTTCCATTCCAAATGATCAAGGAAGGATACTGACGTCTTAAGTATTGCGCCTGGAGGTAAGATTAGGGGTGAACTATTTTCAAGGATTTTTAATTGACTTCATTAGCTTTTTATGGTATACAATTAGTCAAGTAATTTAAGCTAAGATTAATGTACTCCATTTGCATAAATAAACGCATAACCAAATTTACAGCACTTTAAACATGCTACTTATTACTACAGACTAATGATACACTCATATATTGCAGCCATTTTAAAATGTATGAGATTTTATTCCAGAAGACACTTTCTGGACAGTTCCTTGACATTAAGGTCCAGGTACCGTGCGATTGCGATTATGTAAGTATTTCTTGCAACATGTGGCTCTCTTTGAGGTCCTTTGGAACTGGTCAAAATGTACATGACAGTGTAGTGATTATCAAGAAGTAGTAGCCTGGAGCATTGTTCAGTTGATACATTTTAAAAGTGTATTATCCGGTCAGGGAAGAAATGACACAACATAGTGCAAAACGATGTTCAAATTATATAAAATATGTGTCTATTGGCCACTCACAATTTGTAAAAGATAAAAAGGCCTTCAATATATCAATGTGGATGTAGATCTGTTTGCAGTCTTGAGGTTTGAATATCTCAGAAAAAGGAGAGACAAGGTGCAATTCAATTATAAGGCAACCAAAATAAAGTGCACAATGCAGATTTATTAACTTACATCAGAGTTAGTATAGATAGATGTAGTGACCATAAGATCAGAAAGGTAAGTCCTACGTGTTTCATTCCATCCAGGGACTTCTTCAGGGACAAATCAGTGTTGTTCAAACAAAATATTGGATCAAGACCCCACACAAAGTTTCAATCAAACCTTAAAAGAGATGTACTCAGCACAACAAAAAGATCTAATTTCTAAAAAGAATGTAGATCATCTTTTTAACCAGCATCCCATTATTCCAATATTTTATTTCCTCCCGCAGTTACACAAAAACCCAAGAGAACCACCAGGAAGACCCATCGTCAGTGGGATCAATGCCATAACGGCACACTTGTCAGAGTTCATAGACCACCATTTGCAAAAATACGCACAGGAGGCACCCTCAAATTTGAGGGATTCCTCTCATATTCTTGAAATTATGGAATATGTCAAATGGGAGAAAGACTTCATATGGGTAACAATAGATGTAACCTCATTATACACTGTAATCAAGCACGAAATGGGAGTCATACTGGTACCAAGCACTTTAAGAAACTTTTTAATTGATGGTATAACTTTTATTTTAAACCACAATTATTTTGTATTTGACTGCACATTTTATTTACAACAAACAGGCAATGCCATGGGGACCAAGTTTGCTCCCAGCTATGCCAACATATACATAAGAGACTGGGAAGCCAACTCTGTATGTAGAGGGCATGGCTGGGTAACAAACCTGGTCCTCTGGAGACGTTTTATAGATGATATTCTTTTAATTGGGAAAGGTACATAAAGTAATTTGATACATTTTTTAGATCTTATTAAACATCAATAATTATGGCCTAACATTCACACACACATTTTACACTGAAAGAATGAATTATTTGGACATCACCTTTTATGCAGAAGGTCAAGAGATCCAATCTAAGTGTTACTTTAAAGAAACAGAAGGGAACAGCTTCATACATAAAAAAAAGTTGCCATCACAAATACTGGCTTAGCTCTATACCTAAAAGCCAGCTAGTCCGTATTCGAAGAAACTGTTCACAGGATCTAGACTATCAACATCTGGCAAAACATTTATGTGACACATCAAAAAAATATGAAAAAAATATTTTGAGAGAGAATCTAATAAGTAAGAAAAAGAAAGACAAGGAATGCAATAACGATTTTAAATATGCTTTTATAACACAATACAAAACACAACATCAAAAAATAAGTACAATCTTAAACAAACACTGGAAAATATTATTAAGAGACCCATTGTTCAGCAGAATTCTTCCTGAAAAAGCACCTGTAAATTTTAGAAAAGCAAAAAATTTTATTAGTATTCTGGCACCAAGTGATGCACTTAAAAATGCATAGAAAAGCAAAGATAACAATTGTTTTAATTCTTGCAATAAGTGTAAAGCCTGTACAATGCTAAAAACTTTAAAAAGTGAAACCATTTCAAAGTACAATAACAAAAAAATAAATTATAAAATCAAACATTAATTGTGAAACCAAAAATGTGATTTATCTGCTCCACTGCCCATGTGGTAAACAATATGTAGGCAGAACATGTAGAACATGAAAAGAATGTAATTTAGAACTCCAAAATAACATTAGGAAAATTTTCAATAAACACATAGTCCCCGTCCATTGTAAAAAGTGTCCCAAATTCAATTGGAAGGATTTTTATTATATAGCATTAGAAAAAGTGGAAAAATATAGTAGGGGAGGCAATCTAATTAAAAAAACTAGAACAGCTAGAAACCTATTAGATCAACACCCTCAAAACATTACAACCAGGGGGACTTAATGATGATCTATGGTGTTTTTAGATGGATTTAATTAAATATCAAGAGCAGGTTTTCCATATTTCTTCTTTTTTTCCTTTTTCCGGGTTTCACAATTTTATGTCATTACATTTATTTATATGTGTTTTTAGCCTCCTGTTTTCTATCTGGATGCCCAAAAGTTTTATTTACCGCAGAATTCTGTTCGTCCTATGAAAAAGTTACTCACTATTAAATATTCTTCATGTGTATATGTACGTACTTATATGTGGGTACATATGTTATGTGCGCATATGAATATAATTGATATTATCCCCAAACATGTACTAATTCCTACTATTTTAAAAATGATTCTTAATTAACATTTCAAGAAAGGTCTAATTTAGTCTATATTGATATTTTGGTGACATATTTTTAAGAGATTACCATAAACCTATTATGCATTTTGGCAATCCAGGTAGTAATAAGATAGCTTTTTAAGTGTTTTGTTGAGTGTTTTATTTAGTGATTTAATAAAGATATGATGTTATTTATTGATCTGTTTTAAATTAATATGGAACATTCCTATATATTCCCCCACCCCCCAACCATCTTTTTCATTGTGGTACTTCCCATAATGGATTTATTTATATGAATTGCCACAGAGCTGAAAAACTCAAATGGAACGCAGATGGAACACATTAATTTCAATGTAACGTGATGGCATAATCTAAATGAAAGACACTAAAATCTGCAGATGAACGAATCAACCGCGGTGGAACACATGTGTGGAACGCACAATGTCACCACGCAGAGGCGT
Organism: Pelobates cultripes; assembly: GCA_933207985.1. Lineage (NCBI taxonomy): Eukaryota > Metazoa > Chordata > Amphibia > Anura > Pelobatidae > Pelobates > Pelobates cultripes. Next base: position 87,701,534 of record OW240914.1, on the reverse strand, counting down.
GGTGACATCAGAAAAGGCGGAACCAGGAAGTAAAATCAGATTCCACTGTGAACAGCTGAATAGACCAGATGACCTATCGGAAGAAACCTAGAAGCTGGAAATGGTTCATTTGCACTTTGTATTTTGTTTGAAGATACAAAGTTTATTTGTCCCTAAAGAAGTCCTTGGATGGGATGAAACACGTAGGACTTACCTTTCTAATCTTATCGTGACAACTACATCTACCTATACTAACTCTGATGTAAGTTAATAAATCTGCATTGTGCACTTATTCTGAGATATTCAAAGCTCAAGACTGCGAACAGATCTACATCCGCAACTATATATTGAAGGCCTTTTTATCTTTTACAAATTGTGAGTGGCCATTTGACACATATTTCATGTAATTTAAACATACAGTTTTGCACTATGTTGTGCCATTTCTTCCCTAACAGGACAACTCCTATTTTTATACATTGATCATTTCTGAAGATTCTGTTGAGGAAATCTTTGGGGCTTTCTATTCTTGAAGGGAAGTGTATATATTTATTATATTAATTGCACTTTGATCACTACAAGCACTTTAATTGTGAAAGTCACTGCTTAATGATACATTTTAAAAGGTTTGAATGCTGGGTAGAGTTCTGACGCTCAATTGCAATTTTGTGTGTTTAGGGGACAGTAATGTATTGTTATATTTCTGTCTCTGTCTTTCTCGCACAGCACCCAAAGATTTTACATCACTGCTCGGGCAAAGAAAGTCCGCTGTTTGGTCTACTTAGGATATTGCACAATCCCGACTCAATGCTAACCAAGAGGGAGAGAGAGAATGTTAGGCTGGTGGGTTTTTCAAGTTAGTGAGTCCCTGAAAATTTTCCATGCATGGGTGCAAAGCTCCATAAAAGCTCTTCCTTCCTATAAAGAGACTCAGACTGGGTGATAATAGGATAACACATTTTCCCCAGGTACTTTTTAAATTTAGATAATGAACAATGGTGAGGAGGAGTGCTAAAGTGACACTCATTCTCAAGATCTTTTGTTCCGCTGCAATTAAGAGGAAATATTTACAGCCTGGATACTCTTTGTAATGATGGATTGATTTTTTCTCTTCACAGAGATTGCCATCAGATGTTATGTCTAGCAATAGAGAAAACCCATAGCATGCCTTGGGAACTTATGCCTTGGTTGTTTTTTTTAAAATTGGTTTTGGTGCTAGAATCAATTTTTAAGTGAAATTGTTGCACTGCATGCAGAAAGATAGAAAAAACACAGACAGATGTATAACCACTTTTAACCCCTTAAGGACCAAACTTCTGGAATAAAAGGGAATCAGGACATGTCAGACATGTCATGTGTCCTTAAGGGGTTAAATCAAATAAGACTAATAAGATATACAACATAAAAAATACAATTACCTGTAATAGCAAGAATGTTATATATCTTTTGGAGTGCCCTTGTGGCCTCTAGTATGTAGGAAGGACAATTAGACCCCTCAAAATCTGAATATTTAATATTTAATTTGACTGTAAGAGAGAGAGAGAGAGAGAGAGAGAGAGAGAGTGTGTGTGTGTGTGTGTTGACTGTCTGCCTGTGACTGTGTGTGTGTGTGTGTGTGTGTGTGTGTGACTGTCTGTCTGTAACACTGTGTGTATGTGTATGTGTGTGTGTGAGTGTGTGTGTGTGTGACTGTAACCCCATATAATAGTACATATAAATCCCACAAACTAAGTCTGTTTGTAAGCCTTTTCCATGGCCCATAGTCAGTGGGCAGGAGGCTAGCTTCCACACTCCTGCAAGAGCCTGTGGCGAACGTCCAGGCCAAGTGGCATTTGTCACAGTCTGAATGTAACTATGTCTGTGTGACTGTCTGTCTGTGATTGGGGGAGGTGTGTGTGTGTGTGTGTGTTTGTGTGTGTGTGTGTGTGTGTGTGTGACTATCTGCCTGTAATTGTATGTGTGTCTGCCTGTAATTGTATGTGTGTCTGCCTGTGACTGTGTGCCTGGGACTGGACTCTGAAGACTGTTGCCAATATTGTTGTGGAAAAAAATGAATCCTATTGTAAAGGGCTTAGCAGGGGCTCTAGAGGGAGAGGCAGTTTTTTTGGGAAGGGGAGTGCAGGAGTTTTATGGAAGGGGGTGCAGACGTTTGTAGAAGGGGACAGGGATTATGTTTAAGGGGGCTGAGCAGGGGATTTGTGGAAGGGGGGTGCAGGAGTTTTGTAGAACGGGGCAGGAGAGGGGTTTTGTAGAATGGGGCAGGACAGGGTTTTATCAAAATTTACACATTTGTGCAATTTTTTAAAATTAAAACATTAAAAATATTGCGGGTGTTTTTTACATTTTCAAGTAGGGGGGCCAAACACAGGGTCTGCCCCTGGGTGCCAAATGCTCTAGGTACGCCTTTGCCTGTCATGTAAATAGTTCATAAGAGAAAATTAGGAATGGTAATGAGCTTACTGTTTAATCTAGATTTAATTACCACAAACTTTAAACCCAGGATTGTTGATGTTACAAAATAGAGAAAGAAGCTTACCTAAATAAATGCAACATTACACATTATTATCTACTTTCGTAAAACTTTAGTGGGAACTAGTTAAAGCGATCTGAGGTCCTTATCAGCGATCACAACTATTTTGAACTATTTTGTATCTATATAGAGAAGATATTTTCACCAGTGAGCATCACTCTATAATAATATACAAAATACTTTACAGGTTTCCTTGTAGCCATGTATTTGGGCCTAGTATCTTTAAAAGTTTGAAGAACTTCCCTGTAAGAGAGAGTTTAATTACTGATACATAAATGACCGAACTTAAAGGGCCTCTGTGACAGAAGCGAACATGTCAGGGCCTTTTGGAGATGCTTAAAGGTCAGCCTCTTACCCACAGACTGTGAATCTGGTCCAAGGAACACCTTAAAGAGATGTGTGACAGCAGCAATCAATGTACAACTATTCATTGTTACTTGAGAACTCCGCAGTGCCTCCTTCTGGCTGAATGAAGGTATGTGCATTTGCATAATGCAGGTATGCAAATGAGGACAACCAAATGTGTGGTTAAATGCATATATTATTGCTTTTGAAAATGTTATATGTATTATATAGTTCATGTAATAATTTTAATTGTTTATTTGCTAATGTTCTATATATTTATATTTTAAATGTTTGTCACCACTTGCTTAAGGACTAATCCCCAAAGACTAGTCCTTGCCCAAAATAAAGAATTGTATGTTAGGAAGAGGTACACAGCCAGAGTACATAAGATCTATATACACTGCTCAAGAAAAATAAAGGGAGCACAAAAATAACACATCCTAGATCTGAATGAATTACATATTCTTCTGAAATACTTTGTTCTTTACATAGTTGAATGTGCTGACAACAAAATCACACAAAAACAAAAATGGAAATCAAAGTTTTCAACCCATGGAGGTCTGGATTTGGAGTCACACTCAAACTTAAAGTGGAAAGACACACTACAGGCTGATCCAGCTTTGATGTAATGTCCTTAAAACAAGTCAAAATGAGGCTCAGTAGTGTGTGTGGCCTCCACGTGCCTGTATGACCTCCCTACAACACCTGTGCATGCTCCTGATGAGGTGGCGGATCGTATCCTGAGAGATCTCCTCCCAGACCTGGACTAAAGCATCTGCCGACTCCCGGACAGTCTGTGGTGCAATGTGACATTGGTGGATGGAGCGAGACATGATGCCGCAGATGTGCTCAATTGGATTCAGATCTGGGGAACGGGCGGGCCAGTCCATAGCATCAATGCTTTCATCTTGCAGGAACTGCTGACACACTCCAGCCACATGAGGTCTAGCATTGTCTTGCATTAGGAGGAACCCAGGGCCAACCGTACCAGCATATGGTCTCACAAAGGGGCTGAGGATCTCATCTCGGTACCTAATGGCAGTAAGGCTACCTCTGGCAAGCACATGGAGGGCTGTGCGGTCCCCCAAAGAAATGCCACCCCAGACCATTACTGACCCACTGCCAAACTGGTAATGCTGGAGGATGTTGCAGGCAGCAGAACGTTCTCCACGGAGTCTCCAGACTCTGTCACATCTGTCACATGTGCTCAGTGTGAACCTGCTTTCATCTGTGAAGAGCACAGGGTGCCAGTGGCGAACTTGCCAATCTTGGTGTTCTCTGGCAAATGCCAAACGTCCTGCACTGTGTTGGGCTGTAAGCACAACCCCAACCTGTGGACATCGGGTCCTCATACCACCCTCATGGAGTCTGTTACTGACCGTTTGAGCAGACACATGCACGTTTGTGGCCTGCTGGAGGTCATTTTGCAGGGCTCTGGCAGTGCTCCTCCTGGTCCTCCTTGCACAAAGGCAGAGGTAGTGGTCCTGCTGCTGGGTTGTTGCCCTCCTACGGCCTCCTTCACATCTCCTGATGTACTGGCCTGTCTCCTGGTAGCGCCTCCATGCTCTGGACACTATGCTGACAGAAACAGCAAACCTTCTTGCCACAGCTCGCATTGATGTGCCATCCTGGATGAGCTGCACTACCTGAGCCACTTGTGTGGGTTGTAGACTCCGTCTCATGCTACCACTAAAGACTAGAGTGAAAGCACCGCCATCATTCAAAAGTGACCAAAACATCAGCCAGGAAGCATAGGAACTGAGAAGTGGTCTGTGGTCACCACCTGCAGAACCACTCCTTTATTGGGGGTGTCTTGCTAATTGCCTATAATTTCCACCTGTTGTCTATCCCATTTGCACAACAGCATGTGAAATTGATTGTCACTCAGTGTTGCTTCCTAAGTGGACAGTTTGATTTCACAGAAGTGTGATTGACTTGGAGTTACATTGTGTTGTTTAAGTGTTCCTTTTAATTTTTTTTTTAACAGTGTATATTTATATTATTGACAAGACGGTAGAAAAATAAAAACTAAAGGAATATACACTAGAATAGGCAAAGACTAATAAAATTTACGCAAAGCTGGAAAACATGAGGTAATTAGAGATGAGAATGGTTTAATATATATAAACCCCTAGCCGAGAGAGCAGTTAGTGGCAGGTAGCCCATAAATACACAGATATAAAAATAATTTTTTAATATGTATTTTGTAAACCTAATGTGTGCTATTCCTGTACAAAATACCAAATTGTGTCCAACAACATATTATGAGTAACACAATATCCCCAATATATGCCATAGTTTTGTGAAGTTACAGTGCCATGTAAGAGACCTTACCATTCAATTTTCTGAATTTTAATAGATGGATTTGATGGGTCTTTGTCTAATTTTGGAGCATTTTAGCAGTACAAAGATAGTACAAATTACCTAAGGTCTACCAATCTTTTAAAGTTTATACTACTATTTTCACATTTTTACATGCACATTGTTATCTAACAGTCTGTTTTGTAAACCTGCTGTGTGATACTGTAATAAAAATCACTAACTTGCACTTGGCTATATCTCTTGATTGCAGAATAACCCTCTTTACATGTCTTTGTCAAGGTTTTATAAATATACAGGGTTGAATTAATAATCAGCCCACTGACTTTTTAAAAAAAATTATTTTAAATTGCAATATGAAGATGGGTCTATGTTGCATTTTGGGACGTTTTAGTAGCTTGCACATTTAAGTTAAGCCATAAATGCACACAATTTGCAAATATGGCACCATGAGGACTCACATGATATATTTTAATCTTTATTGAAGTGCTATTTTCTTCACTATTTTCTTTTATAGTTTGTGGTATTCATTTTTATTTTATATATTTTACATATATATTGTATTTTTGCTGCATTTTTTTTAAAGCATCATGAGTGGTACAATATTAAAATTCCTGAAACGGCACTAAGCTGCATCTCCTGACCCTAACCCTAAATACGAACGGAACCCCTAACTAAACATGAACACTAACTAAACCTAATGACAAACACTAACTAACACTGCACCAAAACAATGTTTGTATTGCATTTCTGCCTGTGGTTCACTATGTGGCATACTTTTAATGTGTAATCCATCTGATCTTAAGAATATGCAGATAACAGCTGTTTGTTTGAAGTGTGAATGGTCTCTTTCTGTGCAGCAATTATTATGTATGTACAAAACTAATTAACTTCCAACAAGTTACTTAAAAGCAAGTTCCTTCCTTTATTTACCCATTAAGGTGTTAGAAAGGTATGCAAAAAAACAAATAAATAAAAAAGACCAAACTTCAGTTATCCCACTGCAGATCATAACTCAAATTAACAGCAAAGAAACTGACAAAGTTCTTTTCTTCTGTTTCAATTTTGAAAGTTATTTTGAAATTCGAAAAATCTTTTGAAGATGCTACCTGTAAGTCTTTCACAAACTTCTTACCTCTCGTTTATTTATACCAATTGATTTGTTTGAAAACAATTTTAAAAGCCTAAATGCCTACCTATATCACGTGACATAATTGTCACATGATTTATGAAATGTTTCAGTCACTTGACTTTTTCACATCAGTCTTATTTTGTTTTAAGACAATGTATCACCCCTATTTCTTTGCAATGTGTTTTTCTATTGAATGATATGTTTACCTATATGTGCTTTACGTACTGTATCCAGAACATAGCTTGTAAAGATTTTAACCGGGTGAAACTGGTTTTATTATTCAACTACTGTGAGTCAGATATAAAGGCCATGTTGTTACAACCTTTGCACACAAGATGATGTTTTCAGAGACTGTTTGCTTTATTTAATTAAATTTTCACGAAAAAATTTATTTGGTGAAAGAAAAGGTTTCAAGTCTAATAACTAGTGCTTTTGTGGTAAGACTGTAAACATTTAAAGGGACACTAAAAGTAAAGTGGTGTGGTTGCAGTGGTCATTTCCTTTTAACCCTGCAGCGTAAAACATTGCAGTTTTTTAGAAACTGTGTTCCTGACAGCCACTAGAGGTGTTTTAGCTGCACTGACAGAGTAAAACAAAATTAGCTCACAGGAAAACATTGAATATGAAACTTTATTATGGGGTAACTTGGATGTGTGTGCGCATGCGCATCATGTCCTCAAAGCTACGATGAGCTTTTGATTGGACCATCGCCATAATCCTCCAAGACGTTATGGAAGGCAGGGAGGCAAGCAGCAGCGAGGGGAAAAAAACCTTTATTTTATTAATTTTAATTAATGACAAGAGGCTTCTTATTTTTCATAAACTCTCTTTACTAACTACACAGCGGCGAACAAGTATAACAAGAACCAGTTCAAAATGCAGTAGGTGTTATAGTATCCACAGTGAATAGGCTCCACCTCCTTTTTCTTTGCTGCTCCATCAGCAGACAGGTCCAAGTTTTTGGCTCTTCTCTGTGTTTTGATTTCATATAGTCTTTTAATAGAATGTTGGCCCTATATAGATCCAAAATAGAAAAAATGAGGGACAGATAAGGGGGTAACCCTAGGGTAATAAATGAATAAATGAAAAGGAGTAATCTGTCCCTATACTGTACTAGAAAGGGTAAATAAAATCCTTTATTAATTAGACTACAAACACACACATACAAATACTAACTCACTGGTCACTTACGCCACAATAATGGATAATTGGGGCAGAATATGTGACTAGATCTTAATCTGCTAAGTGAGGGATATATACAAATGGGAGGGGAGTGAAATTGACATAAATGGACAAAATAAGGGCAGAAACCCAGTAGAGGGTTAAGTAGATGCTCCCCCAAAGTAGTAGCTACGTAATGCAGTTGCACTAAACTAGCTGAGTAGCAGGATCGTAATATATACACCCAGCGTAGCGAAATCTATTAGGAAACTAAATAAACATAAAATAAGCAGCACAAAGAAAATGCTGCCTAAGGGTATAGATGTCAGGGATCCGCGGGCGGCTAGGAGGGGAGGCTGCACGCCACTTGCAGCACTCACCCTCAGTCCGTTGCCGCCCGCGGTCTCCCCTCGTCTCACCTGTCGGCGAACGGCGTCATCTCTGCCGCTCGCCGCTCGCGTCCTCCACGCCCCCCAGCGGCAGCATGTATAACGCTGCACGCTGGGAGGTCAATGAATTATGCAAATGCCGGGGTCACGTGAGTGACCCGGCGTTAAAGGAACAGTACCACAATCACAGTGGGAGGTATAGATATCCCCCACGTGTGATTGTTAATTCTGATTGGAAGTTATCCAATCAGAATTAAACTAAGGGTATTTATACTTACCTTTCCTGTCCCTCAGTGCCCTGTTGTGGTCTTGTGTTACCTGTAGTGCTGTTCTCTCGTGTTTCTCTCTGGTTACCGATTATTTGGCTCGTTATACCGATTATCCTGTCTTCTCCACTCCTTTGACCTCGGCTTGTTTCTCGTTCTCCCGTTTTCTGGCTCCCTTTACTTGGCTTGTCTCTTGACCATTCTTAGTGTGCTTAGCCCGGCCACTCTAAGGACCGGTATAGCACCCTTCCTCTCTGTGACCTGTTAGCGTGTTAGGTTCCGGAATCGTGACAATAGAAATCTGGTATTACGTACTGTATAGGCAGGATAGCAAAAGTATGTTGCTGATAAATAGGAGCAGCTAACCAGGTTAATGCCCCACAAAAGACCAGATATAGTACCCTACTCTGGAAACCCAAATCAAATAATAGAATGCATATGGGTCTCTAGCAATATCACAAATTAAAGTACACTGGGTGTATATATTACGATCCTGCTACTCAGCTAGTTGGAAGGGTGAGAAGTAGTGATGTCGCGAACGTGAATTTTTCGGTTCGTGAATGGCGAACGCGAACTTCCGCAAATGTTCGCGAACCGGACGAACCCGGCGAACCGCCATAGACTTCAATGGGCAGGCGAATTTTAAAACCCACAGGGACTCTTACTGGTTGAAGGGGGGGAGGAGACCTACTCTCCTCCCCCCCCGGCCCCCACCCCTGGGCGGCGGGTGGGGGGCCATAAAGATAATGAGGGGGGGACCTACTGTCACCCCCCCGTCCCCACCCCTGAGCGGAGGGTGGGGGCCCTAATAACAATAAGGGGGGACCTATTGTCCCCCCCGCGGCCCTAATAACAATAAGGGGGGACCTATTGTCCCCCCCCGGCCCCCACCCCTGAGCGGTGGGTGGGGGCCCTAATAACAATAAGGGGGGGACCTATTGTCCCCCCCGGCCCCCACTCCTGAGCGGTGGGTGGGGGCCCTAAAATGAAAAATAAGGGGGGGACCTATTGTCCCCCCCACCCCCACCCCTGCGCGGCGGTTGGGGCCATATTGATAATGGGGGGGGACCTACTGCCCCCGGCCCCCACCCCTGCGCGGCGGGTGGGGGCCATATTGATAATGAGGGGGGGACCTACTGCCCCCCCCAGCCCCACCCCTGCACGGCAGGTGGGGGCCATATTGATAATGGGGGGGGACCTACTGCCCCCCCGGCCCCCACCCCTGCGCGGCGGGTGGGGGCCATATTGATAATGAGCGGGGGACCTACTGTCCACCCCCCCTCCGGCCCCCACCCCTGGGCGGCGGGTGGAGATAATGCCATAAAGATAATGAGGGGGGGGACCTACTGTCCTCCCCCCCCGGCCTCCACCCCTGGGCGGCAGGTGGGGGCCATAAAGACTAATGGGGGGGACCTACTGTCCACCCCCCCTCCGGCCCCCACCCCTGGGCGGCGGGTGGAGGCCATAAAGATAATGAGGGGGGGGGACCTACTGTCCTCCCCCCCGGCCCCCACCCCTGGGCAGCTGGTGGGGGTTATAAAGACTAATGGGGGGGACCTACTGTCCTCCCCCCCGGCCCCCACCCCTGGGCGGCGGGTGGGGGCCACAAAGATAATGAGGGGGGGACCTACTGTCCTCCCCCCCCGGCCCCCACCCCTGGACGGCGGGTGGGGGCCATAAAGATAATGATGGGGGGGACCTACTGTCCTCCCCCCAGCCCCTCCCCCCTGGGCGGCGGGTGGGGGCCATAAAGATAATGAGGGGGGGCCCTAAGTAAATTCCCCCCCAAGGTGACTAGGGGTCCCCAAGCCCCTAGTCACCCACCCCCCCAAATAAAAAGTCCCTACCTACCCCCCTCACTCTAAAAAATAGTGAGGGGGGAATAAAATAACTAACCTGTAAAATAAAAGTAAACTTACCATTCGACGTCTTCTTTTTTCTCAAATCTTCATTTTTCAGCCCCCAAAAAGGCCAAACAAAAAACCATCATAGCCGTCGAATTGAAAATAAAATAAAAATCCCGAGCGCAAAAAAAAAAAACCAGATGAAAAAGAAAAAACCTGAGCGCAAAAAAATAATCCATCTTCACTCATGGAGGGCTCCGCGCAGACTGAGCTCTGCAGGGCGGGGGAAGGCTTATAAAGCCTTGCCACGCCCTGCAATTAGGCTAAGAACACTCTGATTGGTGGGTTTAAGCCAATCAGAGTGCTCTTTGTCATTTTACACAGCATGGGAAAATTCAAAAGAACTTTCCCACGCTGTGTAAAATGACACAGAGCACTGTGATTGGATGGCTTTCAAGCCATCCAATCACAGTGCTCTGTGTCATTTTACACAGCGTGGGAAAATTGAACTTTCCCACACTGTGTAAAATGACACAGAGCACTGTGATTGGATGGCTTGAAATCCAGAAACTTTTTGATCCGCGGAACATCAGATACCCTCGCTGAAGGGACTGGACTCTCCCAGAGCACTTGGCAAAATTTGTGCACCTATAGCTATGCAAGCTGCTAGACAAGGTGGTTCGTAACTGACTGTCAGAATGCCCACACCCTTCCCTACCGGACCAGGTTGCCCAAACACCTGAATTTGACCAGGTCATGACAACCTTCATGACAAGAGGTGGTCGCGACCCCCGTAAAATGGTGGAGAGGGGTTTCAGAGGGGCTCAGGACAATTATTGGATGCCACCGGATGCCCCTCTTTCGAATCATGTACCTGGACGCCTCTCATTATTAAAATTAAGATTATAGGTACACTAAAGCTGGCATAATCTTCAATTTTATTTGCAAAAAGAGAGGGATTGCTCTATTTAACTAAATACCAAATATGTTTGAAGGTTAAACTGTAACTGATGAAATTAGTAGTTAGGAAATAAACATTTTTCATTTTTTCTTTATTTTTTTCTTTACTCATTAATCTGAAAATAGATATCATGACCATAAATGGCAGGAGCTCTGTAGCATTACCACAACTGCACAAGCAGATACAAATGAACATCAGCCTGAAGTAAAAAAAAACTTCAGCCATATAATGTATAAATGTCAGCTTGTCTCAAGTGTTCTCAGTGCTGTGTATTAATAATAACCCCTATCATGAAATCTTGTTCAGATAAAAGTACAACAAGGGTGAAACAGTTGGCTGGGCTTTATGAGTACAAGTTCAGATCCATATCTCCCACCAAATGCAGACTTATTAGGTGCAAGATTAATAATTAACTGATAACTGCCATTCATCTAACACAGAGTTTGTAAATGTTCTCAAGGAACACCTAGTCCCTAAAGAGCTGTGTTAGTTTGAAACTAAGTGGATTATATTACCTTTGGTTCAATAGTTACTGTAGAATTTATTCAGAATTATAGTGAATTGTAAGCCATTTAGAACATTTTAGGCAAAAATAGCTAATCCGAAAAAAAGGTTCTAACTCAGCTAAAGTCAGAGCTTGCCTTTTAAGTCTCAGTTTTACCCATTGTACAGCGCTAAGGAATCTGATGGCGCTATATAAATAATAATAAAATAATAATAATATTAGACTGTACTTGCTACGATTAGAAGTTTAGTCAATAAACCTCTGCAAGTATTCAAAGACTAATAGCAAGGTTATTAACTAAAATGAGAATTCAAAGTGAATTTCAAATTCCAGGCCACAATATCCAAATTGGAAAACCATTCTCTAAGTCAGGTATCATTCCAGATTGGCTACTTTGGCCTAAAATTTGAAATTCACTTTGAATTGTCACTTGAGTAAATAACCCTGTGAAACTGAAAACTATTCTATTCTCAATTTAATTTGAATTGTATTTACATATATCTAGCTCTTCGCAAATTTGTATCGGAAATCAGTTTAATAATTTTGAGTTTCTGTTTCTTTGAAAAGGAAAAGTAAACAAACATCTTGAAGTTCTTCATTCTCATTGTTTTGACTATTGCTTACAGCCGAGAAAGAGAAAACTTTAACTTGGAACTTTAAAAACATTGCTTTTCACTTGGGAAATATGAAATACATACATAGCCTCCTTCCACCATAACCACTGCAAAGGATGATCATTTTGAAAATGATAGATTTATAAATAATAATTATAATTTTGTGTTCTCAAAAAAGCAAAAATCAAGCACTACATATGCGTTCAACTCATATTGATCTCAAATGCAAAATACAATCACTAATTTGCGTGTTAGACTTACTAAACTCATGGCAAGATTTATAAACACTTAGTTACACCAAGAATTCTGGCAATTCAAGCTATAGAGCTGTGTAATCACACTACAGTTATTAGGAATAAATAAAATAATAAAATTTTAAAAAAAAATGTGATAACCTGCAACCAGTCCCTGGTGTTTCTCAAAACACAAAACAGTTGTGATGCACTAAAAATTTATTTAATTCACCTTCGTGAAAGCATATATACAAATATTGATCTGGACAAATGATCCAAATATTAATTGTAGATGTAAAGAATCAAAAACATATAATAATGTGTACTGCTTTAAATAGTATTTTATAACCACAGTTTATATTTAAAGTGCTTAAGTAATTATAAAGTGCACACACTAGTTTCTCAATTCCTCTCAGGGCCGTCTTTACTATTGATTGGACCCTGGGCAAGCATTTGCTTTGGCCCCCTGGACCCTGCCCCCACCACCCCCGCCTCACTCCCTAGCATGCGATCAAGCCCTCCACTACAACGCAGTGATGGACTAAAGTAGAAAAACACTGGTGCAAGAATTTATTTGGGACCCACAATCACAAGGGTGGCCAGAAGGTAGATCCCTATATGTCGTGCAACTCCAACAATGCTTTGACAGCTGGAGCGCTACCATCTTATAATGCTTGCAGGGTTGTATTTAGCACTGAGCCGAATTGGTGTGTTTGAATGTAAGTATGTTTTTGTATGGAGTATGCTTGTGTGAATCAGTGGCAGATCCAGAGCCTGATCTCGGGAGGGGCACTTGTAGTTTATTTAAAGAAATAATCCAGGCACAATAATCACTACAGCTCAGTGTAGTAGTAATGGTGCCAGGATCCCATCCCAGAGTAAGTAGTCAAACAGTTTAAGAACAGTTTGACAACTTATCTGGGGTCTGCTGGGATATAGGGCATAGGAGCAATGGTATGTGTTAGGGGTGAAGTGTGTGAAAGGTGCAGTGTGTGTGTGTGTGTGTGTGAGCAGTGAAGTGTGTTTGAGAGTGCTTGAGGGCGGTAGTGTATGCCAGGGTTGCAGTGTGTGTGTTAAGGGGCAGTGTATGTGTGGAACACTGTGTGTGAGAGAGTTGCAGTGTGTTTTGTGTTTGGGGCAGTGTGTGTATGGGGGCAGTGTTTGTGGGGCAGTGTGTGTAGTGTGTGTATGGGGGCAGTGTTTGTGGGGCAGTGTGTGTATACCAGGCAGTGTTTGTTTTGGGATAAAGAGGGTAGGGAGGCTTTTTAATATTTTTTTATTTATTTAATAAAATAAATATACTTTATGTCCCCCCTTCTTTCTTACCTTTACTGGGAGGAGGGGGGGGGGGGCATTCCTGGATCCCTGGTAGTTCCAGTGGTAGGCGTGAACTCTAGCCCGCGCTCCAGGGCTAGAGTTCACTCTCGCAAGATTTGGAGCGTTGCCGTGGTAACCGCAGGTAAGAGCTCCCGGGTCCTCTCTCCCTCCCTCCCCTGCCAGTTGCCAGCACAGTGCCTGCGGACCGGGGAGGGAGATCTCGGGGGTGGGTGGGCAATTGCCCCGTTCCCTCCCCGGATCCGCCACTGATGTGAATGTAGTGGTGTGTTTGTATGTGGCGTTTGAATGCAAGCATGCATTTATGTGTAGTGTTGGTTTTTGAATGTAGGGGTGTGTTTATATATCATTGGTGTTTAACACAAAAATGTGTGTGTTTGTATGTCGTGTTGATGTTTCAATGCAGGAGTGTGTTTGTATGTAGTGTTGAAGTTTGAATGCAGCGATATGTTGTGTTGGTGTATCAATGCTGAGATGTATGCACATACACATACACACCGAAATACATGCAGATACACAGATATACACACTGACACACTTGCAGATATACAGGCACATAAACTGATGCAGATACAGACATCAGATACACATCCTGACACACATGCAGATGCTCAGACACACAGGTATACACACTGACTACATACAGATACTACAGATACACCCACTGATTGCATACCGATGCGCACACACATACAGATACACAGACACATATACTGTCAGACATACGAACACACAGACACATACACTGACAGACATACTGTTAGATACAATGACAGACATACTGACACACATATACACTGACAGACATACTGACAGACATACTGGCACACACATATATACTGACAGACATACCATCTGTCAGTGTATGTGAATGTGTATCTGACACACATGCAGATACACAGATACACACACTGACTACATACAGAGACATACACTGACAACATACTGACACACACAGATACATACACTGACAGACAGACATACTGACACACACAGATGCATATACTGACACACACAGGCACACACATGGACAGGCATACTGACAGACACACTGACAGACCTACTGACATATATACATACACTGACACACACAAGCACATACACTGACTGGCATACTGACACACAGATACACTGACATACATACTGCCACATACACTAACAGACATACTGACACATATACATACACTGACAAACATGCTGACACACACAGACAGAGACACTGACAGACACACTGACACATACACTGACAGACATACTGACACATATACATATACTGACAGACATACTGACACACACACAGACATTATTATTATTATTATTATGATATTTATAGAGCGCCGTCAAATTCCGCAGCGCTTTACAATGGGTGGACGAACAGACATGTAGTTGTAACCAGACAAGTTGGACACACAGGAACAGAGGGGTTGAGGGCCCTGCTCACTGAGCTTACATGCTAGAGGGAGTGGGGTAAAATGACACAAAAAGGTAAGGATAGTATTAGACAAATGACAGTTGCAGAAGAGGAATCAGTCAGGAGCTATTTCAACAGCTATAATGAACAGTTTAATTTATATGCTTTTATGAAGAAGTGGGTTTTTAACGATTTTTTTGAAGGAGTGGAGACTGGGTGAGCATCTAACGGAGTAGGGAAGTGTGTTCAACAGGAATGGTGCAGCCCTCGAGAAATCTTGAAGGCGAGCATCAGAGGTGGGAGTACAAACAGAAGATAGACGTAAGTCTTCAGCAGATCGTAAGGGCCTAGACGGGACATACTTGTGTATAAGGGAGGATAGATAGGTGGGAGCAGCATTATGTAGAGATTTGAAAGCAAAAACCAGAATTTTAAATTGAGCTCTATATTTTATAGGAAGCCAACGTAGGGATTGATAGAAGGTTGAGGCATGGGAGGTGCGGGCGGCCAGGAAGATGAGCCTTGCCGCTGCATTCATTATGGACTGTAACAGCGCTAGTTGGGAGCACGTAAGACCACTGAGAAGCAGATTACAGTAGTCAAGGCGAGAAAGGACAGTGGAATGGACCAACACCTTAGTCACATCTGGCGTAAAGTAAGGGCGGATGCGCGCAATGTTTTAGAGATGGAAATGACAGGATTTGGTGATAGATTGAACATGAGGCTTGAAGGAGAGGTCGAAGTCAAAGAGAACACCTAGGCAGCGAGCCTGCATGGTGGAGCTGATGGTAGCACCGTTGACTTGGAGGGAGACAGACACAGGAGCAGTGGCGTACATACCAGGGTCGCAGGGGGCCCGGCCACCCCTGCGACCCGGTGTGTA
Source organism: Pelobates cultripes (assembly GCA_933207985.1). NCBI lineage: Eukaryota > Metazoa > Chordata > Amphibia > Anura > Pelobatidae > Pelobates > Pelobates cultripes. The sequence goes on along the minus strand of OW240914.1, from coordinate 87,685,630 downwards.
CCCACAGGGCCAGCCTCTTACCCTGGGGGGCCCAGGAGCCGACCACCCCAGGGCCCCCCGAGGCTGGCCCTGCTGACACCCGGAAGGCGGGTGGCAGGTCGGGCAGGCGGGCGCGCGAGGGAGCACTCAGTGCTTCCTCTTCAGCTCCCTCGCGCACCGCACTGATACCGGAGCTGGAAGATGACGTCATCTTCCGGCGCCGGCATCCCTACACGGCGCGCGAGGGAGCTGAAGAGGAAGCACTGAGTGCCACCACTGGACCCCAGGGAATCCCCCCAGCACTCCAAAAGGTAAGGAGGCTGGGGGGATTACATTTAAAAAAAAAAA
>OW240914.1:87641014-87675734 GCA_933207985.1 Pelobates cultripes | reverse complement strand
GTGTCCCTCAGGGGTCTGTTCTGGGACCCCTTCTATTTAACATATTGTGATCCTTGTCTGCAGTTAGCACGGTCCTTTTGGGTACAAACATGCACAGTCTTTAAAAGTAACTTAATTCCAGGCACTTTATTGTTGAGCTTCACCACAGAGACAGCAGCAAATGAAAAAAAAACAATAATGTAACACAAATCCCTATAAACAAAAACCTAGCTCGTCTGAGCACTCACTAACTTCAGATTCCCTATCTCTCAGGGGTTAAACTATAACAAAACAATACTGGTTTTACCAACCTAGTGTCTTTGTCAGCTCTCTGCACTCCAGTGTTTAGTCAACCTGCTGCTTCCAGCCCTTCAAGAGAGAAACAAACATTCTCCCAGTGCTCCAAGCCAGCCTTAACTGCTTTCCTTTCTGCACTCCCAGTGCTCCAAGCCAGCCTTGACTGCTTTCCTTTTGCACTCCCAGTCCTCAGTCTCCTTGACTCTCTCATTGGAGATAACAGCCTCTCTCCCACCTGCTTCCAGGGAGGAAGCCAGTAATCCCCCTTTACCTGCCTAGCAGAGAGGGGTTTATTCCCACTGCTACTGCTGATTATCTGCAGCTGAGCAGTGGGTTGGAGACAGTTCCCCAAAACTCTGGCCTGGACCTTATTTCTCCCAGTTGTGTATAAACTGAGGAGTGGAGCATTGGCCCACCCTGCTCTCCAAATGCTCCACCCCAGGGGCCCATAACTAAACATAGCTTTGTGTTGCACACCACACATACAACACGTACTTCCCCTGGGGTTAAATGTTAAAGGCCTCTCTGCCTTCACTTAATCACAATATTTATAAATGATCTTGAAGACAGCATTGAAAGTCATGTTTCAGTGTTTGCAGATGACACAAAACTTTGTAAAATAATACAATGTGAGCAAGATATTACTTTGCTGCAGAGGGATTTAGATAGACTGGGGGACTAGGCACTCAAATGGCAGATGAAATGTAATGTTGAAAAATGCAAAGTTATGCACTTCGGCGTAAAGAATACACAAGCAACGTATACCCTTAATGGAAGCGAATTAGGGATAACAACACACGAAAAGGACTTGGGAATTATTATAGACAACAAACTATGCAACAATGTGCAATGTCAATCAGTAGTGGCCAAGGCCAGTAAGGTATTGTCATGCATGAAAAAGGACATTCATTCTCAGGACGAGAATATAATTTTGCCTCTTTATAAATCACTGGTAAGACCACATATTGAATATGCTGTGCAATTTTGGGCACCTGTTCTAAAGAAGGATATTATGGCACTAGAAAAAGTGCAGAGGCAGGCTACAAAATTAATAAAAGGAATGGAATATATCAGCTATGAAGAAAGGATAACACATTTAAACCTATTTAGTTTAGAAAAACGTCGCCTGAGAGGGGATATGATAACATTATACAAATATATTCGGGGCCAATACAAACCATTGTGTGGAAATCTATTCACAAACCGGACTTTACATAGGACACGAGGCCATGCGTTTAGACTGGAAGAAAGAAGTTTTCTTCTAGGGCAAAGGAAAGGGTTTTTTACTGTAAGAACAATCAGGATGTGGAATTCTCTGCCTGAAGAAGTGGTTTCATCAGAGTCCATACAGCTGTTCAAACAGCTACTAGATGCATACTTGCAAAAACAGAATATTCAAGGATATAATCTTTCAATGTAGGGTAATAACTGCTTGATCCAAGGATAAATCTGACTGCCAATCTGGGGTCAAGAAGGAATTTTTTTCCTAGCTTGTTGCAAAATTGTGCTTCACACTGTTTTTTTTTTTGCCTTCTTTTGGATCAACAGCAAAAAACAAATGTGAGGAAGGCTGTACTTGATGGACGCAAGTCTTTTTTTAGTTATGTAACTATGTAACTATGTAATATGTATAGGTCGCCCTCTGCTGGCAGTAACATTAAGTTGATGATAAGATTTTTGATGGAGGAATATAAAGACTGACTATTTGAGGCACAGATTTGACAGGAATCACACAAATCTTATAGAGAACTCTAATTATAGAGGCAACTCCTGATGCTTATTTCTGTGTACACACACACACTCGGAATATATATATATATATGTATATATATATATATACACAGCTCAGTTTGGAAACTTAACTAAGGAGACTGAGTTAAAGTCTCAATGAGTTGCCTAGTCATGGAGATAAGTAACTGGAAGATAAGGTATAAGATGTGTATAAATCAAGGTTAATGAACTACTGACACCAACAGCTCTATTAGGCACCTAATAGAGACCTTCAGTTCTGTATTTTGGATTTGTGCTGCCCTAGGCCGGACTAAACTTGGGCACCCCCCTAATCTAATTTTGCCCTCCCCCCTTCTAACTTAAGAACAACACACACTTTGTCTGACAGAAACACGTTCTCGCAGATATATGCATTGGCACACACACAATGACACACCTACTCCCTGACAGGCACACACAATCAAATATACATACAGTGACATTCACACACTGACAAATTCAGACACATAGATGCTCAATGATTTTATACACACTGACAGACACACAAACACTCACTGACAGACAGACACACTGACAGACACTCTCCCTGTAAGACACATACAGGGCCGGCGCGTCCATAAGGCGGCACAAGCGTCCGCTTTTGGGCGCACAGGCCCGGGGGGTGCTAGATTAGAGTGACCGACATGAGGTGGGCGCACAGAGCTCCCTCCTGCTAGTCACTCAGTCAGTGTAGCATGCCCGAGCGGAGCGGACTGCGGGTACAGGAGGATCTGTTTCCTGTACTTAGCCGGACTGACAGGAAGAGCCCACTAAGAGAGCACTTACTGTCAGTCTGGCCGGGTACAAAAACTGAAGCTCCTGTACCGCGGTCTGCTCCGCTCGGCCACACTGCAAGAAAGGTAGGAGGCACACCAGGGAGGGGAGCGGACTGAGATGGGGGGGAGGTACACAAAGTGATAGGGGAGGGGGGGGTGACCACTAAAAGGGAGGGAGGGGAGAGGAACACTGGGGGGAGAGAGAAACATTAAGGGGGTCACTAAGGTACAGAGGAGGGAAGGGAAAATGAGAGGGGGGGCTCTAAAAGAAAGGGAGGGGAGAGGAACACTAAGAGGAGGGGGGGACATTAAGGGAACTGGAGGCACTAAGATACAGGTAAGGGGGAGAGGAACACTAAGGGACAGGGGAGAGGAACACTAAGGGACAGCGAAGGGAGAGCAACACTTAGGGACAGGGGAGGAAAGGGAGAGCAACACTTAGGGACAGTGGAAGGAGGGGAGAGTAACACTAAGGGACAGGAGAGGGAGGGGAGAGGAACACTAAGGGACAGGGGAGTGAGGGGAGAGGACCACTAATGGACATGGAGAGGAGGGGAATGGAACACTTAGGGACAGGGGAGGGCAGGGAGAGGAACACTAAGGGACAGGGAAGGAGGGGAGAGGACCACTAATGGACATGGAGGGGATGGGATAGGAACACTAAGGGACATGGAGGGGAGAGTGGCACACAGCGGGGGCTGAGTGGGGAGCGAGACACACAGAGGGACATGAGGGGGGATAAATACACACAGGTGGGCCTGGGGGTGTCAGGATTACAGAATGATCCAGCACGTAGAATTGTGTAACACAAAGGACTGATAGGTAACGTATACCGGACCTTAGAATTGCCGGACTAACGTACCAAAGAATAGTCAGAAATAGTCGAGGTCAAGGGATACAGAAAGAGACACAACGATAAGGAAAAGCCAGGAGTCAGGGATGCCAGAAAACAGGGAAGTCAAAAACAATGCCAAAGTCAAATAACCAGAATAACCAGAATCAATAACGCGCTCTCGGACAACCACAAGGGAAACCACAACAGGGCACTGAGCAGGATGAGAACTGGGCCTAAATACCCCTCATCTAGATCTGATAGGCTGTAACCTAAAAACCCCTTCAGCAGTTTACCTTAATCCAGCACCGGGCTCCCTCGGCACTAGTGACCTCTCCTCCCCCGCCGACGTCGGCTCCCGAGTGGAGTTGAATGCGCATGTGTGGCAAGAGCCGTGCGCGCATTCAAACAGTCCATAGGAAAGCATTTCTCAATGCTTTCCTATGGACGTTCTGCATCCAACGTCGCAGATGCGCCTCTAGCAGCTGTCAAGAAGACAGCCACTAGAGGCTGGATAAACCCTGCTATGTAAACATAACAGTTTCTCTGACACTGCAATGTTTACATGTGAAGGCTTAAAACCTGAGGGTCCTTGCACCCAGACCACTTCATTGAGCTGAAGTGATCTGGGTGACTATAGTGTTCCTTTAATTAAGCAGTTTTTGTGCATAGTTAAGGATTCTGAAGTCTTTTCTGCAATTTAGGAATGAGACTGCAGGGGCACAATCTATACACCAAAACTGCTTCATTAAGCTTGTGATGAGACCAATCTCGCCACATTGCATTGGAGAAGCCTGGTTGCTCGCCTGTTGCCTTTGGATTATGGCCCCATGTTAAAAGGCTTGATTTTCCCCTGCAAAGACATGAAAGCCGGGTCATTTGGTGCTTGCTCTGTTTGAGCGGTGATACCCCAGATAGCTATGCCATGGAGCCCATTCGTATAATGAAAGACTATGGGAAAGACTTTGGCTCCATGGCAATTGAACTGTATGTGTGTGCTCTGAGCGCCATTCAGTAATAATGTGCGCTCAGATCTGAGCTATCTAGGGATATGTTGAATGTACCTGTTTTGTGCAATGGCTGCACAGTTATGTTTGTATGTGTTTTATTGTCTTTTGCTGCCATGTGTTTAATGGAGTTTTGCCTCTGTCTTTGGAGATAATTGGATTACTTCCCAATTATCTCCAGGATAGAAGACTCTGTGGAACTGGTTTTGGGCAGAAAAGCCATGCTTCCTTTGGTCACAAAGGTCTACGATCTATCTTTTGAACCACTGGACCAATTTGTATGATTTTGACGTATGTTTGTATTTGGAGTATGCTGATTCTGAAAAGTTATATGTGAATGGGATGCATACTTTTCAAGTTATGAATAATGTGGAAACATTTTATTTCTCTGCTTGTTATAATTACATTACCCATTGTGTAAGGTAATTGAATCACAGGCAGAGGGGAGGATTTTGTGTGGGAGTGTCTGAGTGTATTGTACATGTTTATTGGTTGTTTTCCAAAACCCTGTGGGTGGTGCTAATGTGTAAGAATGTGTACATAAGAACAATAAACCCACAGCTCTGTCTGTTCACTGCTTGACCCTCAACACGGAGCTTTGTCTCCTTCTTGGGGGGATTTACTGTCTGCTGTTCCAGTTTGACTGCTAGGAGTGTAAACCTATTCGTATGGTTTTTCCTGTTCGGCTGTTTACAGCATTCGTATGGTTTCCTGTTCGGCGGATTGGTGTTCTGCAGTAGCTGTGCCTGTGTCTCTGGAAGGGAAGATCTACTAAACGGTGGTTTAACCCTTTTATGCCCGGGATGACGTTACAAAGCTAAAGTTGTTTTAGTGCCTATAGTGTCCCTTTAAATTTAAAATTCACTTTGAATTCTCACTTTAGTAACCCTGAATGTATCCTCCTTACGTTATTATGTTGCCAAGCAAGAGCAGTGTTCAGCACATCATCGAAACCTATTTCAATGATGGCATTTTTTCTATCTTCCCAATTCCAATGAACAGAGCAGGATTACTTATAATGAGACATTAGGACAGTAACTGGGGTTCTGTAAGATCTTTACCTTTTCTCTGTCGATGTCAAGCCGTTGAGAAGTTGATAATATTAAGGTTTGGAAATCTGAGTAAATTTTTGTTGCCCTTTGCCCCATAAGCCAAATTATAGGAAACAAAGGTTGCTTCACAACTCAGACATGGTGTTGGCAGAATTGAGGTAATATTCTTTTTCATGATAAACATGTCATTCTCATTTTTAAATACAAGAACCAACAGCTCAGGGAAAGGTCAATTTATTAAATAATGATCTTTTATAGTCATTACTGTTAAAATAAGGTTTTGTTTCATAGTCAAAGATGTTTGCACGAGCGTTAATTGAATAAGAACCCGTAAAGCGTAATAAAAACACAAACTATGTATTATAAAAACATGATCCACGATGGGCAGTGCCGAATGATTGTGCGTTGTTTCATATTTAATGCCCATCGACTGGAGCATGAACAGCTCACCACCTGCATTCTTATGCTTTTCCTCCTCAATCTCCAGAATTAATTGAATCAACATAATTACAGAAGAGTAGGGCTTTGTTCCCTGCTGTGGTAATTAACAAAGGAAGAATAATTTGCATTCACATCAAAGCTCCCACTTTCCTGCCTCTCGACTCTGCCTAAGGTTTGAGCGCTAATGGAAGACGATGGACCTAGAGCAGACCAAGTGGAAAACTGCAAGCGTGATTGGCTTTTTCCTTCATGGTAAATCATTTCTGCCTAATCAACCTTGGCATTTAGCAGGTGCACCTTTATACCCCCTACGGAATGGTTAGGCATATAATTATTAAGGTCAACACATAACTCTGATGCCCGTCACGAGTCTTGTGTGGCCGTGCAAATCAGATTAGCGGTCCAAGCAAGCTATAATGATACAGCACATTGAGAGATACGTAAATATTATCTGTTTATTAGGTGACTTTAGCACTTTAGCAAATCCGTGGCCCATGTGAATAATAACTATTAATAATTCGGGATAAATTATAAGCAGATGAACTGGCTAAGGTTTCATGAAAACATTCACCACCTGCTTTTTATTCTCATTTTTCCTTATAAGAACCCGATCCACACATTGTAGTTTATATTGGTTATGTGGATTAACACTTTTTTTCTAAGTTTTTTATAGGGTAGTAGTCAGAATTTACAATAAAAAAGATAAAAATTCCCAATAAAGGGAAAGCATCTGGTATTGGATGTAGACACATAACAGTGACTGATTAATTAGATCTAATTTTAATTTTGGGGATACTAAATCATAGCAGCTAAGTTAGTAGCAGTGTATCAAGTAAATACAATGTATCCAGTGTTTCAGAAAGCTTCATTAAATGTATGCCAATTAGATCACTGGATTAAATAACAGTTGCGACTAAGTAAAGTTACAATCAGGAAGATTGTGTGTGTGTGTGTGTGTGTTGGGGGGAGAGAGGGGCATGGGGGAGAGTTGGTGGGGGAGGGGGGGCTGGTAGGTGTAAATAGCTGATAACTGAATTACCATACATTCAAATCCTGGTTAAAGTTTGTCAATTATAAGTAAAATGATGGATACACCTTCAGGCAGGTGAAACGGAATAATGAAACGAAAATTCTAATGAGGAGTGGAGTTAAAAAATTGGAAGGGGCTAGTCCTCACAAACTTGAATAGAAAAGTTAGAAATAAGTTAGATTGATTGAAATTAAGAAAAGTGAGTTGAATCTTCGTTATGTGAGTCTAAAGGATATAGCGGTATAAATATTAGATATAAGAAAAAACTCAGAGGCTACCTCCAATCACTATCCTTATAACAGCCCTAAATAATCCTATAACATCACACAACTGCCTCTGTAACATAGATAATGAAACCCAATCTAACCCAAACGAAACCCAATTTAACCACCTAGTTAAAGAATAGCAACTGGAAGTAAATAGTGGATACACCTTCAGACAGTTCAAACTGGATAATTGGTAAGTAAATCCTATTAATAGGGTCAGAGATCCAAGAAAAAAGAGGTGAGGAACTAGTCCTCACAAATTAATTAGAAAAATTAGAGAGAAATTAGACCGATCAAATGAAATAAAGTGAGTTGAATATCCCTTATGTAAGAATATCCAGTGAGGGGGGGGTGTATTTGATCCCCTGCTCATTTTGAACATTTGCCCACTGACAACGAAATGATCAGTTTATAATTTTAATGGTAGGTGCATTTAAACAGTGAGAAAAAGAATAACAACAAAAAACAACAGAAAAACACGTCAAAAAAGTTATAAGGTGATTTGCATGTCAATGAGTGTAATAAGTATTTGAACCCTTCGACTTAGTACTTGGTTGCAAAACCCTTGTTCGCAATCACAGAGGTCAGATGTTTCTTGTAGTTGGCCGCCAGGTTTGCACACATCTCAGGAGGGATTTTGTCCCACTCCTCTTTACAGATCCTCTCCAAGTCGTTAAGGGTTCGAGGATGACGTTTGGCAACTCGAACTTTCAGCTCCCTCCACAGATTTTCTATGGGATTAAGGTCTGGAGACTGGCTAGGCCACTCCAGGACCTTAAAGTGCTTCTTTTTGAGCCACTCCTTTGTTGCCTTGGCTGTGTGTTTTGAGCCATTGTCATGCTCCTTTTCTCCTTTAAGAGAGTGTTCGTAATCTCAGCTCGTTACCTGTAAAAAAGACACTTGGTAGACAGAAATCTTGCTGATTGATAGGGGATCAAATACTTATTTCACTCATTGACGTGCAAATCAATGTATAACTTTTTTGACATGCGTTACTCTGGATTTTTTTGTTATACTGTCTCTCACTGTTAAAATAGACCTACCATTAAAATTATAGACTGATCATTTCTTTGTCAGTGGGCAAACATTCAAAATCAGTAGGGGATCAAATACTTTTTTTCCCCTCACTGTAGCTAAAGAACTCCACTCACTGTAGAAGTAATGGAATGTACAGCTAAGCTGCCTAAATCAAGTGTCTAAATGCCAGATACCGCGATTGTCTTAACTGGGAGACAGCCTACTACCTCCTATTCAATTTCCACTCACAATCTCAAGAGAAAATCCCCAGATCACTCTCTTAAAGGCAAAAAAAGAAAAGTGGTATATAGTGCTTAAAGTGTTCAGTGAAAAGAAAATAATAAAGTTACTAAAGTCGCGTTTCCCTGATGAAGGTGCAATGTGTGCACCGAAATGCACTTTGCCTTGTTGACTGGTTGTTCGATAGTTCAGATTAGCAAACATGATGCTGGAAAATTCATTTGTATCATTGTATCAATGTCACATTTTTCCCATCATACTCTTGCTCCCACCTGGGCTTGATCAGAGCTGAATTTACATCTCAGGAGTACTTGTAGAATTTTAAGGTGGAACCCTACCTCCCCCACCAAACATTTTAGTGTTGCTTTCTCCATGATTTTGTAAAAATGGAATTACCAAAAAGAAAAGTGAAAAAGTATATAAAACTATATATACAAAGGGGGGGGGGGATCACATTTTTACTCATGCATATGGCCATTTCCACCTCTTTTTATGCAATACCTTTTCTGTCCTTTTTTGAGTTTATTTTTCCTTGAATGTAGCCATGGGCTTTATGAGAGCTGGATTATTTATGGGTTAATCTATCATTAAAAATGTATGTTGTAAAAAAAACAAACTTTAGAGAGATCTAGACACAGTTTTAGTTATATATTAATTGCCCTTTTAAATACACAGACGTTGATTGTCACTCACAAACTTCAAAGTAGGCCTTACCAACTCCCGGGGATGTCCTCCGTTGTTGAATTCCAGAAAATTCTTACCTTTGTAGAGTTTCCATCTGCAGGTAAATGAACCTTTAATTGGGCTGACCTGATTGGCTACATTCTTTGAATGCCTTTTTATATATTGTGTAAAGGCTACCCTGAGAGGAACTAAGGAAACATTCTGAATAAAGAACTAACAGGAAAAAGCAAGAAACACTTAATGTGGTGCAATGTTTGATATTAGCCCCTTAAGGATGGAGGAAATTGTCCAAAACCTAGAATTTGAACTATATGATTGTTCAACCATAATTTACCTATTTCATATTAAAGGACCACTATAGTGCCAGGAAAACATACTCGTTTTCCTGGAACTATAGTGCCCTGAGAGTGCCCCCACTCTCAGGGACCCCCTCCTGCCGGTCTCTGGGGAGAGGAAGGGGTTAAAACTTACCTTTTCTCCAGCGCCGGGCGGGGAGCTCTCCGCCTCCGATCCTCCTCCTCTCCTCCCTTTCGGCTGAATGCGCACACGCGGCAAGAGCTGCGCGCGCATTCAGCCGGTCTCATAGGAAAGCATTTACAATGCTTTCCTATGGACGCTTGCGTGTTCTCACTGTGAGAAACCCATGTACAGGTTTTATGGTATTTTGGAAAGTTACAGAGTCAACTATATGACTTGCTCATTTTAGGTTTTACATATTGAAATTTGCCAGATTGGTTACGTAGCCTTTGAGATTGTATGAAGGAAAATTACCCCCATCATTGCACAGAGTTTGCAAAAGTAGAAAACCCCAGCTATTCAAAATGTGGTATATCCAATCTTTTTATTAACCACTTGATGACAATTTTATTTTTGTATTTTTTAGGAAAGCTGAAACACCATTTGTATGTTTTGTTGTATGCTGGATAAGGAAAAGGCTATTCTGGAGGAGCCTTTAAGGGTTGCTGCCACCATCAATATAGCCATTCTTAGCAAGCTAAGAATATATTGTCACACAGCTTCTCAGTATTTTTGGTTATTGTGTTACATTTCCCTGGCCTAGCCTACTGTGATACCCCAGCTCACATTGGTTTATTTATGAGAAAGGTACCTGGGAGAGTGTGGAACAGTTAGTTTACTGAATATGTTATAGTTATGGTTAATGTTTAATTGTGTCCAGTTGACATTTAATACAGGTAATACTGTATTGACTATCTTATTGCCTATCTTTTATTGTGTGTGTTGTATATATGTCTCAATTTTACATGTTTCCCAAGAAATACCATCACTGAATGTAGGCACAATACACTAGTTAAGATATCCCATTAACCCTCCCTACCTTAGCTCACATCTCTCATGTGAAGTTGTAGCATTGAAAGTGACTATCTGTGCTAACTTAATTGATTATAGGTAAAGAATGGACATGGACTCCACAAGACCTCTGAACATGTTCTGCGGTATCCGGCACCAAGAGATTAGCAGAAGATACTTTAAGTCCTGCAAGTTGCGAGGTGGGGCCTCCATGAATCGGATTTGTTGTTCCTGCACATCCCACAGATGCTTAATCGGAATGAGATCTGGGGAGTTTGGAGGCTAACGCGACACTTTGAACTCTTTATTATGATCCTCAAACTATTCCTGAACAATGTTTGCAGTGTGGCTGGGAGCATTATCCTGCTGAAAGAGTCCACTGTCATCATTGATCACCATTGCCATGAAGTGGTGTACGTGGTCTGTAACAATCTCTAGATCGGTGGTTTATATCAAAGTAACATCAATATGAATGCAGGATCCAATGTTTCCCAGCAGAACATTGCCCAGAGCATAAAACTGCTTCTGCTGGGCTGCCTTCTTCCTATAGTGCATCCTGCTGCCATCTCTTCCCCCAGGTAAACAACGGACTTACACCTGGTCATTCACTTGCTCTAAAAGAAAAACCATGATTCATCAGATCAGACAACTTTCTTTCATTGCTCTATGGTACAATTCTGGCGCTCAAGTCCCCATTGAAGATGCTTTCGGTGGTTGACAGGGGTCATCATGGACACTCTGACTGGTCTGTAGCTACAATTCCCTATGTCCAGCAAGCTACTATGCACTGTGTGTCCTGACACTTTTCTATCATTGCAAGCATTATGGTTTTGTTTTGTTTTTAGCAATTTGAGCTTCAGTAGCTTGTGTGTGATTAGACCAGATGGGATAGCCTTCATTCCCCACATGCATCAATGAGCCTTGGGCACCCATGACCTTGACGCCAGTTCACCAATTTTTCTTCCTTGCACCACTTTTGGTAGGTACTAACCACTGCATACTGGGAACACCCCACAAGACATGCTATTTTTGAGATGTTCTGATCCGAGTCCCCTGGCCATCACTATTTGGCTCTTGTCAAAATCACTCGGATCTTATCATTTCCAACACATGAAATTTAAGAACTGTTCACTCGCTGCATACTATATCCCACCCCTTGAGGGTACCATTGTAACAATATAATTAATGTAATTCACTTCACCAGTCAGTGTTTTTAATGTTGTGGCTGATCAGTGCATATATAGACAAAACATAAAAGATCACCAAGACATATTTACATGACAGGTGCACTTATCACTATTACTTTTAAGAGTACATTTTTACTTGGCTTCATACCAAATTGTAACACCACAAAACAAACACATATAGTTATGCAGGTATTCAAAAACTCAGATAACCTCTGTAATTTTCCACATGCTAAGTCAATATATTGCAGCAGTTCTTTGTATTAAACATATAACATGTTCAAATGGGGAGTTGGGGGGGGGTGGGGGGGAGCAGAGGTTAAAAAAGTTTATGGGAAGGAATATATGTAGATTACAACACCTATACGCGGCAGACACAATCATCGCCTACAACGATTTACCAGACAAAGACACACTCACCACATTTGATCACTTCAGATACCTGCAACTCAGAAGCTTTGCTGCCACACACGTCATCAAACAGGCAGGCACAGCCCCCCTAACACGATTTGAAAGAGATAGTATAGACCATCCAGTGAGAAGGGACTAAATCTCAGACCTCTATGCCACTATAGCAACACACCCAACCCAGGTGAAGCTCTCCTACATCAGGGCATGGGAAAAGGATTTAGGCACACTGGAAGACCCCACAGAGTGGTCAGATATATGGGAAGCCATAGCCACCACCTCAATATGTATCACCCACAAGGAACAAGCATATAAAATGCTGTTCCGGTGGTACTTGACACCACAAAGACTAGCCACCATGAGAGCGACTCACCCCAACCTTTGTTGGAAAGGTTGGGGAGAAATAGGCACCTTCCTCCACTGCTGGTGGTCCTGCCCTAAACTGAAACCGCTATGGCAAAGCATCACAACCCTGATCACTAGACTATTCGACAGACCATGCCCCATTGACCCCTGGCTACTATTACTATCCAAACCCAGTGACACCTACACAAGAAGGGAAAACAAACTAATAGCAAGAATAACACTCGCAGTTCGCAGAGCGATCGCTGAACAGTGGGCAACACCACACATTCCTTCGCAAACCTCCATCACACACAAGATACAGGATAGCGCAAACATTGACAGCCTCACAGCCCAAATACACGAAACAACCACACAATACCACAAGCTCTGGGACCCATGGCTAAACAGAGACACTTCACTACCCTGGTAAAAACATCCACTAAGAAATACGCCACCTAATACCTCATAAAACCGCTCCTACAGAGACATACCCATGCTATGGTACACCCGCAGCATCCACAGTAAACCAAATCAAGGCCTGCAACCCCGGGCTGGGGTGGGTACGGGGGGACCGGCCGATGCACCCCTACCTCACCCGGCTCCAGACACACCCTGGCTTTTCATGCCACTGTCCTACCTCCCCCTTCCCCCACTAATGGACACAACACAGGGAGACAACGAATATCATGACAAACTCTTACCTATACAACAACTTCCAACAGTCGCGTACAGTAGCAGACACAGACAGAGGAGCCAAAAGGACACTCTGAACATCTTTAGAGTCGAGGAAACCCCACCAAAGCTCAGGGATCAAACCAAGCCACCAACAAAAAGACTAAAAGACAGAAACCGCAGGGTCCACAGATAGACCAGCACCAGTGAAAACCACTAGCCAGAAATAGACGCACTACCTACAGACAACCCTGAATCCTGGCCCGAGGGGCCGAGGTACCAAAGACTAAGACAAGACAAGCTTAACCATTCACTAGACTGACAGGACGTTCCGGTCCTCAAGGCACGCCATAGCAGCACCTTGATGACTAACCTGCCCTTACCTACCCAAACAACGAACTGTCAAACATGAAATCTTAAAAACTGAATAAGCTTGCAATGTATATTTGACAAAGAAACGTTGTACCCCCCTACCCTCTCTTAATTCTGTACCCTAAAACCAAATGCAAAAGAAAAATGACAAAAATAAAGAATTAAAAAAAAAAAAAAGTTTATGGGACACTTTAGGCATTATCACCACTTATATATGTTTTATTTCTAATTTATTCATTTAGTTCAACTCATTTATTTTGTCTCTACAATGTAAAACAATTCCACTCTGCAGAAACAACAATGTTGCAGGATTTAAATGCTTCTAGTGGCTGTCATACTGACAGCCACAAGAGGTGCTTAACCCCTTAAGGACCAAACTTCTGGAATAAAAGGGAATCATGACATGTCACACATGTCGTGTGTCCTTACATAAACTCGGCTATTTCAATTGGATTGTCTTAGAGACCATCTGATTGGCACAGCACTGTGTTTTTCCACTGATGCGCACTAGCCTTTTAATTATGCGCACTAGCCTCCCAATGAGAAGGCCCATTGGGGAATCTTTAGCAGCGTGAGTGGGCCACTATAGTATTTGTAATGCTGGGAGGTAGTTAGAGCCTTTCACTTCCTACAGAGGGATCCGTGCAGGAGGGAGGAGGCACAGGCAGCATGGGAGGAGAGAGCAAGAAGAGCTGCTCCAGCCAAACACTCCTATCAGACTCAGCCAGCAGCATGACCCCATGGAAGCAGTGGTGTATCTTGGATTTGTGCTGTACTAGGCACAACTAAATTCAGGCACCCCTCAAACTAAATTTGCCCCACCCCTTTGTGTCAAGGCCACTTTTTTGACTGACAGACACACACACAGTGTACCTTCACCAAACAAGTAAGGAATTGGATTTACATTTATTGTGCCACCTGCTAGCACATGTCCTTTACCTGACATTAAGCTTACATAAGCCTAGCCTTTTTACTGCCTGCACTGCCACTGTTTACACAGGGGTGGACCCTGTAGTACTCTCCGGGTGAGCCAGGGCTTTAACGGTACCATAACCCTTACTGGGAACCCTCTCTGACACGCTGTTGCGGATCTGTCCCGCTTGCTTGGTACCTCCCCACTGAAATCACACAGGGTAAGCCCTGCAGTTCTGGGGGCTAATTCAGCCCTAATTCAGGGCTACGCTCCCTGACACACTAGCTGCTCTCCACGACCGGCACCGATAATCCCCCCCCCCATAATTCCACTTATACCAGTGTGGGAACATTAGTGGTTGGCGCACCGCCTAGTCGGCATACCCCGATTGTACTCACAGGGAAAGCCCAGCAGGACGACCTACCTGCAGGGTTGCTAATTTATGTCCTATCCTCCACAGGAACCAACCGATAAGAGGATGAGCGACACGCCACCACCAACCCAGAACTTCCAGTCCAAGATTAACGCTGCAGTGGCAGTGTCGGTGGAGAAAGCCCAATCAAAAATGCTCACCCAACCTCCTCCAGAGGTATCCATTCTTAACGTGGGTATGTCCCCGCCACAGGATGAGGAAACAGGGGGCTCAGAGAGGCCCTCCAGGGAACCATCTCTCTTACCGAAACGCCACAGAACGGGCGCATTGACCTCGGTCAGGTCAAAAGGACAGGAAACGGTCAAATGCACCAAACGGACGGTGAGACCTGAATCTCAACCCCCGATGCTCTCTTCCGGGGAAGAAGATGAATATCCGAATACACTGGATATATTTGACGAATAGCAAGTGGACGATTATGCATCGGAAGGGGACGAGTGGCAGGACCTACCCCCACACGACTCCACATATGTGAAGGAGTCTTATGCAGGCGAACCCTCACAATGGGGGAATTTACATGACCTCTCCTCACGAGAGATGGATGGCCTGAACACCCACAGCTGTCCTTTGTTCGACCCTCGGACCATTAGGCACCCAAAGTCATCGGAATGGGGCCTCCCAAGTCACCTGGCACAACTCCTCCATATGCAAGCCCTGCGCACTGCGCAGACTCCTCTATGGGGGTCCCATGGCTACACGAAGAATCGGAGACACACATCAACTTCTTGGAACTGATATCGGGCTCCTTTGCCATCCGGAGCTTGGCCAAGCACATGTTTAATTGTTGTATTCTAGTGCCCATGGACAACGTGTCATCGGTACAGTATATCAATCGCCTGGGATCCAGGACACTCTCGGAGACGACCAAAGACATTTTACCTTTTGCCTCTCCAGAAACATTACAGTCAGAGCAGAATACCTGCCAAGGACATCGTATCTCACGGCGGACTGGTACTCCCGCCACTGGAAGGATCTTGGGACATTGATAGATTATCACAGATGACTAAGGATCTACTATGGGACTTGTGGGTCCCAGGCACTCTACGGTGTTACCTGGCAGCCTGGAACAGATGGGCTTGCTGGTGTCTGGAGAGGGACTTGGATCCCTATTCAGCCCCTGTTCCTGTCATTTTGAACTTCCTATCCTCCATGTTTTCGGCGGCCCAATCTTATCATTCGGTTAACGTTACACGATCAGCGATATCGGCAGCCCACGTTCCTGTCTTCGGGCGCCCGGTGGGTCATCTATCGCCTATCTCGCCCACCGGGTCCGAAGTATTCACGTTTTTGGGACGTCGAGTTGGTTTTGGGAGTTTATTCGGAACTGGCCAGGTAACAATTCGCTATCTCAACGCCAACTGTCGGCTAAGCTCACTTTACTACTATGTCTGATCTCGTTACGTTGGATATCGGATGTCAGAGCGTTTGACGTGGATGGTCTTTCCTTCTCACCTGAAGGTGTCTCTTTTTCGGTTTCGCAACGGACAAAAACAAATTTGTCTTCGTTTTTTACCCGTTTTTTCCCTCCGCTCCACGACTCTGCATGGTCAAAACTCTCCTTCGTTATGTGAAAGTCACTACGACTCTCCGTGGTGCGCCCTTGGGTCAATTACTCATGTCTTATGTGCAACCGCATGGACCAGTCTCATCCACGACCCTTGCTCGATGGGTCAGATGGCTGCTATCCCTGGCAGACATCGAACTGTCGTTTGGGGCGCATTCCGTATGCGACGCGGCAGCTACACAAGCCTTTTCGTCGGGTGCCTCCCTAGCGGATATCATGCGTTCTGCGGACTGGTCTCGCAAAGTCACCTTTTGGATTTTCCACTTCTGCCCTGTTTCTCATTCATCTTTTGCTCTTCTTCCATAGCATTAAAAATGCAAATATGAAGCCTCCTGTCATGTGGTAAAATTGTAGATTATGCTAACGGAGTGTACCAATGATCTTATTTTTAGTAATGACAGGAGGCAAATATTTCCCTCCCTTTTGTCTTTACCCTCCCTAGATGGTTTTTTTTTCTCTGCTCTTCTATTTGTTTACTTGTCTACTCTATGTTTCTATCTCTTCTCGTGTACTGCTACTGCTTATGCTGCATATCTTCCTGGTTATGTCTATTAGATTACAATTTATGTTTACTCAGACCGAATCACAGTATGTTATGCTCACTATAGTATGCATGAAATATGGTCATTTCGTTACCTTTCACTTCTTTCTGTTCCTTTCAGTATGAAAGCTGGCTATCTTCCACAGACTATTTGTCGTTTACACCTTTCATGGAAGTTTGTTGGATCCTCTTCGTTATTGGAGTTATTCTTGTTGGATTTGTTAATTCTACTAGTTTCGCTTCAAAGAAAGAGGAAGAGTACCGCTGTATTCAAGTGTAAACATTACATAGAAGTACACCACTACATTCTAATGGCAATGGCAAAGGC
This sequence comes from Pelobates cultripes, assembly GCA_933207985.1. Classification (NCBI taxonomy): domain Eukaryota; kingdom Metazoa; phylum Chordata; class Amphibia; order Anura; family Pelobatidae; genus Pelobates; species Pelobates cultripes. Next base: position 87,658,275 of record OW240914.1, on the reverse strand, counting down.
AGGGCTCGAGTCCTGCAGAAAAGCGTGGGAACGGCGTTCTTGCACTTTTTCCACAGCAGGAATGCTGTTTCCGTTAGTAGTCCTACAGGACAGAGGCTCTTTAAATTAGATGATTTAGGCGGCTGCCTAAGGCCTCGCGCTGATTGGGGCCTAGCAGCCACCTAAATTGCCTTAGGGCAGTGTGACATGTCGGGTCCTCGGTCAGCGACCGAGGGCCCGACACAGGAGGGGGCCTCGTGGCTTGCCCTTTATGCCGCGGGGTGCGAGGCCCCTCCACACCGCCCACCCTGGGGAGAGCCAGCCTCCTGTCTACGGGTCCGCCCAGTGCAGAGCTGCAGACTGAGGTGTCTTGCAATCTCTGACTGGAGATCATGAGACTTACCACGTGGCCTGTAGCTCTGCACTCGGTGTAAAACCAGCCCATCAGACCACCAGGGAGAGAGGGTGCCCACCGGACCACCGGACATCCACAGGACCACCAGGTAAAGCTTCCCACCAGACCACAAGGGAATAATTAGCCACCATAAGCCCTCCTACCCACTTACAGACCCCCTATCCACCTTACAACCCCCTACCACTCACAGCCCCCGTACCCACAATAAGCCCTCCTACCCAATTACAGACCCCCTACCCACCTTACAACTCCCTACCCACCATACAGGCCCCCACCCACCTCACTGCCGCCCTACCCACCTCACAGTCCTCCTACCCACCATACAGCCACCTTACCCACCTCACAGAACCCCTACGTACATCACAGCCCCCATACCCACCTCACAGTCCCCCTACTTACAATATAGCCCCCATACCCACCTTACAAAAGCCCTACCCACCTCACAACCCTCCTACCCACCTCACATTCCACCTACCCACCATACAACCCCCCCTACCCACTTATAGTCACCCTACTCACCTTACATCCCCCTACCCGCTCAGTCCCCATACCCACCTAACAGAACCCCTACCAACCTCACAGTCCACTACCTACCATACAGCCCCCATACCCACCTCACAGTCCCCCTACCCACTTTACAACCCCCTTGCCCACTCCCAGTCCCTCTACCCACCTTACAGCCCCTTACCCACTTACAGACCCCCTATCCTCTCACAGCCCATCTACCTTCTCACAGCCCCCCTACCCTCTCACAGCCTTCCTACCCACACCTTGTCACAGCCATCCCCACCCTGTCTCCCCACACACTGTCACAGCCACTCCCACACACTCTGTCACAGCCCCCCCACACACCCTGTCACAGCCCCCTCACACACCCTGTCACCTCTCCACACACACACACCCTGTCACTCCCCCCATACACGCAACCTGTCACTCCTACACCCAGTTATATATATGCATCCAAGGGTATAATTGTTTTTTGGGGGGGAGGTGGATCTTGGGTGAGTTCCCACACTTTTTTTCCCAGGATTTGACCCCTGGGCAAAGGTACATACAAATTTACCCCTACATGCAAACACACATACTCCTTGCAAAAACATTATTACGTTCAAACGCACAAACACTGCTCACAAATACAACCCTTCAAGGATGGACAAATGGTAGATCCCCAGCTGTTATAGCATTGTGAGAGTTGTACAACAGATGGGGATCTATCTTTTGGCCCCCCTTGCACTAGACGGGGGGCCCAAAAATATTTCTTGCACCAGGGCCCTCTTGTTCTGCCATTGATCCCAGTGCTTTCCTATGGCAAAGCATTGGATTGGTCGAGATCATCAAGATTATTATATACAGTGTTCAATTCACTACAATTTAGTGTCTAGGGAATAAACCCCATCTGGTTAGCAACGGTTCTGTGAGTTGTTGATCAACTAACAGTTTTCATGAGTAAAAAGCTGAAAGTTAAACCATGACTTTCCCAAACTTTTGCCCTGCAGCCAGCACTTTGAAAGGTCATACAGAAAAATTTTGGAGGCTTTTGATTGGCTGATCACTTCCTTGGCTGGGCAGTGCTGATATCCAGTATATATGACATATTTATTGCAGATGCAGTAACTTAATTTTATCTTGCGTTGTTTTCGATTTACGTTTTTTGCATTGTTATAATCATTATCTCTGTATTGTATTAAAATTGGTCAAATTTTGCCTGGTATGCTCCTTTTATAAAAATAGAAATTAAATAATAATGTAGATAATTTACATTACAGACAGAGACAGGAAAAATATCCCCATCCAAACAATTAAAGAGGCTCTATCAACCCTGCCTCCCCGCTTCCCTCCCTCATCAGAGAGTACAGCGCTAACATTGGCTCCTGGACAGAAAAGCATGGTGGCACCTGTGAGGGACAGATTCAGGTAAGTATATCTCACCTTAACCTGTACCCCTGGGTCTCCAGACACCCAGAAGTGATGTCGACGTCCAGGATCTTACCAAATTATGCAAAGACCCTAAACGGTGACGGAGCCGCTTTAAGTATACGGTATTACCTAAAAATAAAAAGTACAAGAAAGGGTTTAGGTATAGTGTGTTTAAAGCAAAATTGCAGGAAAATCCATTATATTAATTAAAGGAATAAATCATTGTAGTGAATTGAAAACCAAATTTCAAATGTCAAAATAAAACAGCTGAATATATTTTCCTATTTTAAAACTTGTTTTTAAATTTACCATATGTGTGTGTGTTTAGTAAATAATCCTCTGTATGCTAACCTCTTACTGAACCAAAATGAGGGCTTACTCCAGAAAGTGCCAAACGCTATTAAGAATTAATGAAAAGTGGAATGTTCGTAAAAGGGTCTTCCTGTCTTTATAGCTACAATTTATTCCTTTCCGAGGTATGCGGAAAGTGTAAATAAATAAAAAAGATTCTGATTAGGAGAGCGAGAGGGGAAAGGCTTTTTCCTTAGGCTACATAACATATTGAGCTATATGAATAAAGCTGTCACTACAAGGATGCCATTATGATTTTTTAATTAGATGATAAAAGGGCAGACCGATTTGCCTTATGTGCCTGGCAGCAGAATGCAGTTTGGCATTTTGCCAGAGACAGCATCACTGAGGTCAGCAATAAAGCTTGAGTTCACAAATTTAACCTATTCAAGGCTCCATGCTATTAGAAGTGATAAAACCTTCAGTATTTCAGAGACAGCCTCCATTAAGCAGGAAAGCCCCTCTATCAACACAATTTGTTTTATATCATATTGCGCATGTAAAATTGTAACATTAATTGAGAAAAAAAATCAGATACAATTTGTTTGTTTTTTTAAGTGTCATGGCAACCAAAATGCATAGCCCTGCAGCGGCTTGCTGTAAGAGGCTTCTGAATTCCAAAATTAATTAAATTAAACCCCCCCATCAAACTATACGATAGGGGCAGCTGCCTCCTTACTCTATAATTAACTCCTCATCTGCTCCGGAGTTTTCATATGAAATAAATATTTAGAGCTGTTTTCCAAAGACTCATAAAATGCTCATAAAATGCTTTTAATAAATCTTTTAGTGTGTGGTCTCCAGTCACAAGGTGGCAAGTGTTATCATGTGATATAGGTTTCTATACAAAAATAAATTGCATGCAAAGATTTTTTTGCATGTGAAAGAGCAATTGAATAGCAACACAGCTAATAATTGATTATTTCAGCTTTTTTTATTAAGCACGCAAGCAATGCTACCTTTAATTCGATATGTATGTTTGTCAGTTTTGTTTGTCTGTCTATCTACATCAAAATAGATGAGTACTTGTGTGCACCTGGCAAAAAGGATTGATGAAGAGATACTTTTACTTATCTCTCTAGACTGTATATACTATCTAGAAAAATTAGTTTCTATAGATTCTGATCCCATTAAAGTGGAATATACATAAAAAAGCTGTCTTTTAACTTTAAAAAAACAACAACAACAAAAGAATAATAGAGTGATAGATAATGTCAGAGTTATTTTCCTCATTTAACGGCTTTGTATTACAGGCCTGTAAGTGAGCTTTTTTCATTCAAAAGGAATTGGGCAATTTGAGTTGTTTAGAGATAAATTGTGATGTGTTTTTAAGCTACCCAAGAATTTGTCAATCATGCTCTCGTGAAGCAATTGGAGCGTTTAAATGAAGAGAGATTAATTATTTCTTTTTGAGTAGAATACAATTACCCTACTGTGTTTTGATCAGAAACTGTGAAGGATCAAAGCTCAAAGTATTTTACCTAAACCTTTTATTTGCTGGGAAGGGAGCAGAATCATGTCAATGATTAGCATTGCTGCCCCCTGCTGATGATGCTATCCTAACCCAGTGGTTCGTTTGTACTCAGATCAAGTACCTCCGCCACATCAGCTTCCTCGGTGGTATCAGGAGGATCCGATATGCTTCAGATCCCATAACAGTCTCCCTGATAAGAGGACTTCGGTCACGCTACCAGTGGATTCCATATTCTTCTAATCTAATACCATATTTGCAGAAGAGAGTATAGTCCTTTTCCCCAACCATTAGCCGAGGTTTAATGTAGTGGTAAAACAAAACACACTTTATTGAGAGCACACAACACATATTTATACTCCCCAGATGTGGATTCACCCTCCAGGGAGTGATCCACACAATCCAATGTGATACAATACAATTACCTCCACAGCGCCATTCAGTGTATTAATGACATCAGGTAATATGATCAGTCCAGAGTAAAGGGACACTATAGTCACCTGAACGGTACCACTTTGCGAGAAGAACAGAGCAGATTTGAAATAGGTTGGGGCAAATGAGAAAATGTTCTTTAAACACAAAAGATATTTGTCATATGCCTAAGGTCCTGAGCAGAGTCGGGATGGAAAATACATAGTAATAATAGCAGATATTCTATGCTGCTATGCACTGCAGGGCTTTAATACACACTAAGGGCACAGACGGTCATACAGTAAAAGTACCAGCAGGGGTTAATTCCTTGCTGGTACTAACTAACCCCAGGTATCTTTTGATACCTGGGGATCCACTCTGTCAGCTGAGGCCACAGTCAGTGACCCAAGACTGACAAATGAGCTATGAGCAGTGCTCAAAATAAGCATTTTTCCTTTCCCTTTAAATTCAGCGGTAGCGCAATTGCACTACCACAGTAAATTTAAATATTATTTTGCCTCCCTCTCCCCCCCCCCCAAGTTCCTTCCAGTGCCAGGGAAGTCCCTATGGTCTGAAAAGGTTGATCTTGCTCAGTCGCAGTATTTCTAACACTGCCCCAGCCTCCAACATAAAAAAAGAGGGATCCTCATATATCATTTAATACCCGTGAGTCCCCTCTGCCCTCTGTCCATATTGGCGATAGTTAGTGGCCCCATACTGACAGAAGAGTTATGAGCAGCGCTAAAAGTAAGTGCTGCTCATAGCCCTTTACATTAGCACTTTGCGGTAAATGTAAACATTGTTTTGTCATCTTCATCCCACTTCCGTCCCAGCTTTATCCCAGCTATAGGAACAGTATCTCTGTGTGTTGCAGATGCAGCATGATACTGAGCTCTACCTGCAATCACACAGAGACCTCTGTACTGTGTGAGCTAGGAAATCCTAACATCAGCAGAGGGAATTCATCAAGAGGTGGGATTAGAGGGTGGGAATAGAGGATGGTATTCTGACTAGGATTATAGGTAGGATTATAAATAGGATTATGGGTTTGATTAGGGTAGGATTAGGGTTAATTTATTGGTGTGATTAGAGATTGTATTGTGGGTTGGATTAGAAGTAGGAGAAGGGGTTAGATTATGGGTAGGATTAATGGTTGGATTAAAGGGACAATATAGTCACCAGAACAACTACAGTTTATTGAATTTGTTCTGATGAGTAGAATCATTACCTTCAGGCTTTTTGCTGTAAACACTGTCTTTTCAGAGAAAATGCAGTGTTTACATTACAGCCTAGTGATAACTTCACTGGCCACTCTTCAGATGGCTGTTAGAGATCCTTCCTGGATCATGGCTGCCTAAAATGCATCCAAACATTCAGTGTCTCCTCCCTCTGCATGCAGACACTGAACTTTCCTCATAGAGATTCATTGATTCAATTCATCTATATGAGGAGATGCTGATTGGCCAGGGCTGTGTTTGAATTGTGCTGGCTCTGCCCCTGATCTGCCTCTTTGTCAGTCTCAGCCAATCCTATGGGGAAGCATTGTGATTGGATCAGGTTACCATTTCTGTTGAGTTCTAAAGAAAACAGGGACAAAATATGCAGCTACAGACTTGAATACAAGTAAGATTTTACTATTTTTCGGGAGGCATGAGGGGATCAGGGGGCTAGATGGTGGTTTTAACCCTATAGGGTCAGGAATGCATGTTTGTGTTCCTGACCCTATAGTGCTTCTTTAAGGTTTGGATTAAGGGTTGCTTTAGGATTGTATTAAGCGTTGGATTGAGAGTCGGATTAAAGGTTGGATTACATTAGATACAATATTAGGGGCAGAAATGGGGCAACAAAGTATATATGTATGTTATTATACTCAAGAACAGTATGGGGTGTTTGCAGTAGTGGGACATGTGTGGGCTGTGAATTTGCCCAAAAATGACCATAACAAAGTAAATAATTGCACATAGCTTTGTAATAAAATGGTTAAATTAAAAGTGTCAAAATGCTCTCGAATAACATGGATATGTGCTTTCTACAAATATATACTTTGTGTAGCAATTTTGGGTTCTATGACTAGAATTAAAGTTGAAATCTCAACATGCCTCATTTTGCAAAGTTTTAACTTTAAAAACATAATTCCAAGATTTTACTAGTAACATGACGTAAAGTCATGATTTTATTAATGACACAGAGGCTCCTATTATGCTATCTTTCTTTATTTTCCCTCAGCAGCAAAGAGAAAATATGTAAACTTGAATGAAATATGAATAAAATAAATATAACAACTCTGCCTAGAAACAGGGCAGCCAATCGGGATACAGGAACAGTTTACTAAAGGTCTTGAACTAGCCATCCACTTCCTCTTCTTTGCCAGTACGACCAAAGGCCAGAAAGCAAACCAAAAACTTCAAACAGGACCACGGTCACATAGGAATAACACCCAGTTTGAAAATCAGGCTGTGAAGAAACAAAAGATTTGGTAAAATCCAAAATCCGGACCTGTCATAATATCAGCTTAATCTGAAGGCTACAGGAATATAGCAAAGTTATAACGATACACAAGTGCTCCTATTATGTTAGTTCAAAGCTGAGAAGAAAAAGGTAAATCAGGGAGAGAAATAGAATCTCTGAAATGTAGATGCGTGAGACCAATCTGCAGCGCTCAACCAATCGTCAAGACGACAACTGACCCTCTATGCTTTATAGGCCATGGCATCCTCACAGAAAGAGTGGAGAGCATCAAAGTATGAATCCCTTTCATGGATAGAAGGTCCAAGACCCATCGAACCAAATTGGGCATAGAAAAAACTGGACAAAGCAGTATATAAACGCTATGAACAATAGATGTAAATTGGGGGATCGTGGTGTCCGTGTACGTTCTAGAGACAAAATGTAAACAAACAAGCAGGCATAGAATAGGCCCGATAGAGTAGCTTGAGTAGAAGACTGACTTTGTAGCTGACTTAATCCTACGAGATATGTCGAACAATACTCCCTCGGTGGGAAGGGAATCGCAGTCCAGTCCAAGGTTCTAATATCTGATATTCGCTTATAGGAGATCAAGCATAGAAGTACAAGCAGAGTCCAAGACAGGTAATTAAGTAATCATTCAGAAGCCAGGAATCCAAAAACTTCCAATATCACATAGACATCCCAGAACAAGGAGTATCTTGTCCACTCGGGGAACCATTCGAACCTTGATGTCCTGCAGAAATATCAGATCTATAAACCTTGACTTTGCGATAAGCGTTCCCGATTCAAGGCGTCGTATTGAAAGGAAATACCGCATTCGGAGAGGCAAAAAACTGGATCAAACGACCTTTCCACGTACCAGACAGCCCATAGTCTCCATGTTGATCGATAGGTAGACCTATTCACCGGGATCCAGGCGTTGTCCAGGAGTTCTGTTGTTGATTGTGGAACATTTGCGAGTGTCCAGGGAATCCGGAAACTAACCACGCCGTGAGCTGAAGCAGACCCTGATCTATCAAGTCATGCGACCTCACAACCGGATCTAGAAGCAAGTCCTGGGAAAACCAAAGACAACCCCAGAAGTCGAGGAACAACCCCGGTTGTGTTTGCCACATCGGAGCATCTATCACCAGAGAACATACGTGCCTGCATAAGTGATACAGTGTCTGAGAGAAAAGGTCGAACGGAGGAAAAAAGGCATAGTGATGGGATGGTGGCCACATCTTTAGGATGGCATTCACCCCATCATAGTAGGGTCCGGTCGCCAATTGTAATATCGGGTATTGGGTGATCAGGAGCAGGATACAACCATTTTCCAGAGTTGGTGAAAGACTGCGGATGGCAAAAGACCCCACCAACCATTCAAGACAGTTGATCTGGAATGTGGAGCCTTAGTTCGTCTGTTGACCATCCGTCACCTGTGTAGATGATCCAGCAAGGTGGTACCCAGGCATGTAAACTGGCATCCGATTCTATGATCATGGCTGGAGCAGACCCAAATTTTGTCCGACTGAATGACTAGACCAGGGGCGTCCTCGGGAAGGGAAGAAGGGCGTTGGCCTACACACCGAAAAGGATCGCAGTACAGCGTAGGAACCCCTGAAGAAAACCTTAGTACCAACAACCCTTTAAAGGCTGAATAGGGCCTTGTCTAAAGCCGTATGGGCTCAGCATAAGACCCGAGATCTTCAACAAAGGAATCCCCGAACAGCAATAAAATTGCCTTGCGGCGTTCATCAGGTAACGCTGTATTCGCGTTGTCTAGGAAACAGATAAGTCTCTGCACCCACCCGATGGCCTCAGCAAATCAAAGTGGAGGTTCCCCCCGCCTTAGCGGACTCAAGGAGTTCATACAGCTTAGAAGCTGGCCCCAATGTTTCGAGGATCTTTTCCTGACAAATATGCAGGGAGAATGCATAAAACCAGGTAGCTGGCAAAGTGTTCTGAAGGGTCCCACTCTGCAGAACAAGGATGATGGAGGTCGAACAGGGGAAACCCTGTGGATCCCGAATACCCTCCCCCACCCCGCCGACAGAATGGTAGGACCATAAGACATGGTATCAGGGGTTGAGAGGGTGGCACTCCCGAACCCACCTCCGGTTCGGAGTCTTCCTCCTCGTAGGAGGCATAATTAGGGTTGTTAGGCCCAATTTCCCCATTCTGGTCGAAATCTGACCCATCAGCTCAGGCGCGCGCCCGTTTCCAGTCTCTGTCCAATTCGGCCCGGCCAGTGGCTCTCCTGCGCGGTGGTAATGCACCATCTTGGACTGCATGAGGTGAATCAGTCAGATCAGGCTACATGTATTAGTGGAAGAGGAGGCATATGTCCAATTTAAAAAAAAAAAAAACTGTTACAAAAACCACATAAAAATGCATAACTGTTATAATGCAATATTTAACCTATATGTCCAACATATCCCCAGATAGCTTGGATCTGAGCGCTCAATATGTCCAATGTTAAAAGTGCACTATAGTACAAATAAGAGGGATCAGAAAATAGTAAGGGCTGATGGGAGATTGAGGAGGGTCAAAGCAGCCTGTTTAATCTGGTCTGGCAGTGTCCCCGGGACAACGCCCTACTGGAGAAACAATAGGACAGGAAAAAGGGGGAGTGGGAAGAGGCAAATTTTCCCATGGATTTAAAGGGGCAGAAAAAGTGGTTTAAAATCCAACATGCCCAAATAAAGCTTTTAAAGGGCAATACATCCCAGGGGCCATAGTCACAGGGCAAGAGGCTGGCAAGGAGGCCTCTTCAAATCCCAGTGACGAAGGTGCTTTCGTCACAATATGATTAATCCCAGTGTCTTAAATTTAAAGTCATAGTGTCCTTTTTAACTCATTTAGCATTAAAAGATGAAAGAGATGTGGTGTTTCTTTGTGCCTTTTTGTAAACAAATTAACTTGCACCAACATTTCTGATAGTACATTTGATACATTATGAAGCTTTACATATCCTTGCATGTTTTATAATATACAATATTATACTGCAACTTCATGGACACATCATTAATGGCATAATGGCATATTGTAACGCTACTAATATTGGGTACATATGGGTTCAGATCTCCTGCATCTAAACAGGTTGAGGAATTATTAAAAATGCACTAGATGGGATATTATCATAAAAATCATATTTTACCATAAAATGAATCATAATTAAAATAATTCAAGATCAGAATAAGTGTAAAGTACTAGATAAATAAACAAATATCTTGTTAAAAATTCATTAGAATCATCTAAAATAATCAAGCAATATTGCAGAATATCTAAAATACATATAGAAATTATTTTTGTGCAAAACGGCAAATGTACATAAAAAGAAATATCAGAAAAAAAATAAAAAAATCCATTAAAAAATGTTGGCTGGTTCAAACTCTGCATTCAAACCAGAAGGAACCAAGGTTTGAAGACTATAGACCAAAAACATTTCTTGGTATGTGAATTTTTTGGAAATATCTCCCTCACAGAATTTTAAAGTGTTTGGGTCTCCTATGTGATGCTCAGCAAAGCTTTTCGAAACAGCATGCTGCATAAATTTGTGTTTTATTATATGTATGTTCCCTCAGTCTCACTTTTAGCATCCTTTTTATTTTGACTTTTATGCACAGTAACCTTGTGCCAATGCCTCGGCCAAAACAGTTAAATTGCCAGTGTGCACACACATTTCTTTAGTGTGTTCATCCAAAAAAATTTTATTAATCAATGGTAATATTTATAGATCTAATTCATTATTAAGTAAATGTAATATTTCTTTCTAGTGTTCAAATTAACTAAATTAGTGTTTCTATATAGACCAGGTAAAATTTTCTTCATCAGAACATATTTTAAAATGAGGCAGAAAATACCAAATTTTCTTCTAATGATAATCCGTCTTACATAAAGATAGTGATTTCATTTTTATTTATCAACCAGACTTGATGCAAAAGTGTGGGACAATCTTTACCTTGGGCTTGGTGATAATACTTTTCCAATTATCCCAATAATACTAATATTTATGTGTGTGGTGTGCAGAGAAAGTAAGCATAAAGCATACTTACCTCTGTATCAATTCTTGGTACTGGGTCAACATCTTCTCTTGACGTTAGCGGTGTTCACTGATCCCTTCATACCATATAATGGGTTATAATGGGATTCGACTGACTTAAATTTTGTGCCAATTTTCAAAATGTCTGGGCCCCGTGGTTTCCTCATAAGGCAGTCTTTATTACAGGAGCACAGAAAGCAGACAACGTTTTGGCACTCTTACGTAGCTAAAAGGCACGTAAGAGTGCCGACACGTTGTCTGTTTTCTGTGCTCCTGTAATAAAGACTGCCTTATGAGGAAACCACAAGCAGGTCCAGACATTTTGTATTTTGAGGAATTGACTTTACTTGGGAATTGGCCTTCCCTGTTTAGAGGCACCCTAGTGGGAGTATCCCCCAACAGTGTGTGCATTACCTCTTCCTCTTTAATTACATTGTGTGCCTGGCTGTGCCTTGACATGACCTCTGTAAATAGTAATGTGTTTATTCTGAGGGAAAATAAAATGTTATAACATGAATAGTCAGAGGCTTGATCCCACATTTGAGTGATTATGCAAAACAAGCATGTTTATATAATACTCTGAGAATATATGAGTCCTTTAATTTAACTCCTTTGTGTCCTTTTCAGAATATTGCAAAACAGCTTTGTCACCTCCCAAATTATACACATCAACTAAAATCTGGCTACTTTACATTCCAAACCCTATAAACTCCTATAGCTGAATGTATATTTCAAAATATTCTATGTCAATTTTTAAATAAAGTTTAATGATACAATTATGTAGTCGTAGGTTTAAATTGACACCTTTTTTTAATTATGCAGCAAAACCGGCCCAGCTGTATATCTCTTTGTCAGTCACACCCTTGGCATTTGTTCTTGAATGTGTGAAAATATGCAGATATAAATTTTATCCTAGTGATGTGTCAGAACGATATGAGATTTCATTATCTGATATGCTTTTTACTTGGATGCTAATCACCCAGGACATACTTGAAAACAAGAGAAATCTCAATGTATCTTTCCTGGTAAAATATTTTATAAATAAATAAAATAATCCTCAATGTACACAAGTTAGCAAATATGTTATTCAAGTGTCTCTTTTAATGGTTACTCTTTTATTCTATGAATAATATTATCTATACATTGTGCTAGATCAGAGGTGCCCAAAAGGTAGATGCCCAGATGTTGTAAAACTACAACTCCATGGATGCTTTGCATGCTTTTAGAATGCTTTATAACATTATAGTTTATTTAGTGACCCTCTGTCCCGACCTCCCTTGCCCCCGCAAAGTAGTTAAAGTTTAAAAAAAATATATATATATATATCCTTTACCTTATTCCAGCTGTGAAGTCACTCTGACTACAGCGCTGAGGGGTCAGGTGTACATTAGGCCTTCTCCATCTCTGAATTAATGTTTTCTTATTTGAAGATGCTGGACGCCCTCATGCAGAGCATGCACAGTTTCTCTAATTTACATTGCAGGGCTAAGGGGGACGGGGACATTGCACCCAGACCACTTCAATGAGATTAAGTGGTCTGGGTGCGTATAGTATCACTTTATGTATAAAATATTTACTCCACATCCAGTTTCTGTGCACAGACTGACCATTTAACTATTTCTTTTTTTGTTCCCTATACAGTGATCAACTGCTCTATTTCACCTTTCTGCCTGTTTGTTTGCTCGTTCCCACATCACCTCCTGTATAAGGTTATCTACTTTTATCATGTCCACCACCAAGCTTGCTTCCTATTCTATCTCATTTCCTTAATTCCTCCACAAAAAAGTATATGCTTACAAAGTCATATATATATATATATATATATATATACATATATATATATATATATATATATATATCGTTTCAATGTATAATTGTGATTGAAAGATAAAAAATTAGATAGTTTTACAGCATGAGATTTTACCATGCAGTTAGGCTGTATTTTCTTTTAAATTAAAAGATACCTCATACACAGATTAGTTTGAAAACATTTGATCAATATATATACAAGCAATATGGTTAGCACAATGTATGGGTGAAAATAAATTGTAATAAGCAATACAATGATATATTGTTATTCTTTAAGGAAATCCGTTGACAATCAGACTTCCAGTCTGATATCATATTAAGATGACAGTCACAAGTGAGTCAATATGTATGAACATTTTAAGCATTAAAATACAATATATTTTGAATATCCTTGATCTAATTTTATCTGGAATGCACACTCCACCTAGTGGACAATATAATGTCTTACACAGCAAAATACAACACTAATTTGGTGTCTGCCTGCCATCTAGTGGATTATATCTGTCATTTGACTAATATTAACCCTTTAAGGACCAAACTTCTGGAATAAAAGGGAATCATGACATGTCACACGTCATGTGCCCTTAAGGGGTTAAAGGACACAAACTTGTTCCTTTGCCTCGTAGCCCTCTCCCAGCATTCTTAAAAACCTTTTATTCACTTACCTGATTCCAGAGCCATGATCCCTGGGCACTGGGTCACGGTCGACCTCCTTCGTACATTCGTGTACATTCGTGGTGAGTGTCCTCATGCAAACCATTAAAAAAATGGTTTAACCCCTTAAGGTGAGTCAGAGCCTGGGATGCAGTGGCATCATAACAACTTAATTTCGATGACGTTGTTATAGTGCCTAAACTGTTCCTTTAATAGCAGTTGCAGAATCTAAAGTCGCCACACAAAAGTATATATTTTATCAACAACCCAGCTATAACTGCTGGGTATTTCTACATTGTGTGTGACTTTTCCAAACATGTCATCTTGTGCGTTAATTTCACAGACCTTGTATTTCCCAGTACTGTAAAGACCCATGATTTGTGTTCTGCTATGGCTTCCGCGTATAGCAATATTTATGTATGTCTTCGTTTGTTCTGGTGGCTAATAATAGGGTTGCATTAGAGACGTGCCCTAAATTTGACATGCCTCTTTACTTGCTTCCCAGATACACTATTTGGTGTCACCATACTGACCAATGTCACATTTTGCTGCTATTTCTAACTATATCTTAATCTTAACTCTAATTGTAACCCTAGTCCTAAATCTAACCCCAACTATAAACCTGACCCTAACACTATACACTAACACTAACACTCACCATAACTTAATTGATCACCCTGGGAGCCAGTTACAGCAATAATATGACTTAACTGACAGTTAATAAAAAAGAAAATAAGGAAAAAAAGCATTCCAGATGGGATTTGCAGGAAACGGACGGAGTGATAATGTTTTTACTACAAAATGTGTTTTTTATGAAATCTTATATTTGACCTATGATATCTAATTTGATAAAGATCACATTGTGTGGTTGAAACGTTATCAACCTGTCTGTTTCCTATTAAAGGGACACTGTAGGCACCCAGACCACTTCAGCCCATTGGAGTAATCTGGGTGCCAACTCCCATCACCCTTAACCCTGCAAGCGTAATTATTGCAGGTTTTCTAGACTGCATTAATTACCTTGCAGGGTTACGTCCTCCATTCTTCCTCTGGTGGCTGTCTACCAGACGACTTTTGGTCGTCTATGCATCTATGCATCCAGCATTGGTGGAGTCCCCATAGGAAAGCATTGTACAATGCATTCAATAATGCTCTATGGGGAGGTCTAATGCGTGCACATTAGAGCATGGGCGGAGCCTGACCCAGCTCAGAGTGGCATCAGCGTTGGAATTTAGGTAAGTGTCTGAAGGGGTTTTAACCCCTTCAGCAATGTGGGGTGGGGGGCAGGAGGGAGTTGAGCACTGCAGGATTCTACAGTACCAGGAAAACGGCTTTGTTTTCCTGGCACTAGTGAATCCCTTTAAGGACTGAAAATCCCATCTGCAGTGATTGGATTTTTACTTTCTTTTGGTTCAGCAAAGGATTTGGCCTTAACTTTGAATTCACTTTGAATTTCCGACAATTCTCTCTTGTGAAAATGAATTCAAATTGACTTGGAGAATTCTTCCAAATTGGCTATTTCAGACAAATTTTCAGATTCACTTTTCATTTATTTTGAATTCCCTGCAATTTTCATTGTGGTAAAATACCCAGACGATATTTTACAAACTTTTCTTAAACCATGATTTGTAAAACATTCATTTTCAGTTTGATTCTAAGCCAATGGTGTTATTCACTAAAGTGTGACTTGTTGAAAATTCAAAGGACATTTTCAATCTTAGACTAAAATAGTCCCTCATTATGGGCCACAAAAAAAAAAAAAAATGAGGCCGGACAAGCCTAAATCCAACATGAATATCGGAGATCTCCTCCACAGGGCGCGTTTGGGCCCAAAATGGCTGACAACCTCAAGGATTTCACTGACTCCACTGAGGACATGGACCTAAACGGAGATCCATGTGGGATGCTGCCTCCACAAAGGCCACGGCCAATCCCAAACACCAGGTTAGAATGAGCCAGTGACAGCAGTGATGCTAAGGGAGATGCTTGGCAGCCTGCAGCAAACCTTGCAGGCAGACACAGCTTTGCTTCGCAGGGACCTCTTGCGCCTAGTGGGCCGCCGGCGGTAAGTGGAGAACCCCATGACACACCACACGCTATCCATTGCAGATCTCCAGAGAGAAATACAAACCTTGAAGAAACAGCAAGCATTATCGAACCAGCGATTTGCCACGCTCAAAGACTCGAGGCGCCGCAATAACCTCAAGGTCAGAGGGGTGCCAGAAGAGGTCCCGCATTTCATCAGGCGACTCTGGGTGTCCTCCTGGCCCCAAAACATGCCAAAGGGGTAACCCTCAATGGGATATTTGGGGTCCCAAAACCTGACTTGACCACCTGACTTGGCCCATGAGATATCGTGGTAAAATTGCTCAAAAGAACAGACAAACAAGCAGTGCTCGCAGCCCTCAAGGGGAAGGTGCCCTAAGCCTTTGAGAATGTTTCCCTCTCGTTCTATGCTGACCTGTCTGGGGATACCCTTCAGTGGAGGAGGCACATGCAGCCCGGAATTGCACTTCCCAGAAGCCACAACTTACTGTACAGGTAAAGGTCCCCAAGAACGTTGCAAGTCATCCAAGGAGATGTGACCCATTCAGTGACCAATCTCCAGGGAGCAAATGCCCTGCTGAGCCAGCTGGGAATATCAGAGAAAACCCTGCCTCGACCGTGAACCAGTGGGACAAACCCTGCCACACACAGCTTGGACCCGGCTGCAGTCAAGCCATTTGTGCCGCAAAATGCAACGTCAAAGCACAATCACCACCTGAGATATAAGGCCTGACACCTGAGCTAAATCTCACTCCTACCCAGGATCACAACCCATTGCTGCTGGAAGTCGAATTTTCTTTCTGTTGGATGTTTCCGTTTATTATAATTTAAGCCCCAAACTATGGCCCAAGCCGCCAGTAGGTGCTTTGACCCACAGCCCAATGCTCCCAATCCCCCACACCCCCACCGTCCCACAAGCAACCTTAACTTAGCCAAGTGATCTTGCCAACAGTTTCCTGACAAAAGGTTGGTTATCGGGACTTGTCAGGGAAGACCCATCTGGCTTACTTATTAAAAACCCTCTACTCACGGGCCCCTTATACAGGACGTTACAAATGTCTACTGTTTATGTTCATGCATTTCACATTTTCGCTGTAATGTTTATTTCACTCTTTTTGCATTAGCTCACTCATGTGTATGAGTGGAGCAAAAATAAAGAATTAAAAAAAAAATTAAAAATCGTGATACGGACATCACTTCCTCTTTCTTGCAATCCCAAAGTACGTAGGCTTAAACCTGGAACTTGGATAAACCACACTGCTAAACATCAACAGTAAGAACAATGGCAAACAGTGCCAACTGGAGTATGAAGACATCTGAGAACTGTGGATGGAACAGCAGGACACGATCAAGCTGAAAACAGAAAAGGAAAACAGTAATATCAGGTAGTATTGTTCAGTCTCACAATGTCAATCAAAAGCACAGCAACATCAACTTCAAGGCTACTGCAAGGAATACTATAGGGTCAGAAATGCAAATGTGTACTACTATAATCTGTTTCTAATGACTTTTTTAAGTGGCTTCAAATTCACATAGTCCGGTATAGAGCAATATACCATCTTAAGATGCAGAATATTCTCTGGGTCAAAGAGTGGTTCCCCTTTTCCCACATCCTGAGGTTTTGAGGCGGTTGTCATTATCAGCCAGTTTAAATGGGATCTAGGCCGGTAGGTTCAGAATCTTCAGAGCCTGCATTACTCTGATAATCTGAGCAG
>OW240914.1:87566687-87639174 GCA_933207985.1 Pelobates cultripes | reverse complement strand
TATTACACATGAATGTAAGCACCAAAACAATGGTATCACACCTAAAAGGAAATAATGAGGTCCAAAACAAAATGCATAAGAAAGGAAATTAATCTGATGGCTGAAAAGCTCAGATCAGGTCAGATGTAGTGTGGAATTTGTAAAGTTACCCTTGGCCACATTTTGTCCAAGAGGTCTTCCATTCTTTTTTAATTTAGTGTAGGGCCTACATTTAAATACTTTTTTTTTTTTTTTGAGTGGCAAAATAGATACAGTAAGGGTTGCAGTAAACGGGGTAGTAATAAATACAAGTCAAGATCAGGAAACCAGAGGTTATGTTGGCCAGAATTCATATTGCAGATGGTCCACACTGCAATGCAATATGTAGCAGGCCTGAATCTATCCAGGTTGAGACAAAATACGAGTGTGCGATCAGTAAATGTAAGCTCAGTGGTTGGCTAAGATATCTCCTCTGTTTTCTTAGACTAGGTATTTGTTGCAGAATAAATAAGTTTATTGCCCAATATTCACCATATACATACATATATACAGAATAGAGATGTCGCGAACCGTCCGCGAACTTCTCGCGAACGGTTCGCCACGGTTCACCACGAGCTGTTCGCGGCGAACTCCGGTCAGCTGACACGTACCGGCCAATCTCCAGCAGACCCTCCCTCCCAGACCCTCCTACTTCCTGGACAGCATCCATGTTTCAACATGTTTCAACACAGTGTGCATCTCTGTGTTGAAACATGGATGCTGTCCAGGAAGTAGGAGGGTCTGGGAGGGAGGGTCTGCTGGAGATTGGCCGGGACGTGTCAGCTGACCGGAGTTCGCCGCGAACAGCTCGTGGCTAACCGTAGCGAACCGTTCGCGAGAAGTTCGCAGACGGTTCGCGACATCTCTATTCTGTATATATGTATGTATATGGTGAATATTGGGCAATAAACTTATTTATTCTGCATTGAAACATGGATGCTGTCCAGGAAGTAGGAGGGTCTGGGAGGGAGGGTCTGCTGGAGATTGGCCAGGACGTGTCAGCTGATCGGAGTTTGCCGCGAGCCGCGGCGAACCGTTCGCGAGAAGTTCGCGGACGGTTCGCGACATCTCTAATACAGAAATATATATGTAACCCATACAGAACCTCAGATTTCAGTGGCAGGAGCAGTGACAGTACTGTTATTAAGAATAGCATTTGTGAGGAGGCACACATCATCTCTGGAGGGATGATCTAGACAACCCTGCAGATCTTCAACTGGGTCATGTGTACATTTCCAGTGCAGAATGGTTAAGTATTCTCTGAGGTGAAGAAGAACATCATAGGGTCTCATGTTTTAATCCAATAGCTGTAACTTCATCAGGTGTATACTCTAAGATTTGTAGAGATCATAACTCCCTCTTTTGCCATGCCCTGTTTTGGTATTAACTGTTTTCTTTTGTTACAATGCATGCATATCACAAATGCCATAGATTAAGTAGATACGTAATTTCTTATGAGTTGTACGTGGGTACTTTGTGTACCATTGATGCACTGGGGATGCTCTATGAGATATTGGTGCCATGCAGTTGCTGTCTGTTATGTAGGTGATGTCTGTGATGTTTATACTGTATGGATGCTGTTTGTTATATGGTTATCAGGTGGATCACACAAGCAAGCTAGGCAGAGCCCAGTCTTACACTAGAAGAGCCTTAGAATAAAGAAAAAACACAAAACAAAAACCATTATATAAGAGGTCCCATTCATTTGCCTACCGGTTTCTGAGAGGAGGACCTTGGCTTTATTGGTAGGTGTGCACATTTCTTTGGTACACTCACGTCTCTCTCTCTAAGACAATGAGACTCTATACCTGTCTTCACCCTGTGCCAACCATCATTCCAGCACACTGCAGTACTGAAAGAAAGGTGAGCGGACCACAGAAATGCATTAATTCATCTTCAAACATTGTACCATCAAATAATACACAACCCCTTAAAATAGAAACTCACAAGGAGATATATAATACCTCCGTTGCCTCAAAACTTATTTCAATCACCTTCTCACTAGGACTATCACAGTGGGCTAATTCTCCCACACATGTAACTGGCAATTAATTTTTCCTGTGGAACCCTTTGACATAGTATATCAACATCGATGAACCCCTCACCCCCAGCCTCCAGTGTGTGCATCTGTGTGTCAAAGTTGTGTATCTGTGTGTCAAAGTGTGTGTAACTGTGTTTGTATGTGCCAATGTGTGTGTGTGTATCTGTGTTTGTATGTGCCAGTGTGTGTATCTGTTTGTCCGTGTGTATGAATCTGACACACAGATACACACAGACACACTGGCACATAGTGGCACACAGATACACACACATCTTGACACACAGTGTGCATCTCTGTGTGTGTATGTATCTGTGTGTCAAAGTGTGTGTATCTGTGTTTGTATGTGCCAGTGTGTGTATCTGTGTATCAGTGTGTATCTGTGTGTGTGTATATGTATCTGACACACAGATACACACACTGGCACATACAGGGAGTGCAGAATTATTAGGCAAATGAGTATTTTGACCACATCATCCTCTTTATGCATGTTGTCTTACTCCAAGCTGTATAGGCTCGAAAGCCTACTACCAATTAAGCATATTAGGTGATGTGCATCTCTGTAATGAGAAGGGGTGTGGTCTAATGACATCAACACCCTATATCAGGGTGTGCATAATTATTAGGCAACTTCCTTTCCTTTGGCAAAATGGGTCAAAAGAAGGACTTGACAGGCTCAGAAAAGTCAAAAATAGTGAGATATCATGCAGAGGGATGCAGCACTCTTAAAATTGCAAATCTTCTGAAGCGTGATCATTGAACAATCAAGCGTTTCATTCAAAATAGTCAACAGGGTCGCAAGAAGCGTGTGGAAAAACCAAGGCGCAAAATAACTGCCCATGAACTGAGAAAAGTCAAGCGTGCAGCTGCCACGATGCCACTTGCCACCAGTTTGGCCATATTTCAGAGCTGCAACATCACTGAGTGCCCAAAAGCACAAGGTGTGCAATACTCAGAGACATGGCCAAGGTAAGAAAGGCTGAAAGACGACCACCACTGAACAAGACACACAAGCTGAAACGCCAAGACTGGGCCAAGAAATATCTCAAGACTGATTTTTCTAAGGTTTTATGGACTGATGAAATGAGAGTGAGTCTTGATGGGCCAGATGGATGGGCCCGTGGCTGGATTGGTAAAGGCAGAGAGCTCCAGTCCGACTCAGACGCCAGCGAGGTGGAGTACTGGTTTGGGCTGGTATCATCAAAGATGAGCTTGTGGGGCCTTTTCGGGTTGAGGATGGAGTCAAGTTCAACTCCCAGTCCTACTGCCAGTTCCTGGAAGACACCTTCTTCAAGCAGTGGTACAGGAAGAAGTCTGCATCCTTCAAGAAAACATGATTTTCATGCAGGACAATGCTCCATCACACGCGTCCAAGTACTCCACAGCGTGGCTGGCAAGAAAGGGTATAAAAGAAGAAAATCTAATGACATGGCCTCCTTGTTCACCTGATCTGAACCCCATTGAGAACCTGTGGTCCATCATCAAATGTGAGATTTACAAGGAGGGAAAACAGTACACCTCTCTGAACAGTGTCTGGGAGGCTGTGGTTGCTGCTGCACGCAACGTTGATGGTGAACAGATCAAAACACTGACAGAATCCATGGATGGCAGGCTTTTGAGTGTCCTTGCAAAGAAAGGTGGCTATATTGGTCACTGATTTGTTTTTGTTTTGTTTTTTGAATGTCAGAAATGTATATTTGTGAATGTTGAGATGTTATATTGGTTTCACTGGTAATAATAAATAATTGAAATGGGTATATATTTGTTTTTGTTAAGTTGCCTAATAATTATGCACAGTAATAGTCACCTGCACACACAGATATCCCCCTAACATAGCTAAAACTAAAAACAAACTAAAAACTACTTCCAAAAATATTCAGCTTTGATATTAATGAGTTTTGGGTTCATTGAGAACATGGTTGTTGTTCAATAATAAAATTAATCCTCAAAAATACAACTTGCCTAATAATTCTGCACTCCCTGTAGTAGCACACAGATACACACTGACACACAGACACACACACCTTGACACACACTCAGATACACATACACACACTCATACATACACACATCTTGACTCACAAATACACACACACTCAGATACACACAGTGACATATACACACACTTACACCCACAGATACACACACTGGCACATACATACACTCACATACACACATTGACACATAGGCACATCCAAACACAATGATATACACTGGCACATACACGCCCTCCCCCCAATACACACATACTGACATACACACAGTGACACATACACAAACCTTGACACACAGATACACTTAGACACACATACTTTTTGACAGACACACATACAAACACATATACACTCTCACTGACAAACACACACACTCACTGACAAGCACACATACACTGTTACTGACAAACACATATACACTCTTTGACAGACACACAAACACATACAAACTTCCTAACAGACACACATACACTGTATTATTTTTTAAAAATGTTTTACTCCACCCAGCCTTCCTACCTTTGGGAGTGCTGGCATGGAGTCTCTATGTCACTGTGGTCCAGTGGGACTGCTGGGGTATAGTGGGGCTGCTGAGCAACTGGCGTGCAGTCCCTGGGGTCCAGTGGGGCTGCTGAGCGGCTGGCGGGCGGGTGGCGAGGGAGCAATGATCTTCCTGCTTAGAGCTGAGCGGGGGAAAGTGCTCCCTCATCGTTTTACAAAATTTTGGCAGAACACCATTTGTGTTCTCGCGGAACCACAAGGTTCCGTGGAACACCAATTGGGAAACGCTGCCCTAGTGGCATGCATGGTCTCCAATCTCTATAACACTCCATTTCCTCTATCTGACCACCACCTCCTTTCATTTGTTTTTGAGTGCCAACACACCCAGCATCCTTAGCCTAACCACCCTCAACTCAGGAGGAACGTGAATTCTCTCAACTGATATCCATTCTGAACTCTCATTCATCCCTACTAGGGATGTGCATGGGGAAAAATTTGGTTCGGTTCAGAAATTCGGGTAAGTAAAAACAATTTGTCTGCTGTGGCAATTCAGACCAATGGCATTCGGTTTGGCACTTCGGAACTTGTGGTGGCAGTCCTGGCACTGGAAGGCGGGAGCCCTATAGATATGTAAGTGGTTGTAGTGGCAGTCCGGGCACTGGAAGGCGGAAGCCTTATAGATGTGTAAGTGGTTGTGGTGGCGTTAGAGTAATTGGCAGGGGGCTCCCAGTGCCAGGACTGCCACCGCAACCACTTACATAACTTTAGGATTCCCAGTGCACGGACTGCCACCACAACCACTTACACATCTATAAAGCCCCGCCTCCCAGTTCCTGGACTGCCACCACAACTACTAACACATCTATAGGGCTCCTGCCTCCCAGTGCCAGGACTGCCACCCCAACCACTTACACATTTATAGGGCTCTCGCCTCCCAATGCCCGGACTGCCACCACAACCACTTACACATCTATACTGCTCCCAGTGCCTGGACTACTACCACAACAACTTACACATCTGTAGGGCTCCCAGTGCCAGGGTTGCCATTACAACTACTAACATATTCATAGGGCTCCCAGTGCCCAGACTGCCACCACAACCACTTACACATCTATAGGGCTCCCAGTGCCAGGAATTAGCTTATTGGTCAAGATTCCTCTCATAATTCACGGAATTTTCCCTCCCTCTCTCTTGTTTTGCCACTTTTTAGAAATCCGAAGCACTTCGGAACTTCGGCAATTCGAGACTTCGGCAATTCGGGACTTCGGCAATTCGGAACTTCGGTTTGGTACAGCACAGCACTTCAGATATTCGTAAGCATCCGAATGTCCGAATTGCATGAAACTCGTCCGAAAACGAATTGCACATGTCTAACCCCTACCTTCTCCTGTCTCTATCTGGCTATCTCCTCATTTAATGCTACCCTTTGACACTTCAACTGTTCTCTTTCCTCTGGTGTTGTTCCTGCTCCTCTTAAGCATGCTAATGTTATACCTGTCCTAGAAAAGCCATGTCTTGACCCAGCTACCCCTTCCAACTATCGTCCCATATCCCTGCTCCCTTTTTCCTCAAAGCTTCTGGAAACACTTGTCTTTACCCGTCTGACTTGCTTCCTCAATTCTAACTCTCTCCTCGACCCTCTTCAGTCTGGCTTCCACCCCCTCCACTCCACAGGGACCGCTCTGATTAAAGTTACAAACTATCTAATTGCTGCTAAATAGAAAGGCCAATACTCCATACTAATTCTTCTCAACCTCTCTGCTGCCTTTGACACTGTTGATCATGGCCTCCTTCTCCAAACTCTTCAGTCTCTTGATCTCTGTGACACATTTGCTGTTGTGGCAATGTAGGCATGTTTGTTACCTGAGCGCAACAAAAAAAAAAGAATACAAAATAAATAAAAATCAATATCATAAGGAACACATGCTTGGGTATACAGAAACCATGACAGGGCAAAGAGAAGTGGTTAATCTAGCCTAATAGATTGAATTGAAATGATCTGCATCAATAATTATGTTAAAATGTACTTGACCTGTGTCAAAATATGACGCGGGCCTTGGGACATATAAATAGAGTGCCGTGGTAAGCATTCTAAATGATGATCAGTGACTATGCGTGCAAGATTGAGGATGGACAGCATCAGCAAGGCTAAATGATTGACGTTGTGCTGGACCAGGTAAGGCGACACAATAATTTCAGTGTGTGCAGCTCTGCAAAGAGATAAGAAGGCTGTGCTCTGCATCTCTCCTGCCTTCAGCTTAAGGGAAAGCAATGTCTGTAAGGGGTTGGACGAAGAAGAGGCAGGCTTTGTGTGGGAGCAGCTCCAGCAGAGTGGAGAAAAAAAGCCTAATTTATAAATAAATGTACCCATGGTACATTTTTCATGGGCGCCCCCAGACTTGCAGTGACAAAAGGCCTGGCTAGTAGCATAGGATTTTAAATTTTAAGTACAAAAAACAAGTCCTGCGCTCAAACTGCCATCCCTCCTGGGTGGCAGCAACGACCATAGTACACATCAGCCCCAATAAATACAGTAAAACCCAAAGAAAAAATTTACCAGCGCTCTTCCCAAATCCCTATGAATATTTAAACAAATGGAAGTTATTTAGCTTCTCCAATGGCCATGAGAGAGTTTAGCCCACCTGCCACATCAAGGCAGACCTCTCAGGTGGGTCCTACACTGAATATTCACCTTGCTTCCTTGAGCTTCTGGCAAAAAGTTCTCTAATGAGACAGAAAGGGGTATTTTTTATATCCACCCCTACATGCTTATTAACCCTTCTCTCATGGCCATTGGAGAAACTAAAAAAACTAAATTTTTTAAAATATGCATAGGTATTTGGGAAGAGCGCAGGTAACTTTTTTCTTTGGTTTAGACGGTTTGAAATTTTAAGGCATGATTACAATTATTCCTGTAGTACCAACATACTCCACAGAACAGTACAGTAGGTAAAACAAGAGAAACAATTTAACAAAACACGTTTCACAAACAGAAACAGCTGGTAAAGAGGGCCCAAACAAGCTTATCATCTAACGCTTCATTGTTGAGGCTCTGCAGAAGGGGTTCATACACAAATCCTGTTCTCCTGTTTTCTTTATTTGAACATATCTTTTTTGTAGCTAAAATCTACCATAGAAGCCTGAAACATATTACAGCATATCCTGTACCTCATATTATTGAACTGTTTAACATGTTGCAAGGTTTCACATGTTGCAGGGTTACTATATGGATTTCACAGAGGATTATTATAAAACTTTGAGACATGAGGGGGATTAAATGTAAAGACGCTGTCATCTTCCAGGGTATTATCGATGACATGTTTTGACACATCCTGCATACCTCGATGACATTGTAATCCATTCCTACTGTAACTGCCTATAGCTAGAGTCTTAAGTGTCTTATTTTTCTAATAGAGTCTCTGAGGAAGAGACAAATTATGTCATAGACAACTGCTAGCTGCTAATATTAGTTTCAAAGCTACATCTCTTAGAGAGTTAAATTCCCGTGTTTTCAACTTCAGAGAACATATTTTGCCACATTTATCAGAAGCTAAGACAGAACCCTTGTCAAGAGCTTAGGGTAATGTTTAATTACTGTGAAGGAATACCCCATCACTGTTAAGCTATTTCCTTTCGTTTCTAATCATGTTCCAGCTGGTTCATTATTTTGTTCGGCTACCGAACCAAGACCACCCCAGAGACTAATTAGAACATAGAACGTTATGTTTCTTGTTTGAAAACCACAGAGGAAATCATTAATAGAATGCTTCACTGGATGGCCGCCATTTCGTACATACGAATACACGTGGTTAGAACAATGGATGGCGGCCATCATGTCTCTTGAACGCTGTCAGCGGGACCTGGTCGTCGAGTGCCTGGAACTCATTTTGACCAGGCATTCTCACAAACACCGGTCTCTATGGATCTACTCCTTGTTCTCATTCACCTAGACGAACGGTGTTCGGAAGTTGCAGAATACTGAACACAGGGAGCATTCTCCATGAACCAGCTTGACTATATCTTATGTGGTTTTCGTGAAAAACCTCACAAACGGAGACCTGCTCTTACCACCATTTCCATGGAACTATTTCTGGGCTTCAACCTCGTGGCAGACTGGTCAGATCTTACCTGCGGTGCCGATCGCAAACTACCAAACGGATATGGGTGATTTTCGGATATTTTGTTAACCCAGATCCAGGCTACCCAGGGATGTGACGTTTGTGGGGTTCCAGTGTATTTTGGGGGTACTTTTGGGGGGTTTTAATATTGTACCTTTTTCTGTACCTGGAGATAATTGAGTTTAGTATATCCTCTGACTCAATTATCTCCCAGGTTCAGAGGAGGAGTTTACTGACTGTATAAATTTGATGCCTGTTCTTGATTAAAATCAGTCTTAGACCAGCATTAAGCCTTAATGTGTAGGGGGTTATGCGATACCGGCGATATTACCTGTATAACCTGTGGATTTATAGGGTATCCATGGCGGTGATACCTTGACACAAACTACATCTAGAAGAAGTTCTATCAAAACATTTCTAAAAATGTGGACTGCAAGAATTATATATTGAAAGAAACATACTTTCTACATATTATTACAGCATTCACTCTTAGAATCTCGGCCTTTTTCTCAATGTTTTTTACTGCTGAGATTTTAAATGAATGTTTAATAATGATGGTTCTTATGCCTTTCCCTGTGTATTGGATGCAGAATTAAGTTACAGGAGCCACCATTAGCCAGGGTCTGATCACCATGGGGTGCAGACGGTGGTAAGAAAGGCTATTTAAAGTTATTTGCATTTTTTTACTGGTATGCACTATGTATATACATTTATTCCTTTGTTTGTTTGGTTTAGAATGTATTTTTTATGAATTGAAGTTATCCCTGATAGTGTATAAGTATTACAAATCACCGTTTTTAAACGTTATTTAATTTATTATGTTTGTTTTATTTTTTCCGCCTATGAACTGATGCTTTGTTCCCCAGTCTGGCTCTAAAACCTCATTAGTATAAATATCATAAAATTCTATGTTTAATATCTTAATGTGTGTATCGACAATACGTTATATGTTTTCTATCTTTTAAGTGTGTAACCAGACTGCGACTTATTACAGTGGCGTCGCTAGTGCCCCCTCCCCCTTGTGCCCCCCCAATTGAAATTGAAGCGGGAGCACTAAGTCTCCCTTCACAAGCTGCACCTGATGGGCCCTGTGCACTGTTGGCAGTGTAAAGAGGTTGCTTGTCCATCGGCGCCCCTACCTCCATCTTTCTTTGAAGGAATGAATCATAGATGGCCAGTGTGGGTACTGTGCTGTGAGGACTTCCTCCTGGGTCACAGAGAGCAGCGCAGGGGAGAGACAAGGAGAGGAAGTTCAGCTCTGCACAGAGGCATCCAGGCAGCTGTTGGTAAGTGTGAGTCAGTGTGTGTGTGGTTCAGTCTGTGTGTATGTGGGGGGGGGCGGGAGGGGACAGTCTGTGTTAGGGTTGCCACCTTTCTTGGAGAAAAATACCAGGCATGCTAATTTGCATAATTAATTATGTGTGCGTGACGTCACAGGACACAATGTCACTAGATGCTATGTAACATCACAGGGAGTGACATAAGAGGAAAAAAAAATTGTTTGAAAGATGAAACAACTAAATACTAGCTGACAGGCTGACCTCCCACCCCTTCAATCTCTGCAGCAATGCTGGCAGCACTCATACGTCTATTTCCCAAAGACAACCTCTGGATATGACGCTGAGCACGTGCACTCAACTTCTTTGGTCAACCATGGCGAGGCCTGTTCTGAGTGGAACCTGTCCTGTGAACATATCAACATATCCAAAAATCACCCAGAACAATGAAGATTTAGACTGGAAACGAATCCCGAATGGAGGGTTTTCGTAGAGTGTGAAGATGATCCCATAAATTGATCAATGAAGGTGAATCAAACAGAAAATAAACAAAAAGACATGAAAGATACTTGGATATTAACTGTTTGTCTGATATATAGAGAGAGATATATATTTAAAATGTATCTAAACTGTCATCTTAACACTGCCTTAGAATAATCTACAATTTTATAACGTGACTGGAGGCTTCATATTTAGCATTAATTAAAGCTGTGGAAGGAAAGAAAAAGAAGCATGAGAAACCTGAAACACGGAATGTACTTTCTCTAGTCCAGTCGCAGGTTGCAATATGTCGCCAAAAAAGCCCTTGTCGCCGCTGCGCCCAAGACCGAGTGTGCTCCAAAATAAGAGTCTACACCCTCTAAAGACAACAACCAGCGAACCCATCTTGCTAGAGTGGTGGATGTGAATGGATGATGAAGAGTAGCAAATGAAACAAGATGTTGCCGCGAAATAGATGCCCATAGAGGAGCGGTACAGTCTACATATCTCTGTAACGTGTAAAGAGGGACAGCCCCAAAAAAGGGATACGAAACATCCGTCTTAATCCAGCGTGAGATAGAAAACGACACTCCTTCTGAAGTGAAGGAAAAACCATCCAAATCAAACACTTGAACATCCGCAATCTATCAAAAAGAAATGAGGCACAACAAAAGTGTAAGTTTCGCCGAGAGTTGGTGCAGAGACAATTCTGTATTGTCTGTCCACTCTCAAAGAAAACTTGAAGCTAGATCCATGTCCTACCTCCCTCCCTCACAGTCCCACTCCCTCCCCTGCACCCTTACAGACCCCCTCTCTCCCTGCACACCCCCCTGTCTCCCTGCACAGATTTCCTCTCTCCCTCCCAGCATAGTCCCCTCCTTCCCTGCATAGCCCCCCTCTTTCACAGACTCTCTCACTCCATGCACTCCCTTCCTCCCTCTCCCTGCACAGTCCCCCCTCCCACTCTCTGCACAATCCCCCTCTCTCTCTGCACTGTCCCACTCCCTCCCATGCACAGACCCCCTCTCTCCATGCACCCACAGACACCCTGCACAGATTCCCTATCCCCCTTTACAGACCCCTCCATTCCTTTACAGGCCCCCTCCCTGCACAGTTCCCCTCCCTCTCCCTGCATAGTCCCACCTCCCTTCACAGATCCCATCTCTCCCTGCACAGATCCCCTGCTTCCCTCTTTTGCACAGTCCCCTCCCTCATCTACACAGTCCCCCTTCTTCCCCTGCACAGACCCCCTCCCCTGCACAGACCTCCATGCACCCACATACACCCTGCACAGATACCCTCTTCCCCTTTGCAGACCCCCCTCCTTTTACAAACCACCTAACCTCCCTGCACAGACCCCTGCCCTCCTTGCACAGTCCCCTCTTCATTCACAGACCCTCTCCCTCTCTGCACAGACCCTCTCCCTCCCTGCACAGACTCTCCCCTTTCTCCCTGCACCCTCACAGTCCCCCTCCCTCCCTGTACAATCCCCCTCCCTCCCTGCACAGACCCTCTCTCTCCATGCACCCACAGACACCTTCCCTCCCAGCATCCTCACAAAACACCTACAGAGATCCCCTCTCCCCCTTCACAGATCCCATCTTTCACTTCTCAGATCCCCTCCCTCCCTTCAAAGACCTCCTTTCTCCCTGCATCCTCACAGGCCCTCTCTCTCCCTGCCCTGGGGGTCAAAATTGCGAACATATTAGACAGCATTTATAAATTACATTTCGAACCAATTAAAATGTAATTTATAAAACATAAGCTTCATTTTATCGATAATTTATCAACAATACAGGTCTGTGTGCATAATATCCCGGTACAGTCAGTGCTCCCTGTACAGGGTTGCTTTCTGTATAATACAGGTCTGTGTATAATATCCTGGGACAGTCAGTGCTTCCTGTATAGTGCTGCTCTCTGTATAATACAGGTCTATGTGTGTATAATATCACGGGACAGTCAGTGCTCCCTGAATAGTGCGGCTCTCTGTATAATACAGGTCTATCTGTATATAATATACTGGTACAGTCAGTGCTCCCTGTATAGTGTATAATGCTGCTCTGTGTATAACACAGGTCTGTGTATAATATCCTGAGACAGTCAGTGCTCCCTGTATAGGACTGCTCTCTGTATTATACATATCTGTGTATAATATCCTGGGACAGTCAGTGCTCCCAGTATAGTGCTGCTTTCTGTATAATACAGGTCTGTGTGTATAATACAAAATATAAAAAACTATAGAGGATTAGCGACACTCTAAAAAGACACTGGTGAGGATAACTTAACCAGCATAAGATGCCTTAAAGCCAAATAAATATAAAATGAGATAAATAGAAAATGAAATATAAAATATTAAATATATGTCCAATATAGAAAATCCAATAAAAGATGATGGTATATACCTTCCGGAGGAGCAATCACAAACTTGTTAAAGGAACATTTTCTAACC
The DNA here is from genome assembly GCA_933207985.1 of Pelobates cultripes. NCBI lineage: Eukaryota > Metazoa > Chordata > Amphibia > Anura > Pelobatidae > Pelobates > Pelobates cultripes. The sequence goes on along the minus strand of OW240914.1, from coordinate 87,626,302 downwards.
TTGTTGGGATATCAGATGTGGTCTGTGTGTGGAAAGAAGAAGAGGATAATGGTGCAGTATGTCCAGAAAATATAAAAATAAGAACAATATATATATATATAGTCCTACTCACGTTTTTTTGGGTTTTAAACAAGCTCCAGTATGAAAAGCGTTCAGTGGTACAATCCCCACTTATGGGATATGTGAAGAATGGTTTCAATGATGTGTGGACCAAAAAATAAAAAGAAACAACAATAGTGCTCACTGTATAAAATCAACCAGAAGAATAAATAAGAGAATATTACTCACATTTACCAGAGCAGACAAACTGCTCTATGGATAGGACGCAGGTGGAATAATCCCCACCTAAGGATTTCTTGAATCGTTCTTACTAGGATTAAAATCAGGATACAAGGCAATAAAATAATAAAAGAATAATAACGGAGTAAAACGAGTAAAATGGCACACTCAATGTAAAAGTAGCCAAAATACCTTTAGTAACACAGTAGTAAAACAAATTAAAAGTCCACAACCATGTTGGCATGCATGGTTCCTGCAATGAACTGTAGCTCCTCAGTGCCAGCAGCACTCATGCAGGCCCAGACCTTGACACTCCCACCACCATGCTTGACTGTAGGCAAGACACACTTGCCTTTGTGCTCCTCACCTGGTTGACGCCACACATGCTTGACTCCATCTGAACCAAATAAGTTTATCTTGGTCTCATCGGACCACAGGACATGGTTCCAGTAATCCATGTCCTTAGTCTGCTTGTCTTCAGAAAACTGTTTGCGAGTTTTCTTGTGCATCATCTTTAGAAGAGGCTTTCTTCTGGGACGACAGCCATGCAGATCAATTTGATGCAGTGTGCAGTGCATGGTCTGAGCACTGACAGGCTGACCTCCCACCCCTTCAACCTCTGCAGCAATGCTGGCAGCACTCATACGTCTATTTCCCAAAGACAACCTCTGGATATGACGCTGAGCACGTGCACTCAACTTCTTTGGTCAACCATGGCGAGGCCTGTTCTGAGTGGAACCTGTCCTGTGAACATATCAACATATCCAAAAATCACCCAGAACAATGAAGATTTAGACTGGATACGAATCCCGAATGGAGGGTTTTCGTAGAGTGTGAAGATGATCCCATAAATTGATCAATGAAGGTGAATCAAACAGAAAATAAACAAAAAGACATGAAAGATACTTGGATATTAACTGTTTGTCTTATATATAGAGAGAGATATATATTTAAAATGTATCTAAAATGTCATCTTAACACTGCCTTAGAATAATCTACAATTTTATAACGTGACCGAAGGCTTCATATTTAGCATTAATTAAAGCTGTGGAAGGAAAGAAAAAGAAGCATGAGAAACCTGAAACACGGAATGTACTTTCTCTAGTCCAGTCGCAGATCGCAATATGTCGCCAAAAAAGTCCTTGTCGCTGCTGCGCCCAAGACCGAGTGTGCTCCAAAATAAGAGTCTACACCCTCTAAAGACAACAACCAGCGAACCCATCTTGCTAGAGTGGTGGACGTGAATGGATGATGAAGAGTAGCAAATGAAACAAGATGTTGCCCCGAAATAGATGCCCATAGAGGAGCGGTACAATCTACATATCTCTGTAACGTGTAAAGAGGGACAGCCCCAAAAAAGGGATACGAAACATCCGTCTTAGTCCATAGTGAGATAGAAAACGACACTCCTTCTGAAGTGAAGGAAAAAACGTCCAAATCAAACACTTGAACATCCGCAATCTATCAAAAAGAAATGAGGCACAACAAAAGTGTAAGTTGGTGCAGAGACAATTCTGTATTGTCTGGCCACTCGCAAAGAAAACCTGAAGCTAGATCCATGTCCTACCTCCCTCCCTCACAGTCCCACTCCCTCCCCTGCACCCTTACAGACCTCCTCTCTCCCTGCACAACCCCTGTCTCCCTGCACAGATTTCCTCTCTCCCTCCCAGCATAGTCCCCTCCTTCCCTGCATAGCCCCCCTCTTTCACAGACTCTCTCACTCCATGCACTCTCTTCCTCCCTCTCCCTGCACAGTCCCCCCTCCCTCTCTCTGCACAATCCCCCTCTCTCTCTGCACTGTCCCCCTCCCTCCCATGCACAGACCCCCTCTCTCCATGCAACCACAGACACCCTGCACAGATTCCCTATCCCCCTTTACAGACCCCTCCATTCCTTTACAGGCCCCCTCCCTGCACAGTTCCCCTCCCTCTCCCTGCATAGTCCCACCTCCCTTCACAGATCCCATCTCTCCCTGCACAGATCACCTGCTTCCCTCTTTTGCACAGTCCCCTCCCTCATCTACACAGTCCCCCTTCTTCCCCTGCACAGACCCCCTCCCCTGCACAGACCTCCATGCACCCACATACACCCTGCACAGATACCCTCTTCCCCTTTGCAGACCCCCCTCCTTTTACAAACCACCTAACCTCCCTGCACAGACCCCTGCCCTCCTTGCACAGTCCCCTCTTCATTCACAGACCCTCTCCCTCTCTGCACAGACCCTCTCCCTCCCTGCACAGACTCTCCCCTTTCTCCCTGCACCCTCACAGTCCCCCTCCCTCCCTGTACAATCCCCCTCCCTCCCTGCACAGACCCTCTCTCTCCATGCACCCACAGACACCTTCCCTCCCAGCATCCTCACAAAACACCTGCAGAGATCCCCTCTCCCCCTTCACAGATCCCATCTTTCACTTCTCAGATCCCCTCCCTCCCTTCAAAGACCTCCTTTCTCCCTGCATCCTCACAGGCCCTCTCTCTCCCTGCCCTGGGGGTCAAAATTGCGAACATATTAGACAGCATTTATAAATTACATTTCGAACCAATTAAAATGTAATTTATAAAACATAAGCTTCATTTTATCGATAATTTATCAACAATACAGGTCTGTGTGCATAATATCCCGGTACAGTCAGTGCTCCCTGTACAGGGTTGCTTTCTGTATAATACAGGTCTGTGTATAATATCCTGGGACAGTCAGTGCTTCCTGTATAGTGCTGCTCTCTGTATAATACAGGTCTATGTGTGTATAATATCACGGGACAGTCAGTGCTCCCTGAATAGTGCGGCTCTCTGTATAATACAGGTCTATCTGTATATAATATACTGGTACAGTCAGTGCTCCCTGTATAGTGTATAATGCTGCTCTGTGTATAACACAGGTCTGTGTATAATATCCTGAGACAGTCAGTGCTCCCTGTATAGGACTGCTCTCTGTATTATACATATCTGTGTATAATATCCTGGGACAGTCAGTGCTCCCAGTATAGTGCTGCTTTCTGTATAATACAGGTCTGTGTGTATAATACAAAATATAAAAAACTATAGAGGATTAGCGACACTCTAAAAAGACACTGGTGAGGATAACTTAACCAGCATAAGATGCCTTAAAGCCAAATAAATATAAAATGAGATAAATAGAAAATGAAATATAAAATATTAAATATATGTCCAATATAGAAAATCCAATAAAAGATGATGGTATATACCTTCCGGAGGAGCAATCACAAACTTGTTAAAGGAACATTTTCTAACCTTGTTGGGATATCAGATGTGGTCTGTGTGTGGAAAGAAGAAGAGGATAATGGTGCAGTATGTCCAGAAAATATAAAAATAAGAACAATATATATATATATAGTCCTACTCACGTTTTTTTGGGTTTTAAACAAGCTCCAGTATGAAAAGCGTTCAGTGGTACAATCCCCACTTATGGGATATGTGAAGAATGGTTTCAATGATGTGTGGACCAAAAAATAAAAAGAAACAACAATAGTGCTCACTGTATAAAATCAACCAGAAGAATAAATAAGAGAATATTACTCACATTTACCAGAGCAGACAAACTGCTCTATGGATAGGACGCAGGTGGAATAATCCCCACCTAAGGATTTCTTGAATCGTTCTTACTAGGATTAAAATCAGGATACAAGGCAATAAAATAATAAAAGAATAATAACGGAGTAAAACGAGTAAAATGGCACACTCAATGTAAAAGTAGCCAAAATACCTTTAGTAACACAGTAGTAAAACAAATTAAAAGTCCACAACCATGTTGGCATGCATGGTTCCTGCAATGAACTGTAGCTCCTCAGTGCCAGCAGCACTCATGCAGGCCCAGACCTTGACACTCCCACCACCATGCTTGACTGTAGGCAAGACACACTTGCCTTTGTGCTCCTCACCTGGTTGACGCCACACATGCTTGACTCCATCTGAACCAAATAAGTTTATCTTGGTCTCATCGGACCACAGGACATGGTTCCAGTAATCCATGTCCTTAGTCTGCTTGTCTTCAGAAAACTGTTTGCGAGTTTTCTTGTGCATCATCTTTAGAAGAGGCTTTCTTCTGGGACGACAGCCATGCAGATCAATTTGATGCAGTGTGCAGTGCATGGTCTGAGCACTGACAGGCTGACCTCCCACCCCTTCAACCTCTGCAGCAATGCTGGCAGCACTCATACGTCTATTTCCCAAAGACAACCTCTGGATATGACGCTGAGCACGTGCACTCAACTTCTTTGGTCAACCATGGCGAGGCCTGTTCTGAGTGGAACCTGTCCTGTGAACATATCAACATATCCAAAAATCACCCAGAACAATGAAGATTTAGACTGGATACGAATCCCGAATGGAGGGTTTTCGTAGAGTGTGAAGATGATCCCATAAATTGATCAATGAAGGTGAATCAAACAGAAAATAAACAAAAAGACATGAAAGATACTTGGATATTAACTGTTTGTCTTATATATAGAGAGAGATATATATTTAAAATGTATCTAAAATGTCATCTTAACACTGCCTTAGAATAATCTACAATTTTATAACGTGACCGAAGGCTTCATATTTAGCATTAATTAAAGCTGTGGAAGGAAAGAAAAAGAAGCATGAGAAACCTGAAACACGGAATGTACTTTCTCTAGTCCAGTCGCAGATCGCAATATGTCGCCAAAAAAGTCCTTGTCGCTGCTGCGCCCAAGACCGAGTGTGCTCCAAAATAAGAGTCTACACCCTCTAAAGACAACAACCAGCGAACCCATCTTGCTAGAGTGGTGGACGTGAATGGATGATGAAGAGTAGCAAATGAAACAAGATGTTGCCCCGAAATAGATGCCCATAGAGGAGCGGTACAATCTACATATCTCTGTAACGTGTAAAGAGGGACAGCCCCAAAAAAGGGATACGAAACATCCGTCTTAGTCCATAGTGAGATAGAAAACGACACTCCTTCTGAAGTGAAGGAAAAAACGTCCAAATCAAACACTTGAACATCCGCAATCTATCAAAAAGAAATGAGGCACAACAAAAGTGTAAGTTGGTGCAGAGACAATTCTGTATTGTCTGGCCACTCGCAAAGAAAACCTGAAGCTAGATCCATGTCCTACCTCCCTCCCTCACAGTCCCACTCCCTCCCCTGCACCCTTACAGACCTCCTCTCTCCCTGCACAACCCCTGTCTCCCTGCACAGATTTCCTCTCTCCCTCCCAGCATAGTCCCCTCCTTCCCTGCATAGCCCCCCTCTTTCACAGACTCTCTCACTCCATGCACTCTCTTCCTCCCTCTCCCTGCACAGTCCCCCCTCCCTCTCTCTGCACAATCCCCCTCTCTCTCTGCACTGTCCCCCTCCCTCCCATGCACAGACCCCCTCTCTCCATGCAACCACAGACACCCTGCACAGATTCCCTATCCCCCTTTACAGACCCCTCCATTCCTTTACAGGCCCCCTCCCTGCACAGTTCCCCTCCCTCTCCCTGCATAGTCCCACCTCCCTTCACAGATCCCATCTCTCCCTGCACAGATCACCTGCTTCCCTCTTTTGCACAGTCCCCTCCCTCATCTACACAGTCCCCCTTCTTCCCCTGCACAGACCCCCTCCCCTGCACAGACCTCCATGCACCCACATACACCCTGCACAGATACCCTCTTCCCCTTTGCAGACCCCCCTCCTTTTACAAACCACCTAACCTCCCTGCACAGACCCCTGCCCTCCTTGCACAGTCCCCTCTTCATTCACAGACCCTCTCCCTCTCTGCACAGCCCCTCTCCCTCCCTGCACAGACTCTCCCCTTTCTCCCTGCCCCTCACAGTCCCCCTCCCTCCCTGTACAATCCCCCTCCCTCCCTGCACAGACCCTCTCTCTCCATGCACCCACAGACACCTTCCCTCCCAGCATCCTCACAAAACACCTGCAGAGATCCCCTCTCCCCCTTCACAGATCCCATCTTTCACTTCTCAGATCCCCTCCCTCCCTTCAAAGACCTCCTTTCTCCCTGCATCCTCACAGGCCCTCTCTCTCCCTGCCCTGGGGGTCAAAATTGCGATCATATTAGACAGCATTTATAAATTACATTTCAAACCACTGCCCCAACAATATAGTAACTACTTAATGAAGCAGAAGTCTGTCAAACTATCCTGGCTAGGTAGAATGAACACAGTCAAAATGATATTACAAAAAACCCTATACCGTTTTGCATGCTACCTATATGCACCCCTCTCCCTTTGCAAATACCTTCAATCTGTCATACATGTCTATATCTGGGATTCCCACAAACTCCTTCCCTTGTCTCTTCTTCAAAAGCATCTGAATCGAGGAAGCATAGGTCTCCCTAATACAGTAACCTATTACAAAGCCTCTCTCTTTGAAGCAGCGATCAAAATAAACAGCCCACAAGACTCCAATGCCCCAGAACAGTTACACTATTCCCATCTACCATACTGTTTATTCACCAGTAGGATCAACTCCAAGACAAACATGGAGAATCCAACAAATACCATGAGAAGACATCCTTAACAGCCCTTAAGGCATTATCACATTATGGCTTAACTTAATGCAATGGCAAGGATTAGGCATATGAACCATTGGAGATCTTTGCCACCAAGGATCCATAAAATCCCAGAGCTCCAAACATCTTACCAACTGCCCAACTCCTTTATTTTCCAATATCTACAAATGAAAAGCATTGTTGTATCTCATGTACAGCAAGTGGGACACAGTTCTTCCCTGCAGGCAACAAACATCCAGATCTGACAGATGCTGGAAAGCACCAAACAAAAACAAAGCGCTTTATAAAGCACTGATGGAAACTTTCCTCAATTCAACATTTAATTTTTCTAAACACTGGTCTCTAGAAAATATTCAGGCCTTTGACTTAAGAGTTCATAACCTCCATAAACACACAAAAAGTATCACTCACTGCTATATGCACATTGAAGCCCATAGAAAGTCCATCTGTAGTTGATATCTCACCCTTGTCAAACTACACAAAATGTACACCGCTGTCCCAAACACATATTGGCAACGGTGGAAACCAAATAGCAATATGACACACATATGGTGGGATTGCCCTGATATCAAACCATCATGGAACAAGGTAAAATATTTAGTCTCCAGCTTGAACATTACCAAACTAAGGATTGATATAAACATATGCCTGTTTCTTCTATTCCCACCCCAAATGCTCAAATCCGCTGAGTAAAAGTGAGCCATAATTTTGTTTGCAGCTAGGAACCTAATAGCACTTCACTGGAATCAACCAATATGTCCCTTCACATCTCAATTAATAGAAAATAATCACATGTATTATATTTACGAACGTATGTCCATGGAATCTGCAACACAATACAAAGACTTTCAGGAAGTGGAGTAACCATGGCTCAGCTACTATTCTCAACAATGCCTATATTGACACCAGTTTAAAACTGTCTGACTGTGACATTACATCCCAATGCATATTAGGCTTGAGAATCCTGAGCTATACTCTGGATACTTAATGTAGGCACGCACCACACAGTCCCCCACTCACACAGAATCTGGCATATTCCTGGATCTACAATCCATAATACGAATAGAATTGTAGAACGCCATACATCTTATACCCCACGCCTCCCTACTTTTCTTTTTCTTTATCCACTCCCCTCTGCTCATAAGGGGTAACATGTTAACATGTTTATTTTTTTCTATAAAATCAGAGAGGATGATACTGAATATTTGCATTGGAATACCCATATTTGTTGGCATATCGTTAACCCTAACTTGTACTGCAACTAAGTGTAACACAATTTTTTTGTATATGTATCAATACTTAGTGCTGTTTTACATGACACGTGATCAACTGCTTTTATACTTTCCATCATCATGTATATCCTCCTTCTACTATTGTCCCCACACTTAAAAATCAATAAAAAGTTGATGGAAAAAAACCTATTAGATACCATGTGTAGCTCCCCATTGGTCTTTAATTAGGGGTGTTATTGACCCTAGAGGACCAACAAGTGTAACATCCTTCCTGCTATTGTGTAGCTCCCCCCCCCCCTATTTTTTTTTACCAGATTATGGTAAACAGTAATAAATTTCAACGGGGTCCATAGGTATATGACGCTTGATATTCTTCATTTAACTATTCCTCTTTATATCTAAGTTATTATGGGATTTGGTTGCTGCAGACATTACCTGGTTTACTTCAGTTGACCCCTCTTTAACTACTACGACAGAAGTGCTATTGTTGCAATAAGTGCATATTCTCCATTATTATGGACCTTGATCAACTTTTCAATGTAATGATGATGAATGTGCTTCATGAATGCTTTTTTGTACTCTAAAAATTTCAATGAAAAGAGAAATATATATATATTAGAACTATAGAATTGCCATAAAACTTACATGGCACACTCATCTTCTAAACCCAATTTATTACATTGTCATGGCACACTCATCTTCTAAACCCAATTTATTACATTGTCATGGCACACTCATCTTCTAAACCCAATTTATTACATTGTCATGGCACACTCATCTTCTAAGCCCGAACCTCTTCTGATGAAGAAATTGTCAATTCTCATAGAGAAGCAATGAGGACACATAGTGTCTGCACAGAATTTGCCAAAACTTTCAAATCCATTGCTTTTCATAGTAAAATCTAATTGAATGATTCTCTATGTGAATGATTAGCTGTGTTCGGTGACATCATCATGCTGTACGTGATGACATCAAAAGTGAAGACTTTTGAAAGATGAAAGTAATCAAAAGGAAAACCCTCTAGCGGCTGTCTGTTAGACAGTCACTTGAGACATTTGTTTAGACAAATGCAGAAATTTCTTCCTTTTTTTTTTTTTTTTTTAAATGGCAATGGTTAACATTGTCCAGGAAAGGGGGCATCATCAATGCACCAAATAAATTACACAAAGAATAGGGGTTTTAGTATTTAGAGTGTCCTTTTAAGTTATTTCACTTATTGTCTCTTTCACATATTCTTATCTGTAGATAGCGGGCAGTGACATAATTGGGGGTTATTCACTAAACAGTATATTATGCTGAACTGAAAGTTTAATTGTAAAATTTTGTGTAAAATAGGTCTCTAACTTATTTATAGTCACTGTTTTGCTATTTCAGCCTGAGTTGTCCAATTCAGTTTTCCATGCACTTCAATTTGATGTTTAGTAAATATGCCATATTGCCTTTCCTTTTGTTTCCCCTCCTTGAGAGGTGTGTGTGGTTCAGAAGGATAGTTACTGCAGACACACAGACACACCTCCTGAACTCCGCTATATAGAATGGAGCAATTTGTTTCAAATGTCACTGTGAAGCTTTGGAATTTTCATCACGTTTACCTGTAAGAATAGAGCAGGGCTTACAGGTGAATGCAGCCTGTATCTCAGTTTACATTGTCTTAGGAGCTAGTAGAAAGCAGCCAAGATGATGAAAAATACCTTAATGCGATTTAAACTACCCATAATTTGCTTCATATGGGAAATTGCTATGATCATTCTATTTGGAGTTTTTGTACGGTACAACCATGAAGCTGGTCCTAACTGGGCAGAATTTAAGAAGACACGCAATGCAACAAGTGACATAGAAAATGACTTTTACTTCAGATATCCAAGTAAGTATATGTATTTGTCATGATTAACACACTGTACTAACACGCTGCATTTGTCAAAATGTCACTCACACTTTCATATTTACTGAGAATATAAATACTGTTTCAGAAGATCTTTATCTTGAAACTGCGCCAAACCACCTGCAGAATTTTTTATCTTTGTAGAATTTGTTACCGAACACTGGCCTTGATTTTACATTTTTAGATTAGCTCTCTGAATTTTTTTTTTTTTTTTGGTAGACTTTTAAAATGATTTAATATTATCAATATATACGAAATATATATTTACAGTTTTTTAAGATTTTGATATCTTCTGATACATTGATTTTTTTATATATATATGATATATGTTTTGATATTTTAATGTGTTGAAAAGGTAATTTGAAAAGTTTTTTTCAAAAATACCAAATCATTTGCTAACTATACTAAATTGAGGCTTATGTATGAAATAATGAGTAACAAACAATATGTGATGTTTAGGGAGAAAAGACTTGTTAGGACTAAAGGGTTTGTCTATTTAAAGGATTTGTCTATCAGAGATAAAAGTAGACACATAGGAAAGTATCAGAAATGTATATACATATACAGACCCATAGGTGTATTTGCGATACATAGATTTTTTTTTCCATCTATTATTTCATGTGGGTAGATAATGTTAACATTAAGAGAAAATAAAATGTTATTTTTGGGTTCCGTAGACATTTCTAAATCACATGATCTTTAGTTTCGTCGTTTATTTTGATGTCTCCAGAGACCCCTTAATTAAATTTTTGTTCCATAATACACAGCTCACAGTTATCACTTCGATGTATCATAAGTAGACTTGTTCGCAGCAAAAAAAATTTAAAAAATCAAACTGAATTTCATTCATGTAACGTTTTGGTTCGGCCGAACCACTTTGTTCACAAGAAATGTTTCAGGCAAATTGGAAATGTCAAATAAAAAAAATTAAAAAGAGCCTATGAAGGTCAATATGACTTCCTATACTATTAAAAGGAAAGTTTAACACCCCCTTATGCCCCCACCCAGGTATGCCCACTAAACACAGTAGGCAGCCAGCAGTGGTTGAGCTGATATTTGTTTTTGCAGTGTACAAATCTTAGTACTAGGATAAATATCAGTGATAGCCATGAGCATTTTCATGCCTCCCTTATGCTTCTACTTAACAGCGAGCAGCTAGCAATTTCTCACTTTAATCAAAAATTCGAGACTGAGCAGCTATTGCTGCCCAGTGGCTAATGAAATACTGGGAGGGACCTGGCAGCACAAGTTTGACCCATTCCCCCTACACTCATGGACATCGGTGGTGGCTAAAATTGAAATGGCGTGGCGTGGAAATATCCCTATCTACCCTTTGCACCCACCATGGCTGCAGATGGCGGCTCTGATAAATAATAAAATGGGAGGATTGCTAGGTTCTGTTCACCGTTTACATTCTGATACTCAAGGAATGGTGGGGGTATGTGTACTAAATATGGGAATTATATTGACCACAATCGGCTGTTTGCTTGTATTTTCCTTTTTGTGTATATTGGGGTTAAGCCTCTAGAGACCCCTGGAGTCTCTACCTGGTACCTTAGACAACCGGTCACAACTGGGCACTTGGCTTCTGCAATGGTAGCTCTGTTGTGTCCTACTGTCTTCATTTTTTTTTGTTTTTTTTCTTGTAACCAGCCAGATGCCACATGATTAACCTTGGGCCGCTAAAGTTTGTTTTTACTGTTTGCCCACTGGCTGTTAGTGCCACCAGTGGACAAATAGTTATGTTTGAAGCAAGAAACAAACGAAATTGCTTGCTCATTTTACTTTTCATTTGCGTTGTGATCTGTTCATATGGCGATTTGGCATCCAGATTTTCATATGATTCGCAGATGGACCTTTAACTCCTTAAGGACACATGACATGTATTGCCATTGAGCGGTTTTGAAAACATCATGATAAGCCACCAAGCAGAAAGTTGAGTGTTTTTTAAAAATATCTCCAGAACCCATGCTACACACCTCTCCATTATTTATGCTTTGTAGGCTAATGATAGCTTTGAAGCTTTGTATAGAGTAGAATGTTATGGTTACAGTCAGGTTTAAGACCATGCATGTTAAGGGTATTGAAAGTAATATGGTAGGGTTTAAGGGTTAGTGTTAGTAGACTTGGCATGGCAGAAAACTTTGTTTAGACCAGAACACTTTGTCAAAAAAATATATATTTATTTTTTCGGTAAGACCGAACTTCATGCATGTGGTGGTTTGGCTTTTCAGAGTTTTGACCATGAAAAAAGATTCTGGAAATGAATCAGATGAAGAAAAAGGGCGCAAAAATGGGCAAATCAATGTATTTTAAAAGCTATATAATATAAATATTACAGTTCCATCTTCCTTGCACTCATAGGCGTGCGCACGGGGTGTGCCGGGTGTGCCTGGGCACACCCTAATCCCCGTGGCACGCCTATGGTTTGAGTCCTGCAGGAACAGCGTCCCTGCACTTTTTTGAGCAGGAACGCTGTTCCTGCAGACACTCAGCACCCCCTGTCTCACCTCTTGCCCCCCCCCCTCTCTCCAGCTCAGCCGCGGCGAGGGAGCTCTCTGCTGTCTGCGCTCTGCTTCCTCTCGCCGCACGCTGATGCCGGAAGCCGGTATATGACGTCATATTCCGGCTCCCAGCTACAGCAGACAGCCCGCGCGGCGAGAGGAAGCAGAGCGCAGACATCACACAGCTCCCTCGCCGCGGCTGAGCTGGAGAGAGGCGCCCGCCCCACTGGACCCCAGGGACAAGTCCACGCCAGCACTCCAGGTAGGAGGCTGGGTGGACATTTTTTTTTAATTAAAATGTAATAATGTGAGTGTGTCTGTGTGAGTGAGTGTGTCAGTGAGTGTGTGTGTGTGTCTGTGTGAGTGAGTGAGTGTGTCAGTGAGTGTGTGTGTCTGTGTGTGAGTGTGTGTGTCTGTGAGTGTGTGTGTCTGTGAGTGTGTGTGTCTGTGTGTGAGTGTGTGTGTGTGTGAGTGTGTGTGTCTGTGAGTGTGTGTGTCTGTGTGAGTGAGTGTGTCAGTGAGTGTGTGTGTCTCTGTGTGAGTGTGTGTGTGTCTGTGTGAGTGAGTGTGTCAGTGAGTGTGTGTGTGTGTGTGTGTGTGTGTGTGTGTGTGTGTGTGTGTGTGTGTGTGTGTGTGTGTGTGTGTGTGTGTGTGTGTGTGTGTGTGTGTGTGTGTGTGTGTGTGTGTGTGAGTGTGTGTGTGTGTGTGAGTGTGTGTGTGTCTGTGTGTGTGTCTGTGAATGTATGTGTGTGTGTGTCAGTGAGTGTATGTGTGTGAGTGTGTCTGTGAATGTGTGTGTCTGTGAGTGTATGTGTGTGTGTGTCTGAATGTGTCTGTGAGTGTGTGTGTGTATGCATATATATATATATATATATATATATATACACACACACGCAGAGCCGGCGCTATCTGAGTGCCGGCTCTGCTTTAAGCCTCCATGGGCCGGCAGGGAGACCAAAGATCTACCTCACCGGCCCACAGCAGCATGGAGGGAGGCAGGAGAGGACCCAGGGAGCTCTAGACAGAAGCTCCGCCAGGTTCCTCTCGTGATATCTGAGTGTTGCTGCGTCAACGCTCAGATCTCGCGAGAGTTAACTCTAGCCCTGCAGGCTAGAGTTCACTCTCCACTGGACCACCAGGGATGGCACATGGCAGCAAGGATTTACTAATCTGCCAAATCCCTCCAAACATACAGCACACACATACAGCACCTACACACATACAGCTCACACACACACAGTACACTAACCGCACCCTCACAAACACACACAGCACCTTTAAAAAAAACCACAACACCCTCACACACAGCACACTAACAGCACCCTCACAAACACACACACACACACAAACAGCACCCTCACAAATACACGACACTCACACAAACAGCACCCTCACAGGACAAACATACACACACAAACAGCACAGTCACAAACATACACACACACATACACACAAACACCCTCACATCACACTAACAGCACCCTCACACACACATCACACTAACAGCACACAGCACACTAACAGCACACACAGCAGTGTGTGTGTGTGGATATATCTATCTATCTATATATATATATATATATATATATATATATACAGGGAGTGCAGAATTATTAGGCAAATTAGTATTTTGACCACATCATCCTCTTTATGCATGTTGTCTTACTCCAAGCTGTATAGGCTCGAAAGCCTACTACCAATTAAGCATATTAGGTGATGTGCATCTCTGTAATGAGAAGGGGTGTGGTCTAATGACATCAACACCATATATCAGGTGTGCATAATTATTAGGCAACTTCCTTTCCTTTGGCAAAATGGGTCAAAAGAAGGACTTGACAGGCTCAGAAAAGTCAAAAATAGTGAGATATCTAGCAGAGGGATGCAGCACTCTTAAAATTGCAAAGCTTCTGAAGCGTGATCATCGAACAATCAAGCGTTTCATTCAAAATAGTCAACAGGGTCGCAAGAAGCGTGTGGAAAAACCAAGGCGCAAAATAACTGCCCATGAACTGAGAAAAGTCAAGCGTGCAGCTGCCACGATGCCACTTGCCACCAGTTTGGCCATATTTCAGAGCTGCAACATCACTGGAGTGCCCAAAAGCACAAGGTGTGCAATACTCAGAGACATGGCCAAGGTAAGAAAGGCTGAAAGACGACCACCACTGAACAAGACACACAAGCTGAAACGTCAAGACTGGGCCAAGAAATATCTCAAGACTGATTTTTCTGGTTTTATGGACTGATGAAATGAGAGTGAGTCTTGATGGGCCAGATGGATGGGCCCGTCGCTGGATTGGTAAAGGGCAGAGAGCTCCAGTCCGAATCAGACGCCAGCAAGGTGGAGGTGGAGTACTGGTTTGGGCTGGTATCATCAAAGATGAGCTTGTGGGGCCTTTTCGGGTTGAGGATGGAGTCAAGCTCAACTCCCAGTCCTACTGCCAGTTCCTGGAAGACACCTTCTTCAAGCAGTGGTACAGGAAGAAGTCTGCATCCTTCAAGAAAAACATGATTTTCATGCAGGACAATGCTCCATCACACGCGTCCAAGTACTCCACAGCGTGGCTGGCAAGAAAGGGTATAAAAGAAGAAAATCTAATGACATGGCCTCCTTGTTCACCTGATCTGAACCCCATTGAGAACCTGTGGTCCATCATCAAATGTGAGATTTACAAGGAGGGAAAACAGTACACCTCTCTGAACAGTGTCTGGGAGGCTGTGGTTGCTGCTGCACGCAATGTTGATGGTGAACAGATCAAAACACTGACAGAATCCATGGATGGCAGGCTTTTGAGTGTCCTTGCAAAGAAAGGTGGCTATATTGGTCACT
The DNA here is from genome assembly GCA_933207985.1 of Pelobates cultripes. Lineage (NCBI taxonomy): Eukaryota > Metazoa > Chordata > Amphibia > Anura > Pelobatidae > Pelobates > Pelobates cultripes. The sequence goes on along the minus strand of OW240914.1, from coordinate 87,611,081 downwards.
GATTTGTTTTTGTTTTGTTTTTGAATGTCAGAAATGTATATTTGTGAATGTTGAGATGTTATATTGGTTTCACTGGTAATAATAAATAATTGAAATGGGTATATATTTGTTTTTTGTTAAGTTGCCTAATAATTATGCACAGTAATAGTCACCTGCACACACAGATATCCCCCTAACATAGCTAAAACTAAAACAAACTAAAAACTACTTCCAAAAATATTCAGCTTTGATATTAATGAGTTTTTTGGGTTCATTGAGAACATGGTTGTTGTTCAATAATAAAATTAATCCTCAAAAATACAACTTGCCTAATAATTCTGCAATCCCTGTATAGATATAGATATAGATATATAGATAGATATATCCACACACACACACACACGCGGCGTGTGTTTGTGCTTTAGGGTGCACACCCAAATGCAATAGGCTGCGCACGCCTATGCTTGCACTCCAGCTTCAGTTTCTCAATATTTTAATGCTGGGTGCTAGACTATGGTATATAATATAAATATTATGTATATATTTTGCGGTACACTGATAGGTCCATTTTCCTGCCATTTGGCTTACAGATCAAGTGAGAAAAAGTAATTAATAGATGGAAAAAGAAGAGGAGCAGTAATAGTTTGTATATTTTATTTGTGACGTAGCTTCTGTACTTTGACTGAGTACCTCTGCCAGAGGTCTATGAGGACCTCTTCCACCGGACCAGGCTGCAGTGATTACAGCTCAGGAGACCTTCTCTAATGTGTGGGGGAAAAACAGAGACTATGGCATTTTCCCCACACATTAGATTGACTGTAGAGGGTAGAATGATTTTACGCAATGCCCTTACGCAGTAAGCAGGGCCGCCACCAGAATGAAAGACACACATACTGAAACAGACATACACGTATATAGGCATACATACTGACACACACATACTGAGACATACACACATATACAGACACACAGGCATACATAGTGACAGACAGACACATACTAACATACATACAGACACACATGGATGAGGACATACAGACACATACATACATACACACTGACATACATACAGACACCGACATACATACATACATACATACACACAGACATACATTCATAATGACATACAGACATACATACATTAATACTGGCATACATACATATATACATACATACTGACAGACATACATACATTCATACAGACAGACATGCATACAGACACTGACATCCATACATACACAGACATACATTCATAATGGCATTCATACATTCATACATACTGACATACATGCCTACTGACATCCATGCACACATACGTTCATAATGACATGCAGACATACATTCATACATACTGACATACATGCCTACTGACATCCATGCACACATACGTTCATAATGACATGCAGACATACATTCATACTGACATACAGACATACATACATAATGACATACAGACATACATTGATACTGGCATACATACATACAGACATACATGCATACATACAGACATACATACAGACATGCATACATACATACTGACAGACAGACATAGATACTGGCATACATACAGACATACATTCATACAGACATACATACAGACATACATTTATACAGACATATATTCATACACACAGACAGACAGACATACATACATACAGACATACATTGATACTGGCATACATACATAATGACATACAGACATACATGCATACAGACACACACACACACAGCCCATTTTTCAGCCACCATCCTGTCTCTTACCTTTCCTTTGCACGAGGGTGGCTGATAAGAGTCGGCTGGCTCTCCCTTTTCACGGCCTGGCTGGCGGTCCTCCCGCACGGAGTGAGCTGGGAGGAAGTAACCACTTCCTCTAAGCAGCAATTGCTGCGGCTGCGTTTTTTTTTTTAAAGGGGCCGGGTCGCGCTATTTCACGGCCACAGCGCTGACCGGGCCCCTGAAGATAAAGGGCCCATTGGGTGGCCCTAAGTGTGTGGGCCACCGATTGGCCCTATCAGTGTGCGGGCCCCAGTGCAACTGCATCAGTGGCAGTTCCGCCGCTACACCGTCATGTAGTCTGGCAGTAGGCCCTGGCAGTAAGCCCAGTTATACCTGGTACCTGTGCTATACTGGGTGTTGCAATCTCCTATTGAAGTCAACAAGAGTGTCCTCCCTTCTCCCTAGGTTAGGAGTAGGAAACATTTAGCACTCCAGTGTATGATGCTTTGCCAGCACTATGGCTGTAAGAGCATTATGAGAGATGTAGTCCACAACATATAGAGTGCTTAAGGATTCCTACTCCTGACTAGGGAGGACACTACCATATCAGATTGCAACACCCTGTGTAGCACAGATACCTGGCATAACTGTACCTACTGTATTGGTGCTAGAAGGAAGTCAGTTGCTTTGAAGTTTCGGATTCGGGAGGGGAGATCTTGGTTTACAGCATTATAGTCCCTTTGCATAGATGCACGAGATCAGAGCCCAGGCAGAGAAATGCATATTTGGAGGCAAGTGGCTAAAGTGGAAAAATTTCCTTGAAACACCAGCAAAGCTGGTTGTTCTGGTATTCCGTATAAAACGTTTGTCACTCATTACAATGATAATAATACTAATCTCTTTTAAAGCACATGTATTAAAATGTGCATTATCAACAAGTTAATGCAGAAGTAAACATATTTTGTTTTTTATAAGCAACATGACTGAAATGGAAAAATCAATCAATACATTGATTATTTCTTTGTGTATCTGCCCCTGGCCAAATCAGTGAAACAGTGCGTGCACGCTCCCTGAAGTAATTCACACCAGACACAGGTTCCAGGTTGTTGAATAACTTGAGGAAAGTTTATTCAGAGGGGACGGCAGGTCCCTTTTAAAGCAAAATTACATCATAAGCATTGTCAGAGATAACATGAAATAATACATCAATAATTGGTTAGGTGTTAAGTGGTCTTCCTAATGCTCTGCCTACTGAAGGTGATGTCACCAGGACCATGAGGGTCTCCCACGGTTTTCCGGCGCCCACGGTTTTCTGCACGAGGTAGTTAGTCGGTGTTAAGGGGAGGGGGAGGAGGGGTTAGGAGCTTCTAGCAGCCATCTTGATTAAAACATATGTGCATAATTTTTATGTAATATATCGTGAAATGAGTAAATAGACATTTTTCACTAACTAGGAAATATGTGCAGACCTTATTTCCACAACAGTCCCCCCTAAAATGGCTATTTACCATGACAACTGTCACTGTCCCTAGTGTATCCCTAGCTGCCTGCTGCTCATCTGTCTTAACAAGCATCGAACTCTTCACTCCGTGGGTAACCCGTGGTGGCTAGTCCACCACATCTCCGCACGTGAGACTTGCCCATAAAGACAGACGCTTTCCCTACACTGTCCCTACAGGAATGCAGTTGTCTGTTTGAACTGATGTGACTGAAGGGGTGTATGTGGAGTGTCATTTTCGAGGTCTGTGATGTCTTGGTGTAGGAAAGTAGGAGTCACGTCATCTATAGTCTTCCCTACTGCTTTCTGTAAGTACTTCTGTATACAAGGGAGCACACAACAGGTTAGGAATAAGAAGATGATAATCATTATAAGAACAGCCGTTCCTACCTGGAATAGGGTCCTTTGCCAACCATTCATCCACCCAAACCATCTGTCCCAGGTGTCAGTGGCTCCTGAGTTCTTCTTTAGCTCATCAGAAAGGCTATCTAGCTTCTCTATGGCCATAGTTACTTTACCATTGGGCCCAGTGTTGTCTGGAATGAATGTGCAGCATGTCATAGTTTCAGGGAGGATCTTACATACACCCCCTTTCTCAGCCAAAATCATATCTAGGGCCATTCTGTTCTGAAATGTCATTTGGGTGGTAGCTTGTAACTGTTCTGCCAGGCCCTGTAGGGCATCCCTAGTATAGTTGACAAAGCGCTGTTGGTTATAGTAAATGTAGTTAATCCAATTGACATTCTTATTAGCAGTTATCATTGGAATTAAGGATTCAACTCCTGCTGCCACTTCATCCCTTGCTTTGAATTCACTAGGCACCCCCCTTGGCACACCAATGGCATCAATATATACATGGGGGTCGAAGCACCCTCGGATGGGGGCCTCACGTCTAGTTCTAGAATGTACGTGTGTGTGGTCTAGTGTGTTGTGGCTACCGTCTGGAATAATGTGGATGGGCATTATAACTTTGGTCAGGGCACACTCCCCCCACCATTGCCCAGCTAGTTGGGACCTCAATTGTCTGTCACCACATAACCAATAGATATCTCCGATTGTCTTTGCATGATTCATCAGTAGTGATACAGGCGGGCTATGGTAGGTTGAGCAATATCCAGATGGGAATTTGCCCAGATACACACCAGTATTCTTGGGTATTGAATAACATGTGTAATTACCTGGATATACTGTGACTCCATCGGGTGGCCTGACATATCCATGAGTGATTGGGTAAACTCTCTTTCATGATTCACATGTTGAGGAATTCATGGTGGACTGTGCATAGAGGCTTAATACACATAATTCTACTTCAGGAGGTAAACTTAGAGGTACCGTACCCAGATGTTTTATTGTGTGAGTTGGCGTTGTACCTCATCCACTCCAACCACAAATTAGTGTCTGAAAACACAGTCTCCACTGCCATAGTGTCCTCAAAGGTGGGGTTGGCTATAGCTACCATGTCATGTAGAGTCTTAATATGTGGTTTCAGCGGATTAATGGTCATGTGGGTGGTTCCTACCCAGTCTGGTGAGGTGAGCATGTCCTGTAGATAGAATGTCCCCAGTTTATTATGTGAGCCACCTCCCTTCCAATACATTCCCATTACATATTCCCCTGCGTCTTTTGGGCTGGGGTGCTCTATATTCAAGGTAAGTTTAATGGGAGTTGACCCAATAGGTTTGCTTAAAGTCATTTTGGAGAGTAGGGGTTTTCCATCTTTGTCAATCCTGTCTAATGCACTCTGGGGTCTGTAGCCCCATGGTCTACCCATGTTCCACCCGGCGGCTTTCCATGAACTACAATGATGTCCCCATACTCCTCCAGTCACACAAATGTAGGGATCCTTTTTGTTAGGTATGTCTTTGTATATGGCTGCATATTGTGTTTGTGGAAAGGTGCAAACAACTATGTCACAGTAGTCAAAGGTATATGTGGCAACATCTGTGTTAGAGGAGTTGTACCAGAAGGTGTAAACATGATTATCTTTGGTTATGGCCACTTGTTAGGCCCAGGCAAAGTGTAGCAGCGAAAGAAAACACAAAACACACAACAAATTTATGTTTCAGTACAAATAGCCTCTTCTGGAGTAGGTACTTTCTTTCAGTGCGAGGCGTGTATCCAAGAACTCTTCCCGGCTAGCTTAACTGACGTTGCGGTGATCAGGAGCACTTGATAAGGGCCATCAAATCTTGGCTCTAGGGTGTGTTTCCTGAGAAACTTCTTGACCATAACCCAGTCACCAGGGAGCAGCTTCTGTGTACCTGTATTCGACTCAGGATCTGGAATAGAAGAAAACACTTGGGCATGTATTTTGGTCAAGGCATGTGAGAGGGCAGTCACATAATCTACCATAGCATCTGACTGGATCTGAAGTTGTTGAGGGAAGTAACAACCTAGCCTGGGTGCTGTACCAAACAAGATCTCATAAGGTGATAGGCTATATTTTCCCCTAGGAGTGTACCTTACGTTAAACAACGCTAGTGGGAGAATCTCGGGCCAGGGCATGTTAGTTTCCTGTGACATTTTAAGCATTCTGGCTTTCAAAGTGCCATTCATGCGCTCTACCTTACCACTACTCTGTGGATGATATGGTGTGTGGAATGCAAGGGTCACCCCCAGTGCTGACCAGACTTCCCGTGTCAATGAGGCAGTAAAGGAGGTCCCTTGGTCACTTTCAATCACTTCTGGAACTCCATATCTGCAAACAATTTCCGTCAAAAGGTACTTGGCCGTAGTCCTTGCAGTGAGATTAGTCACGGGGGAAGCCTCTGGCCATCCTGAAAACATGTCCACTATGACCAGTGCGTATTCATAACGTCCACTCTTTGGCATTTGAATATGGTCAATCTGAATCCTCTGAAAGGGGTACTGTGGCTTGGCAAGGTGATTAGGTGCGGTCTTAATAATCTTCCCAGGGTTACATTTAGCGCATATTGTACAGGATCTACAGTAATTCTGTGTTAAGGTAGTGATGCCTGGTGCTTCAAAATACTTGTCAATCAATGAGTTCATCAGATGTTTTGACAAGTGGGCTGGCCCATGGGTCCACTGGACCACGGCTGGATACATATTTCTGGGTAGGCAAAACTTGAGATTGATAGTGTAAACATCATCACGGAGAACAGCTCCTTTGTTCTTCCAACTTTGTTTCTCCTGGGGAGTAGCAGCAGCTTGTTGTTCCTTTAGAAGCCTGAGATCTGTAGGCAATGTCTGCATTGTGTATATGGGTACTGTGTCTGTGGCCACTCTTCTGTCCACTTCCCATCCTTGTCGTGCTGCTTCCTTAGCCGCATGATCCGCTAAGTGGTTGCCCCGTGCTTCTTCTGAGTCTAGCCTTCCGTGAGCTTTTACTTTTAATACCGCCACTTCTACTGGAAGTTCTAAAGCATCCATCAGCTCTGCGATGGCGGTCCCATGTTTCACTGGGGTACCAGTAGCTGTAAGAAATCCTCTTGTTTTCCAAATTAGACCAAAGTCATGTGCTACTCCCAGGGCATATCTTGAGTCTGTATAGATATTGACACGTAGGCCTTCGGACAATTTGCAGGCCACAGTTAGGGCTGTTAGCTCGGCTTCTTGAGCTGACTTGGTTGGTTGAAGGGCAGCTGCTTGCAATACTTGACATCCTGTGGTGACTGCATACCCAGTGTGGTATTGTCCCTGTTCATCAGCAAATCTTGAGCCATCCACAAACAGTGTTTGGTCTGGGTTAAGTAATGCAGCTTCATACACAGTTGGCAGGTGCGTAGTTTCCATTTTCATTTGTTCAAAACAATCATGGGGAATATCAAGGTCACAGTCCATGATGAGTGGTTCCTCACAGACTTCTGTGTGGTATCTAGGGTACCCTGCTGTACAGTAATTAATAGTCTTTTTGCTGATCCCCATAGAGGTCAGTTGTTCTTGGTTCATTTGACTCCAGGTCTTGGCCATCAGGCCTAGGCCTTTCCATGAGATGTCAGGGGATTTAGTGAGGGATATGTGTGGGACAGCTGTTTCCCAATGACGGTAGAGATGTGTCACATTATCTGGGAGATGGACTAAGATGAGCATGGTACCTGTGGAATCCCATAACAAGTCAGTCAGAGTAATTTGAATTTCCTTGAGTTGGAACAGTTCTTCCTCATAGTTCATATCAGGGCCTGGACTGTCCTTAAACCACAAGGTGCAGTGGAGTAAAGTCTCTAGTTGTTCATCATGTGGGGGTGCAAGGGCAGGCAACTGCAAATCTGCTCGAACCTCTGGGTTGATGTCCAAGCTATACCAATACTGCACAATTCCCCCCTTGGCCGGGGTTCAGGGAGAGACACCGCTGAAGTTTCACATTGTCAGGTAACAGTAGAGAGGTTTGTAGGCGAAGGTGACGTTGTGAGGAAAGGTGCTTAGGCTGGACTTGTTGTAGAATTGCGGAAATGTCATGAGGGGCCAACACCGTGAGGTGATGACCAAGAACAAAATCATTAGTCTTGTCCAAGAGGGCACTGGCAGCAAACACCGCTCTGAGGCAGGAGGGATTACCCCTAGCCACGGGGTCAAGCATGCAGGAGAAATAGCCAATAGGCCGCTGTCTTGAGCCATGTTTTTGGGTAAGGACTCCGGAAGCATGTCCAGACTTTTCAGAGACAAATAGATTGAAAGGCAACTGGTAGTTTGAAAGGCCCAAGGCAGGTGCTGAGGCAATAGCTCTCTTCAGACTGTGAAAACAAACAATAGCATCTTCAGAGAGATTGAAGGGCTCACTCCTGAGGGTGTCATAGAGTGGCTGCATGAGCTTCGAGGCTTCGGGTATCCAGGATCTGCAGTATGTGATGAGGACTAGAAAGGCATGAAGAGTCTGGTGTGCTGCAGGTAGTGGGAGTTGCAAGATCGCTTGTACACGTTGTGAAGTTAAATGTCTGGTGCCATGGGAGAGACAATGTCCCAAGAAGACCACTGAGGGCCGGCACCATTGCAGCTTGGATTTGGAGACTTTGCAACCAGCTTCAGCGAGGAAACATAGGAGGTCCTCTGAGTCACGCTCTGCAGTGTGAAGATCCGGAGCACAGAGAAGGAGATCATCGACATATTGGAGAAGAACAACATTAGAGTGGGATTTCTGCCATGGTTCTAGTACCAGAGACATGGAGCGTGCAAACTGTGTGGGGGAATTTTGGGCCCCCTGAGGCATGACAGTCCAGGTATACTGTTGTCCTTCATGGGTAAAAGCGAAGAGGAAGCGACAGGAAGGGTCTAGGGGCACACTGAAGAATGCATTAGCCAGATCCACTACAGTGAATACTGTGGCAGTAGGCGGGACCTGAGACAGGAGAGTGTGTGGATTGGGAACAATGGCAGTATCTTTGACAGTTACTTCATTGACAGCACGAAGATCCTGGACCATCTGGTACTGGTCAGGTTGGCCTTTGGCAGTCCTCTTCTTAACAGGGAAAAGAGGAGTGTTACATGGAGACACATACTTAATAAGTGCACCTTTGGCGAGTAGGCTTTCAACTTGTTTAGTGATAGCTTCAGCTTGTGCAGGTTTCAGAGGATACTGTGGTCTACGGGGGGGTAATGCTCCTGGCAGGAGCTTGACCACAATGGGGGGCACCTGTAGACGTCCGATGTCATCTGGGCCGGTGGACCAAAGTTTTTGTGGGATTCTGTCCAGAGCACTGGGGGTTTGTGGGACCCGTGAATTCCCTGTGGAGGCATTGAGGTTTAACAATATGGGGAGAGAGCAGAGTAGAGAGGTGTCTTTTTGTGATAAGGGTGTGGTTAACTGGACCTGACCATCAGCAGTAAAGGTAATAGAAGCCTGGAGCCGAGAAAGAACATCAGCACCCAAGAGGTTAATGGGACAGGTAGAAGAAACAACAAATCTGGAGAGGATGTGTGAACCAACATGCAGAAGTTTAGTGAGGGGGCTACTGCGGGGTGTACCATCCACCCCAACACAGGAGACATCGGTGTCAGATAAAAAGGAGGGGTCAGGCAGGTCTTGTTCCCTAAGAACACTACGGGCTGCACCGGTGTCAACTAGAAAGGTAGTTGGATGTCCCTCTACGGGGAGAACTACAGTAGCTAAGGGCCCCTCCCCCCTCCCCTGCAGACACTGCCATGGCAGGGGTTGCTGACACAGGCTTGCCGGTTACCTATTGCAATAAATCTAAATGGGCCTGGTCGGGACCTTGGTACCGGCGGGAAGAAGTGGAAGGGTGGCTGGTCTGCATAGTAGGATGGGCAGGGCGGTTTTGTCGTGGTAGGGGCTGATTTTCTTGGAAATCATCCGTGTCAAACCCTTCAGCAGGAGCTGGAGGGTATGCACGGGCTTCTAAAGCAGGGGGCCGGGCCTGTGTGTATTCAGGAGGAGGAGGGGGAAGCTGAGGAAACTGTGGGTGAGGCAGGGCACGGAGGTAACCTGTGGAGGGGAAGCTAAAGCCGGAGACATGTGGACTAGTGTACCGGGGAATTTGCGGGCGGAACACTCTGGGGTGAGGGCAATCTCTTTTGAAGTGGCCGGCCTGATTACAGTTAAAACAGGTCCTGATTGTCGTGAGGGCCCGGTCCCGGGAAGAGGGAACAGATGCAGGAAGGGTTTGGGGCTGCTGAGTGTATTGTTGAGTTAATACCTGGGGAACATGGGTAGAACCAGTAATTGGTGTGGGTGTAGTAAACATCAGTGGGCTAGCTCTCCTTTGTGTTGGCTGTAAAACTGATTCTAAACCCTTGGCTACCAACAGGAGTGTGTCAAGTGGAATAATCCTGTACTCTGGACGAGATAAAATTAACCCCTTACGAATGTGTTCCTTAAGACCAGCCACGAAGGCTGCAGATAACATCTGGATGTGTGCTTTGTTATAGGTACTGAACCCTAAGTCTGAGAAAGTCTGAGTTAATCTGGAGTGATATTTCTCAACAGTTTCAAGTTTTTCCTGTATAATGTCATTTATACAAGTAGCCTGATCAGCTAGTTTATCCTGTGCCCAAGCTCGGAGTTGTTCACAGAAGATTATACCAGAACGAAAATCTGTATCAGAAGTGAGTGGAGCATCATTAAAGCTCCTTGCCATGATTGGCCAGTATGCATCCCCAGCTTTAATTTCACACAAACTTAAAAGATCCCGCCATGCAGCAGAATATGTTTTCCGAATCTGTGCCATTCTGCGGAAAAAGGGCATGGGATGCTTTTCAGGATCAGGGAGTGAGGTCACAAGGGTAGCGGCTTGGGAGGGGTTGAACGTGACATACATGGGCGGTGCACCATCCGCTCCAGGGTTAACCTGAGTATAACCTCGGGGAATAGAGTGCCGTTGGGGGAGTCTGTTTCCCCCTGGGCGAGGTGAATCCTGTTCTTCCACATCTATCTCCTCGGGTGCAGCTGGGCCGCAGTGAGGAGTAGTCTCGGGGGAAGCCATGGCTGGAGCGGCAGGTAGGCCGGTGACGGGTGAGGTGGTTGGGTGGAAACACGAGGCCTGGGGAGAAACGCCCACTGCATAGGGTTGGTCTGACGTTACCGACACATCAGAACCAACCACCATGATTGGGTAACTAGAGTTGGCGGGGGGGAGTACAAGGAACCAATGCCATGGATGGGGTGGCTGTGGGGGCCGGCTGGGATGGGCGTGATAGGTGAGTATTAAGGACGTGAGCAAGGGCAGAGATTGGATCGGAAGGTTCAAGGCGGGCAACAGGAGGCGGGGAAGGGGTTGGGGGATCAGGAGGAGGAGGTGGAGGAGGTGGCAAATCTGTGGGAGGCGGAGTAGGGACAGCAGAATTGACCAAGGATGTAACAGCGGAGAGGAGGGCGGAGATGGAGGTGGACAGGTCACTGGCGGTGGTTGGTTCGGGAGTCACTGGGGGAGGGGTAGGAAGGGCGGAGACAGGGGGCTGGGTTACAGCAGTGAGAGCGGAGAGGAGGGACGACAAATCGGCCGGGAGGGAAGGAGACAACGATGCAGAAGGATGTGAAGTAGTAGGGGCGGGTGTATCAGGAGGCGGTGGTGACGTGTGAGTGGTGGGCTGATCAACCTGGAGAGTGGGAGGGGTGCCTGGAGGGTGGGACAAGGCAGAGAGGGTGGTTACTAGTGATGTAAGATCAAAGGAAGGAGGAGAGGTAGAGGAAGGGCCAGCAGCGGCAGGCGGGGTAAACAGAATCGGTAGGCTGGATAAGGTTTATGAGAGTAGAGAGCAGGGATGAGGGATCGCTAGAAGGAGAAGAGAAAGAAGTCGGAGGGGATAGGGAGGTTGAGGTTACGGGACAGGTTAGTTTTGAAATGTTAGAGAAGAGGGAGGTAAGGTCTGATGGAGATGGAGAAGGGGTAGGAAGGGCAAGAGGAGGAGGAGGAGAGGGATCAGGAGGTACGGGAGGGAGGACAGGCGAAGTGGGGGGTAGTGGGTTGGGTAGAGGATGAAAGAATGGAGAGAAGAGAAGAAAGGTCTGGAGGTGGAAGAGGAGAGGGATCAGCGGGAGGACAAGGGTCTGGGGGATCTGGAGGAGTGGGGTGGGTAAGGGTCGAGAGGGCAGAGAGCGGGGACAAGAGATCAGTGGATGGAGACGGGTGAGCGGGTGTCTCTGGGGAGGGGCCAGTCGGGGTGGAGAGGGGAAGAGAGGAGGCGGGGACCTCTGTGGGCGGGGTAGGAGCTGATGGGACAGGATCCGGACTAGGGGCTGGGGTGGAGGCAAGCGTAGGTAGAGGGGGCGGAGGACAGGGAGGCGGGGGAATGTCAACGGATGTAACGGGGTGATGGGGCCTGATCGGGAATGGGCTGGAGCATAGGGGTGGGTGGGAACGTATGGAGTGGCACAGGATAATAGTAAGCGCCATCGGCTCCAAGCACGGGGCACAAGGGGGTGGGGGCTGGAGCCACACCTCCAGAGGGTGGAGTCTGAGCAATAACGGGGGAAGCAGGGCAGGAGTTAATTGTCACGCTCTGGGCGCCATCATAGGGCGGTGGCTGGGGGACAGTGGAAGAAACATCATCATTGTTAACATTCCTATGGTACACATGTACAATTTGTCCTTCAAAGTCTAATTCCTCCTCAATCCATCCCTCCCGTTTGAGACCTCTAGCTACTCGATACCAAGCCTCTACAGCCTTCGTAAGCCCATTATCCAATAGCAATCCCTCCTTATCTATAAGCAATTTCCTCCAAACTCAGGTTGTAATCTCCCACTGGGCGACATCTGGAAACCACACACCTTAGCAATCTTTTTAATCTTTAGCATAGCATCTTCCCCCGCCCTTTCTTTCACAATGTCACAAGCCAACAATCCCTTAGCAGGTCTAGCATGTTCCTGCCCCATTTTGATCAAACAGAGTGAGCCACGTGTAAGGGACAGATATACAGAGAAGAAGAAAGAGGAATGTCTACAGTGCTCGACTGCCACGAGGACTTGAGTCCCGTGTGTCTTCCCAAAATGTAGACTCGTCACAAGGGTCCGCCCACCCGAGGTGGTGGCCATGGACCGGAGCGAGCGAGCGAGCGTGGGTGACTAACACAGCTCTGGGCAACAAACACAGGAGAGATAAAGGACAAATGAAAAGATAAATGTGGCTACACTAACAAGAAGACATTTACAGAAATCGCACACATAGAGATGAGTGTAAACCCCTGAATCCAGAACTAGCCACACAACACACACACACACACCGAGGGTACCCACACTGTAACAGCAGTTGAATAAAAAGCCCAAAATGACAGAAAGTAAAATGGCCATGTACATGTTAACACCACCAGTACCAAATACTCAAAAATGCAGCAATCCCCAGCCCTTCCCCACCAGGCTGGCCCCCTGCAACACAATTATTAATGAAACACAGCAATAGTCAAGCTAAATCCCAGCCCCACCGGCTGCACTAAAATCCCAGCCCCACCGGCTGTACTAAAATCCCAGCCCCACCGGCTGTACAAAATCCCAGCCCCACCGGCTGTAACAAAATCCCAGCCCCACCGGCTGTAACAAAATCCCAGCCCCACCGGCTGTAACAAAATCCCAGCCCCACCGGCTGTACTAAAATCCCAGCCCCACCGGCTGTACTAAAATCCCAGCCCCACCGGCTGTAACAAAATCCCAGCCCCACCGGCTGTAACAAAATCCCAGCCCCACCGGCTGTACTAAAATCCCAGCCCCACCGGCTGTACTAAAATCCCAGCCCCACCGGCTGTAACAAAATCTCAGCCCCACCGGCTGTACTAAAATCCCAGCCCCACCGGCTGTACTAAAATCCCAGCCCCACCGGCTGTAATGCGTCTTCTGCCCGCTAGGCAGTCAAGCTAAAATTTCAAAGGAAAAACACATGCATCGGTCGTCACACACATTCAAACAAATACAGGAGGCAGATAGACAATCGACAGGTTCGCTTAAAAGGCACACCGGATGAGTTAGTTACCTGTCTCTAGTAGCCTTCTGGAAGCCGGAAGTGGACTCGGAGGCAGACCGACACAAAACAGGAGAATAACACAGGCAACGGCTGTATTATGGAGGTGATCAGGCTCCGCTTGTCCCACTTTCCGGAGGTCCGCTCCGGTCCGTTGGTTTCCGGCCCTCCGAACCGGCCCTCCGGTGGCCCCACGTTGAGCGCCAATTGAAATGGAAAAATCAATCAATACATTGATTATTTCTTTGTGTATCTGCCCCTGGCCAAATCAGTGAAACAGTGCGTGCACGCTCCCTGAAGTAATTCACACCAGACACAGGTTCCAGGTTGTTGAACAACTTGAGGAAAGTTTATTCAGAGGGGACGGCAGGTCCCTTTTAAAGCAAAATTACATCATAAGCATTGTCAGAGATAACATAAAAATAATACATCAATAATTGGTTAGGTGTTAAGTGGTCTTCCTAATGCTCTGCCTACTGAAGGTGATGTCACCAGGACCATGAGGGTCTCCCACGGTTTTCCGGCGCCATCTTGCTGCACGAGGTAGTTAGTCGGTGTTAAGGGGAGGGGGAGGAGGGGTTAGGAGCTTCTAGCAGCCATCTTGATTAAAACATATGTGCATCATTTTTATGTAATATATCGTGAAATGAGTAAATAGACATTTTTCACTAACTAGGAAATATGTGCAGACCTTATTTCCACAACAATGACCCATGATTATGTACATCATCGGTGATATTTTGTGTAATTCATTATTTCAATAGTACCATGCTACGGTAGCAGTAAATAGGGGAGGACTGGCTACTTTTGACCCGGGGGCATAACAAATGGATGGCCTTTTTTACATAAAGCTAAAAAATCATCCTGCATCTGACACATATAGATTGTGCAGATGGAGGCTGCTGGAGTTGCGAGGTGTTTTGTCATATGTCTATACATCAGTTTGACCTGCACAGCATGAAGGAGTCTTCACAGAGAACAACCTCTGATCTCACTGACTCCATTACCACCAATGACAACACGCATGTGTTATAAATGTCATGTTCACTGTCTAATCTCTCCCTGTGGTTACTAGTAAACATCTCCAGCCATATCTTACATATTTATTGTAGTCTGTGTACAAAGACATTCCAACACACCTCCCACTATTCTATTTTTCTGGGATGGTTTGAGGCTGCAGCCCACAATCCCCTTTGCCTGTTCTCTAATGCACTCTGCACCCATTGTCAGCTCTCCCTAGGCAGTATTGCAGGGGTTTGTCAAAAAGGTAGCTTTACTGCGGCTTCACCTGCTGGTATTGATTCATCTGAGCTCGGATACATTGCTCCTGAGGATCATGGCTGTTATATATGTATGTGTTTCTAAAATACATTTTATGAGGTTTTCATGACACAGGGAAAAGCAAAGGGCTAGAAAGCAAAACAACTAAAACAGCTGGTATAGTTTGTAAATTCCTCCCTACAATGTAAAGGACTGTGGAAGCTACAAACAATCCTGTGACAGATGACCAGTAGACAGAAGTTGATTATTTTTTAATGTTTTACAATAGTCTTACTGTGAAAATTATTTGAAGTTTTATAGATTTTTTTTCCCTTTCGTTATAGCTGCAGGTTTGTCTGGTTTCCTTTAAATTGTACAAATATAGTTTGTTGGATAGATATTCCAAGAACGTCGAAGAACCAAGTCTATAGTAATTCTTTGAAAAGCAGCAAGCAGATCACCATCTAGATAAAACTTGGGGACCACAATAGTTGGATTCGTAATGGAATCAGCGTAGCTCTCTATGAAGAGAACTAAGTGAGTGGAAATCCTTCTTAAAGGACCACTCTAGGCACCCAGACCACTTCAGCTTAATGAAGTGGTCTGGGTGCCAGGTCCTTCTAGGGTTAACCCATTTTTTCATAATTATAGCAGTTTCAGAGAAACTGCTATAATTATGAATGAGTTAAGCCTTCCCCCTAATCCTCTAGTGGCTGTCTCATTGACAGCCACTAGAGGCGCTTGCGTGCTTCTCACTGTGAAAATCACAGTGAGAGCACGCCAGCGTCCATAGGAAAGCATTGTAAATGCTTTCCTATGAGACCGGCTGAATGCGCGCGCAGCTCTTGCCGCGCGTGCGCATTCAGCCGGCGGGGCGTAACGGAGGCGGAGAGGAGGCAGAGAGCTCTCCGCCCAGCGCTGGAAAAAGGTAAGTTTTTACCCCTTTCCCCCTTCCAGAGCCGGGCGGGAGGGGGACCCTGAGGGTGGGGGCACCCTCAGGGCACTATAGTGCCAGGAAAACTAGTATGTTTTCCTGGCACTATAGTGGTCCTTTAATGGGAGCTTTTTCTATACATTGTCACAGCAACTACAGTGCATGTTTTATAGCAAATTAGTTAGGGGTGATTAGGATTAAGGTGGATTTATACAGTACCAACCTTTAAATGGTGGTGGACTTTAACTCAGAACACAATAAACAAGGCAAAGTCACAGTCCGGTCCAGCCCAGTCAGGAGCACGTTCTCGGTTAGTTATGAATCTTGCTCTAGCATTCTTGTCTTGTGTTGGAAAATGATGCATAACATTGCAGAGTGAATTTCCAAACAACCACGGGTCACAGCATCTGCTCAAGTGACCAAAACGTTCCCTGGAGGTAGTATACATCTATACAAGTGACAAAAAAAAAAACAAACTTTTTTTAATTTTAATTTGTTTTATTATTACTCGTAAAATGTGTATTGTGGGTAAAATACATTCTTATATTCCACTTCTTAATAGGCATAGCCATCAACAAAATAGAATGATACTACAGGTTTTTCCCTCTATTTACAGGTTAAGTATGTTGTTAGGAGTAACCTGGCACTGTTCCCCAGTAACAGGGCAAACCATTTAGCAATGGTTTGACTCTTATGTGGGTATCTCTGGGCGGTAAGCCTCCTCTGATGGCGACTTAATGAAATCAGACTTTTTGCCAGTCTTGGATTAACTTAGTGCTGTCAGTCAATACGCGAAGGTTTGTTCAGTGCAAAATGCACAAAAATGACATTAGTCAGCCTGTAACTCTCATTCTGGGCTGATTAATGATAATGCCAGAAGAGTTACACCTGCAGCAGCTAAACTAAATATATCAGTATGCACAGTGTTTCATTCTAAAACATTGTACATGCATACAGGCTGCAAGCACCATGACCACTTAAAATCACTGCTTGGAGTAACCATTTAATTTAAAGGGGCACGTTTTGTTGGTTTGTGATAATTTAAAAAGTGCAAAAACAACTAAAAAAAAAACAGTTACCTTTTTACCATTTACTTTTCAGTGGGTACTGCCTACAAGTGTCTCAGCCAATGTTTCCATTATTTCCAAGGAGCTGAGTATGTACATATTGTAGCACTTGATGGCAATTCCATTGAACAGAGAAGTACAGTCTTTAAATATTCTTAACATGGGAAATAAATATGCCGACTGCAATGCTTACTGCTTAGACAACTTCCAGAGGTTCTCCTCAAAATCATGCTTTCCTGTGCTCCCTTGAAAAGGACACCTGAAAGTAGCGTACTTTTTTGGATGCGCTACTCTGCCCAATCCCCTTTTATCTTTGTATATTTAGTATCCAAACCAAATTAATTTTGGGTTGAGCACCAAACCCCTCCGCTCAAAGTGCCCCTTTGGAGGTGAAATCATATATTTAAGGAGTGTCTCTGAAGCAGTTTAAGCAGTAAATGTGTATCTTCCAGGTTAAAGGGAACCCATCAATCCCTAAATCACTCATGCTATTTGGAAAGTGCATGAAATGTAATTTCTACATTGTGCTAGCAGGTTTGCTAGCAAATGTATAGCTTGGAAGAAAAAACGTTTTACCCCTAAAGTACGGAGGCAATTGTACCCGTTCTGACCAAAACAAAACCTGGAATTTGAGCTGCATGTCTGTTTGATCATAATGTATTACCACTTTCTTATTAAGTGAACATCATTTTGTTAATTTTTATAATTTACCAGGATTCAGAGTTTGTGATTAGTGAGACAGAGGAGATGATTGCTGTAGGGGTAAGATGGACAGATAGACTTGGTTAAGAGATGAAAATGAACATTAACATAGAGTGATTTTTATAAATGCATCCTGTGAATTTTGCTCTGGCACCATGTCCACCAGATACAAGATACTTAGGAGGTATGACTGTTTAGTGTGTTCAGTCTATGACATTCTGTAATTAGGCCCATCATGTTAGTTATCACCAGTCCCAATAATCACTTAATCTAGCCTGAGCTGGAGCACCAACCAGCAAACTCAATCACTTATTTGTTCTACAGTGTCCTGATAATTCAAGAACCTGAAGGGTGACAGTGGGACATCTCAGGGTTGGCCAAAGGTAGATGCCTACAGGGCTATCCACTAAAGTGAGAAAGGCCAGGAATTCAGAGTATTCTAAATAGCTGAGCTGGAAGCATCGTTAATTTGGAGAAAATGTACAGTTTGGTTAATTTATCCTTAAATTTGAAATTCACTTTGAATTTCTGGCAATTCCCACTTTAGTGAATTACCCTGCCATTTCTTGTGGAACTACATCTAGTATGATGCTTTGCCACAATTAAGGAAAAGATTAACGAGAGGTGTAGTTCAATAATAATATCTGATGATCTACAATTGGTCATCCCTGTTCTAAATAAAGCTTTAATTGCCATCTTAGTCTGCTGTTTTATGAAAACATTATCTCAGTGGGGCTCAGGATGGAAAATACAATAATTTACTTATGTTAAAAAGAAATACATTTGTAAGGCTGTACTAAATGACTGCTGTGGGGGGATTATATGCTAGCAATAAAAATGTACACAGTAGCGGCATACCAGGTTCACAAAGGTCCATATCATAATTGGGCTCATGTGTCCCACAGGTTTAGTGGTGGGGGGAGCCAAGACTAAATAAATTACCACAGAGAGCACTTTAAGTCAACTCCACACTAAATCACACTCAGCCAGCACCACACATTCAATCACACTCAGCCAGACCTGACAAACCAGCACATTCAACCAAACCCCCACACAATCACACTTAGACAGCTCCACAGACAATAACAGTCAACCAGACCTGACACACCAGCCAAACCCCCACACAATCACACTTAGACAGCTCCACAGACAATAACAGTCAACCAGACCTGACACACCAGCCAAACCCCCACACAATCACACTTAGACAGCTCCACAGACAATAACAGTCAACCAGACCTGACACACCAGCCAAACCCCCACACAATCACACTTAGACAGATCCACAGACAATAACAGTCAACCAGACCTGACACACCAGCCAAACCCCAAACACAATCACACTTAGAAAGCTCCACAGACAATCACACTCAGTCAGACCTGACACACCAGCCAAACCCCCACACAATCACACTTAGACAGCTCCACAGACAATCACACTCAGTCAGACCTGACACACCAGCCAAATCCCCACACAATCACACTTAGACAGCTCCACACACAATCACACTTAGACAGCTCCACACACAATCACAGTCAACCAGTCCTCACACACAATCACAACATTCAGCCAGTCCCGTAAACAGCATCCCACTCAGCTAGCTCTCACACACAATTATATTCAGCCAGACGCTCCTACACAACCACACTCAGCCAACTCCACACATATATATCACACTTAGCCACCATGCACATCATACTCAGGTGTAATGCTTAGGGGGAGCCCCTGGTACACAGTATAACAGGGTGTGAGTAAAGATGTTTTAAAGTGCATATAGATGTAGTAAATGATTTATTAGATTGCATAGTTAAGAACAGAAAAAAATCAACACTCTGAAACAGCCCTCATATGAGAAATGTAAATGCAATATGTAAGTAATAACTTACACAAACATTTAGCAAACAACCCAGTGTCCCTAATTTGTGCATCTGCTCTTCTTGATGCTGTGGGATTTGTTGCGATTATAGGTGAAGCTTCCCACTGTACATTGGGTCAACATTTGCTGGCTTATATTTAGCATACACTAAATGGTATTATACTAAATATGGACACCTGTACTAATTTATTGAATTCAGATGCTTCAACCTCACTCATTGCAAACAGGGGCAGAAAATCCAACACATAACCATGGCTTCTCCATAGACACAACATTGGCAGTACAATGTGTAATATTGAAGAGTTTTAAATGACTATAACCGTGGCACCGTCATAGGATACCATCTTTTGCCACAAGTCAGTTTATGACATTTTTGATTTACTAGATCTGTCCCAGACTCCCAGTGCTATTTTTGTAAATTAAATTATCTAAAAGCATTAGCACAAATAGTAGAGCACACATACGCACAGAGCAGGGACTTCTAGTGCTGATTTATGTAGCACGGAAAAATCTATTGCATCACTTACGACAGAGTTCCAAACAGCCTCTGGAAGCAACATCAGCACACAAACTGTGCAGCAGGAGCTTATTAAAATGGGTTTCTATGACCGAACATTTAAACAAAACAAGAAAAAAAATCCAGATTCTAAAATGAATGCAAAAAATATTCTTACCATACACAAAAAACTTTGCACAAGGGTTCTCCAACTGTAATTCGACATTTAGGACATTAGTACAAAACAGCAGTGAAAGTTCCAGCTTAATTTTGTAAAGAAAACAAAACAAAAAGCAGTTTTATTGGAAAAAATACTAATAGTAAAGTACAAATGGGGTGGGCAGGTGCAAAACCATGGCTGAACATTTGGACACGAGCTTCACATCAAAATGTGTTATTATCAAGCATGCCACCACCAGACTCTGGAGTTGAGAGAAACTAGGGGTGAAGTGGTAAGAAAGAAGAGATACACAAGAATTAAGGGAGTTCATGAAGGACACATAAGGGGTGAGATGGTGCAGAGATAATTTTTTAAATCCGGGGGAGGGAGCGGGTACCAACAAACAATTACCCTGATTACATCTCAAGTTTCACTCTATTATTTGTGTGAGGATGGATGTTTTTTCTTCTATTTCACATTTGTTGTGTCTGTGTCTTTATGGTTGTTTTTTTTTTTTTGTATTTATTTTATTGTCTGTAGAGATGTCGCGAACATGGATGCTGTCCAGGAAGTAGGAGGGTCTGGGAGGGAGGGTCTGCCGGAGATTGGCCGGGATGTGTCAGCTGACCGGAGTTCGCCGCGAACGGTTCGCGACATCTCTAATTGTCTGTTTTACTGGGTTCAAGAAAATTAAGACTTCAAATGTTTGTATTTTAACTTCAGTTTTACCAGCCTACTCCATAATAACATGATATTAGACGAACGGGGTTGGTAGGGTAAGCATTGTTATAATTGGAGGTTTGGGTAATCACTGATTCCCTGGAATTCATTTTGGGAAGGGAGTATCCCAAGAGGGCTTGGTGACTCCCTAGCTGACAAGTAATTATTCCTCTACATCCCACAAGCCACAGCAATAGGGAAATGAGGAGGACCAATCATCAGGCCATTAATAGCTTTCATTATCTTCCACCACCTTTGGCTGCAGGAAGGAGATGAGTTTCATAATTAGGATTTGATTACTTAAAATATATATGGGAAGAACTTTTCATTTGCTATCTATCGTGTGTCCAGGGAAACATAATGGATATGTCACTCAAGCCTATACAATGATTGACAAAGAAAACACAAAACAAACACAAGACATATCAATTTAAAAACATCACAAAGCTTTTTTGACCTAATAGCTGAAATAAATAACAAAAAAAAACATAACTTGCAAGGCATCACAGAGTACATTTCAAGTGAACTTAGAAAAAAAGTGAAGTTTCAGGTCAATACAAGACCTTTCCTGAGGGAACTTTAATATTCTCACACATGAGAAGTGATGGTCAATTCTCCCACATGACCTTGAATAAAGCTGTTAGAACTTAAGAAGTAGCCTTGGGTTGATGTATTAATTATAATAGAAGATTCAGGGAGAAAAAGAGTTCTGTAAAATAAATTCTAGATATCCAGCCTTATGCTATCAAATATGTATTCTTTTAAGGACATAGTACAGTGACTAACCCTGTGAGAACATATTCAGTGGAGCAAATTCAATTAATAATCCTGTAGAACTTGTTGTATGCTCAGGAGAATAATAAAAAAAAAAAAAGTAAAATTAATTACACGTGTTTTATCATCTCCTCCCTTCTAAATTAAGTTTTGAAAAATGGATAAAATTCCACAAGTCACACCCTTAATATCCACCTATATATATGTATAGACACAACAGCATTTGTAAGCAGTTTTCTTACATGTTTATATACGTAGATAACTGCCCCGTATTAGATTTCCAAATAGTTTAGGAAACTCAACTTTAAAAAAATGTCAAGAAACACTGATATGCGATGGAAACTACCATTGATATGCTTTGTCTGGCAGATTGCCATGATTGTTTTGTTTGGTGTATTTGTACGCTATAATGCTGAAGCAAGCCCATACTGGGACATTTACAAAGCAAAAAATAACATCAGTAATGACAGTGAAAATGAATATTACTTCAGATATCCAAGTAAGTACTTGTTTCTAAAGCAATAACCAGCATTTTCTAATTTATTTTGATTATTGTAGAACATGAATTCATGAGTTCTTAGATTTACATTTTTGGTCAAAATTACCAAGATGTCTATATTCATTTCAATTTTGCATTTGCAACATTTTAGCAGATTTAGTTTATGCACTGTTTAATTTAAAATTGATATTTTGCTATGGCAGCAAAGTGTATGTAAGAAATTATAGAATTATTTACTAAATCCAGTTTATTTATTTATCTAACTCTGACCCCAACACTGAGTTATTCACTAAACTGAGAATTGTGTAAAATTGAGAAGAGAATTAGAAATTGTTAAATTTACATTTTTGGAGATTTTCAAGTGTGTTTGTCTGCTGATGCGCATATGTGTTTCTCTTCCTGAATATCAATCAGTTTATTCTAATTGATGAATGATGTGCATTTTAAGAAATGTGATATGTTGATGTCATATATAGTATAGTGTGTACTTTTGTATCACAAGAATTTCATCTTTTAATTGTTTATTTTTGTCAATGTAAAGACGGGGTAAAGTTTAGAGAACAATCTGTTGCAAATAAAGTAATTAGATTGCATTAACTATATATTGGCATATATCTGCCTGGGCTGCAGAGTTTTTAGTAAATCATGACTTGTCAGGAATTCAATGAAAATTTAAAGGACCACTCTAGGCACCCAGACCACTTCAGAAACTGCTATGTTTATAAATAGGTTAATCCAGCCTCTAAAGCCTCTAGTGGCTGTCTCATTGACAGCCGCTAGAGGTGTTTGCGTGCTTCTCACTGTGAAAATCACAGTGAGAAGACGCAAGCGTCCATAGGAAAGCATTATGAATGCTTTCCTATGAGACTGGCTGAATGCGCGTGCAGCTCCTGCCGCGCATGCGCATTCAGCCGAAGAGGAGGAGAGGAGGTGGAGAGGTGGAGGAGAGCTCCGCGCCCGGCGCTGGAGAAAAAGGTACGTTTAACCCCTTCCTCTCTCCAGAGCCGGGCGGGAGGGGGACCCTGAGGGTGGGGGCACCCTCAGGGCACTATAGTGCCAGGAAAACGAGTATGTTTTCCTGGTACTATAGTGGTCCTTTAAAGATTTAGCTGAATTAGGAAAATCTTTCTCAAACCACAAAATGTAGGCAGCAGGACCTAATTTGGAGAAAAAAATTATACTCCGCAATAGTCACCGCTTGACTGTTTCAGCCTGAATTTTGAAACTTGTTTTAAGATAAACTTGTGCTTGTGCATAGCAACTCAGCAGAAACAGAATGCACAAGTCTAGTTTTCAATTTATTAAAATGTGATGTTTAGTGAATAAATCCTAGCTTCATTTCCAGCTCAGCAATTTCAGCCTGAAATTTGACTGATCACTTTAAAGCATTTAGTTTGGTGAATAGCCTTATATATGCACCGTTTTCCAGAACACATGTAACTTCCCTGGAGGTATTATTCAAATGCTGCAGGAGAGAAATCAGTCATTATCATTGTGTTCTTACTATATGATTATGTGCAATTTTTTTTCCATTCAAATAACTGTTCTGTGACACCAACACAGCTCTCTGGATCTAACATGCAATTCACCATACATGGTTCCATCTAGAAAGACAGAAATGGGTACAGATTTTTAGTCCTATTCTAGTGCTTTCTTGATATATTCTAAGGAAACGTGTCCCTGGATTTTTCTTCTTTAAGAATGAGGACAACTTTGATAAGATAAATATCTTGACTATATAATGTGTTTTCGCAAAAACCATGCCATTCCTTTTCTTGATCCTAAAAGCTTCTCAACATTTATTCAAGGCGAAGGACTGACGTTACAGCTTTATTGAAAACTGAACATTAAATTGTAGCATTGCACCATCCATTGCTTGCTGGAGGATACTGGTCCCATAGGCAAGTACAGAAACTCCAGAATTAGTTTTTCTACCGCACCTGCACTGTGAGCATGAATCTCTTCTGCCACTTCTCTACCTTCACAAGAGTGTCTAGATAGATAGATAGATAGATGATATTTATTTGTACATCATCATAGTAACAGTTCTTGATTTTTTTTATGTTCATTCTAATCTTTTTCAGTTTCATAGAAACATAGAATGTGACGGCAGATAAGAACCAATCGGCCCATCTAGTCTGCCCAATTTTTAAATACTTTTATTAGTCCCTGGCCTTATCTTATAGCTAGGATAGCCTTATGCCTATCCCATGCATGCTTAAACTCCTTTACTGTGTTAACCTCTACCACTTCAGCTGGAAGGCTAGTCCATGCATCCATTACCCTCTCAGTAAAGTAATACCTCCTGATACTTCCTCTAATTTAAGACTGTCCTCTTGTAGTGGTAGTTTTTCTTTTTTAAAATATAGTCTCCTCCTTTACTGTGTTGATTCCCTTTATGTATTTAAATGTTTCTATCATACCCCTCCTTCTCCCCGTCTCGTCTTTCCTCCAAGCTATACATGTTAAGTTTATTTAACCTTTTCTGGTATGTTTTATCATGCAATCCATTAGCCAGTTTAGTAGCCCCTCTCTGAACTCTCTCTAAAGTATCAATATCGTTCTGGAGATATGGTCTCCAGTACTGCGTACAATACTCCAAGTGAGGTCTCACCTGTGTTCTGTACAATGGCTTCAGCACTTCCCTCTTTCTACTGCTAATACCTCTCCCTATACAACCAAGCATTCTGCTAGCATTTCCTGCTACTCTATTACCATTTTTCTAGTTTACCTAAATCATTCGCCATTTGGATTATCCTTCCTGTTACATATTCTTTGTGTGCACGTAAATGTAAAGAATTGTAAATGAAGTTTGAGAGACACAATGTTGCCTTTATAGTGTTGCAATAAATGTCATTAAGACATACCCTGGCTGCCTGGTTTCCTCTATACATTATATCCCTTCTGTAAGGCATCAGACCATCTTTCTCTTGTTATATGTGCCCTTTCTCTTATCAATGTCTATGTTTTTTTGTCTTTCTAAACCTTGCAATCATGTTTTCCTTGTTTTGGTGATGTCTATATGATATACCTGTGCTGTCGCATTATCTTTCATTTAAGCTTTCCATGGTCACATAGATAGAGGAAACTGCACTCACCAGGCTGCCAAGGTGCACCGGATCGAGGAAGACCAGACCCCACGTTAGATATATGAAATAAAGTATTGGTCCAAGCAGTCAAGGTAATAGCCAAAAAGCTGCTTTATTGGAACAAAAATACCATAAGGTTAAAACATTGCTGTTTTTGCTCAAATAAAGCTGCTTTTTGGCTATTACCTTGAGTGCTTGGACCAATACTTTATTTCAACACTCTACCTTTAGACACTTATAGGGCATTACCCATATAAACCGAAAGACTAAAAGCAAAAAAAAAAACCAAGAGGGAATATCAAGGAGTGAGAAAAAACTGCTCGCAAAGGACAGGTTCAGGTAAGTAAACTCCCTTTACTTTCCCCCAGCCCCCGGCTACTGGACCACCAGCAGTAATGTCACCAGCAGCGGACTTTGCAAATTTGGCAAAGTCCCCAAACGCTGATAGCGCTGCTTTAAGTTGTATTGGGTAGATTTCTCCATGTTCAGCGAGGTGCAATTAAACGGAGCACATCTAACTGGAGTCAAACTATCCCCATAACAGAGAAACTGGTAGTATGGGTCTCACCCCCTACTTCCTTTAGATATGTTTCCCGCACTTCTTTTCTCTTTTTTTTATTCTTTTTTTTCTCCAGGCTTTTTTTTCACTGCTTACCCAGAGTCGTGGACTATCATCTTACTACTCAGTTAACAATGGTATGCTGTAATGAATTATAGGCGATTGTAGATTTACTTATACTGAACAAACATGATATACACGCTGTCACTTTATCTCAAACTTGTCTCGTACCTATTGTACTCTGTTTATACATATAAGTCTACTTAAATAATGATTGTCAAAACAAAAAAGAGGACAAACCATTGCAGAACAGTTTGCCGAAATCAGGGCTGAGTGTCGGAATACTCTTGGCATCATAACCACTGCAGGGGATTGTACTGGTTATGATGCTTGGAGTGACCCTGTGAGACAGCCATGAAGATGTAAGCAGAAAACTTAGACATTTAAAGATTTAGTCCAAAAGGCCCTGTACTGACATTAGACTGTGTACTGAGCCATTCAGACTGCAAAATACCGATATTGTTAACACAATTTTAAAATGTCTAGATTTTGCTAACCAGGTTCTGAGCAAGCCCGAATTTGGTCTGGAATATATCCAGACTGAATACTGCAAAACATTTTAAATGAGCCGAATCCTTAAAATCCAAACCATTTGCTGGCTTGCAACACTAGCAGTCAGTGTGCAAATGGTAAAAAAAAAAAAAATCTACTATACAGCAAAAGCAACCAACAACATCCCACGGTAACTAAACACTAGTAACTTGGCAGCCGAAGTAAAGGTCTCATCCAATGGGGATAGGGCCTGCAAAATATCAGGGGGGACATGATCCCACCATCGTATACCTTCCCATGGATGGGGCCTTTAAATAAAATAATGAATGGAGGACATTCCCCAACCATGGCTAGTGGGTGAGAGGTAATAAATATGGAAATTGGGGACACACACACACACATCATAGTGAGCAGCCGCTGACTTCTCAATGTTGAGCATGGCAGGAGGGGGCATAATGGAGATTTAAAATCTCACATGCACATGCTCACTGAGATAATTATACTCAGAGGCGGCTCAATGTGTTTATCTGGCTGTGTGTATTTCTGAGTGTGTCTGGCATTGCCTACCTGTGTATGTGCTTGAGAGTGTGTGTTTGGCAGTTAGTATTCATGTATGTGAATGTATGTTTATGTGAGCATGTCTAGCATGACAGTCTGTGTGTGTATATGGGGTGACAGTGGGCGTGAGGGTGGAAGGGGTTATAGTGTGTGTGTGTGTGTGTGTGCACGCGTGCGCACGCCCAGCTTGTGTGCAAGTAGGCAAATAGTATTTAACTTATCATTTGTTTGCAAAATGTAAGTGAATGATAATTAGCAATTGTGCCTTGCTGTATGCACTTGTTTCCAATGTTATTTAAAATAAGTGTTTTGTACATATTCCAAAGCCTATACTTTGACCAAATTTTGATCAGATTCTGCTTTAGTAAATATGAGAATTAACATTCCATTTGGAATTGGGACATTCAGACTTTAGTAAATAAGTGTGTTTGACTACAATTATCACAAAGAGTTCAGTTTTTCTCTATTTAGCTTTTTAAAATAAGAAGTAGAGTCCTTTATTCAACTGAAACTTTTTTTGGTATCTTTCTAAATGTTGTTACTGTTGGCCTAACAGCAGGGTCACAAATAAAGTGATTTGTTTTAATGATTTAATATCTAACTAACTCAACCCAAATATGCTTGATCACTATCAGGTGCAAGAGCAAAATAGAATTAAGATGCAAGATGACCTTCAATTAGTCATTATGTGTACAGTCATTCCTGGGAACGTTTTAAGAGTTATCTGAACAAGCTGTGGAATTAAGTGGACAATTCTAAAAAGTTGGAGGCTGTAAGTGTAAAATTAGTTCTGCAAAAGGGTAGTAGCCCCTTTCATATTTGTTATGTTGTATTTTACTTAATTTTCCATTTACTATCCAGTTGCTTGCTAAATTTGTTAGTTTGTTTAATAGTTTTTTTTTTTGTTTTTTTTTTAATTAGTTTGTCCATTTAGAGATAGAGCATTGGTTGCAAAAATCCTGACCCCCCAACCATTGTGATGGGTACTGTGAGAGCACATGCATGCCAATGACATAGCTATCTAATCCTAAATTCTGAATGACTGAATTGCAGTCTGTGCCCCTCAAACCTTAGTTTTTTTTGTTTGTTTTTTAATGTCCCACAGGGACACAAGAAAAAAAAGCAAATTAAACCAAAATAGCATTATTAACATTTATTTAGCTCCAATGATTATTTGCAAAGCCTTCCTACCCACACAACCACATTTTAGCACTGCCCTGAATATGGGCAGCCAAGGATGACATACCTTTGACAAGAACTCAAGTTTCACCAAGGAACGCAGGCTATGTTGCTGTCCCCCTTTCTCCTGTGTTAATTTTTGAAATTGTTGTCAAGAAAGATATGAGGATTTGGAAAAAAAATTCTATCTTTGTGTGCATGCCCTTAAATAACACTTTATAAGAACTACATAAGTGTATTTGAACATACTCAGAGGATCATGTAAAGATATACATAGACAGAGAAATGCTGCAACACCAAGTCTCTCATCTGCCAGATTTTAGGGGGACAGTCCATATTTTAGGGTCCTGTCCTATCACCCCTCTTTTTGGGATCTCAGGGAATTGTTGCCAAAAGACGGTCTCACGCTATATTCAGGCCACTCGGACCATGCAGAGATTGCTGAAACTGTGCTCCTTGAATGGGCCTGCCCGTGGTGGGCTGGACTGCTTGATTGGTAGGCGGCCTGGCGTGCATTTATGTCAGGATGACTTGTCAGTTCTTTAGGCAGAACCAACCGCTTTCAAGATGGGTCCTTCCCACTGGGCAGCAAAACTGATTCACATCACTGGCCAAATGAAGGAAGGCAAGGGGATGCAGAAGAGCTACAGCTTCACACACTTATTCTGTAGGTTAAAATATCAGGAGGTGTGCTATGATGTCTGTTGACACAGTACTGCAGGAGTAAGGCAGCAAGCAGTTGACCAGGCTGCCAAATTTCAATGACTAAGTATGGTACCCCTGTAGGTGTTTGCAAGTAACTGCAGCATGAGATGAGACAGTGCTCGTATCCTCTGCACAAACGGCCAACATGTCATCATTCATAAATATCAAATTTATGGCATCTAGTGGGGTTTGTACCTCCTCGATTAATCATAAAACCTATACTCGATTGGTAGCATCCTCTAATTATTGATTTATTAATATTTTACTAAAAAAATATAGAGCAAAAGTCTTTGCATATTATTAGTCTAAGTTGCTGAGGCAATCAATCAATAAATTAGACATATTAAATTATTGATTGATGTGGGTTGCTGACCTGATTTCCCTAGAAATGAGTCAGGTAGTTAAAGGAACACTATAGTCACCTAAATTACTTTAGCTAAATAAAGCAGTTTTAGTGTATAGATCATTCCCCTGCAATTTCACTGCTCAATTCACTGTCATTTAGGAGTTAAATCACTTTGTTTCTGTTTATGCAGCCTAGCCACACCTCCCCTGGCTATGATTGACAGAGCCTGCATGAAAATAAAAACTGGTTTCACTTTCAAACAGATGTAATTTACCTTAAATAATTGTATCTCAATCTCTAAATTGAACTTTAATCACATACAGGAGGCTCTTGCAAGGTCTAGCAAGCTATTAACATAGCAGGGGATAAGAAAATCTTAATTAAACAGAACTTGCAATAAAGAAAGCCTAAATAGGGCTCTCTTTACAGGAAGTGTTTATGCAAGGCTGTGCAAGTCACATGCAGGGAGGTGTGACTAGGGTTCATAAACAAAGGGATTTAACTCCTAGATGGCAGAGGATTGAGCAGAGAGGCTGCAGGGGCATGTTCTATACACCAAAACTGCTTCATTAAGCTAAAGTTGTTCAGGTGACTATAGTGTCCCCTTAAGTCCTTAGTAAGTTACAGTATGCAAATGAATAATTCAACTCAAGGTAATCAATATCTGTATTTGCACTGTCATCGTCTTTGACTTTGCTCTGTGGATTTAGAAAGATCAAATATTGGATAGAGTTTTAAAAGTGGTGCAATCGCCATAGAAGCTAATGGAATGTTAACACTAATTACCCAACTTTGCCGCAAAATTCGTCTTTGTAGATGTTCCTTATTTTTCATATGACCCAGAGTTTGGTGATCTCTTTCTATTATAAATATTTTGGAATTAAAACCTTGCAAACAATGTGTTGTTATTTCACTCATGATGTAAAGGGTGCGGGAATCCCGGGCTGTGACATTGATTTATTCATTGCAGTTATGTGTTTTGTAATGTTTTTGTACATTTAAGATGTCAATGGAAAACGACCACAGTTAGATTACACTTATGCATATAAATTTACCATTTGAAATATTCTTCTTTGTTTTCCGATTTTAGGTTTTCAAGATGTCCATGTGATGATCTTTGTGGGATTTGGTTTCCTAATGACATTTCTGCAGCGATATGGCTTCGGTGGTGTTGGGTTTAACTTTTTGCTGGCTGCCTTTGGAGTACAATGGGCTCTTTTGATGCAAGGCTGGTTGCACTATTTTAAAGATGGGAAGATACTCATTGGTGTAGAAAAGTAAGTAAACGCAAAAACAATGTGTAAGGACATATCTGTTCACAATATTGTGACCTGTAGCCAGAAATCCAATATATCATCAGCGGACCACATGATTTTTCACTCAAAACCCTATTTCATGGAATTTCCATGGCAAGGGCCCTGAGACATATATAGCCAGAGGCGTAACTGAGGAGCTAACAGGGGCTGGGGCTCTGAATGGAGTCCTTAAAAAAACTGTGGGTCTAATTTTTTTGTCACCATTTCCTTGTTAGCCCTGAATCCCTTCTAATAATGATACATATAATGAGATAAATAACATCTCTAGTTATGTCATTTGTGACAGTGCCACTGCAATGTACCTTGTTTCACGTAAATTATAGGCATCTCTTCCTGAGTTGTGTTTTAAAGCTGTTGTATACAGCAAACACAAACTCCAAGGAATCAATGTTTAAAATGGAATAATAAGGCAAAAATGTGATTCTTTGTTGAACTCATTTGCATATGCCCACCCAGAATCCCTTGCCATAATAACATCACTGCAAATTTGAGATTTCTATGGGAAAAGCAAGTCTTATGGCTTGACTAGTGTGTGTGCAGGTCTGTGTTTAACAATATATTGACTATCTAAATATATATATATATATATATATATATATATAAATTAGGCATATTACATTATTGATTGACGTGGGTTGCTGACCTGACCAATCTACAATATATACATATACGTTGTAGATTGGATTAGCCGTATTAGTGCATTTGTCCAGGAGACAATATGCCAAAAAGTATGTGTGTGTGATATATAAATATATATAAAATTATATTTTAACATTTAGAATTTCTTTTTTTCAAAAGTGTATCTAAAAATATTCAATTATTTGAAAAGCCTAGGCAAAAATATTGAAATCAAGGCCTATTTATGGAAGTCACCATTAAAGTCTTTTAGGCAATGCTTTCTTGTAACATTTCAACAAATATGTGCATCGGCTGCACTACAGGCTCTACATTCACTACAGACTCAGTCACAATAGTTTCCGTCATAAAAAAAGTCATAACTAAAACTACTTTAATAGACACTTGTACCATTCCTCCATTCTATAATTGTAAAGTGCCGCAGAATACATTGGTGCTATATATTGCTAATAGTAATTATAACAATGAATGAAAGCCACCATGCAGGTGACAGCTCAAGCTGTGCAGAATATCCCATACAATCCCGTCCAATTCCATAGTGAAAGCATTGAAGAACAGAACTCTTGGGGACTTGCTGCAAAAAAGGACATTTAAAAGTAAGTATATTATTAATTTGTCCTGTTTTTTTTTTTTTTTTTTAAATTTTTTTATCTGCAAGATATAATTTCCAAAAGTGGCAGTTTGTGGTGTCTTTTAATATATTCTAACTATATTAAAATTACACATTTATGCCACATGGATCTTATTGTGGAAAATGCTGAAATCTGATCCTAAAATACTAATTATTTATTGATACAGTGACAGCACTGTCTTCAATGCTGTACAAAAGTAAACAGAATATACAAGTGACACAGCAAGTTAGGCAAATGGGAATAGAATAAGGAGCCTGGTCAAACAGGTTGCCAGTACACATGAAACAGTATGCAATTACAAACAAGGGGAAGAGCCAAGTGGAATGTATGCAGATATATATCACACATACTATACAAACACAAACACACGTACATCCAGGTGCAATCTTCAGCCCAAAAAAACTATGAACAAAGTAAAAGAGCACTCATGTATTCATTAGTTCAGCAATTAATTTAAATGAACACTATAGTGCCAGGAAAACAAAGTTTTGCGCACACTATAGTGCCAGGAAAACAAAGTTTTGCTCCCACCCCATGTTGCAGAGCAGGTTAAATACCCCTTCTGTCACTTACCTGAGTCCAGCACCAATGTCCCTCAGTGCTGGCTTGGGGGCTGCCTTCGCTTCTCCCCCGCTGACTTCAGGCGGTGGGGGAGAGCTAATGCGCATGTGTGGCAATGGCCACGCTCGCATTAGAACATCCTCAAAAGAAGGGATTATACAATGCTTTCCTGTGAGGTTTCAGGTGATACTGAATGTTCTCATGCATAGGGTGAGGACATCCAGCATCAGTTAGGTGACCAAAAGTCCCCTAAAAACCTGGATGTCCCTCTAGTGGCTGTCTGGTAGATCTATACCTGGTAAACTCATCAGGTCCTTTGGCTTCCAATATCCCTTCTATGCAGATGACACGCAAACCTGTCCGTCCTCCCCTGATCTCTCCCCGCCCCTCTTGACTAGTGTCTCTGACTGCCTCTCTGCGATTTCCAACTGGATGGCTGTCCACTTCCTTAAGCTCAACTTGTCCAAAACAGAACTTCTGGTCTTTCCTCCCTCAAGTGTTGCTACCTGTCTCCCTCCACGTTAATGGTGCTACTATCATCTCCACCATGCAGGCTCGTTGCCTAGGTGTTCTCTTTGACTCTGACCTCTCCTTTACCCCTCATGTCCAGTCTATTGTCAAATCCTGCCTCTTCCATCTCAAAAATATTGCGCGCTTCCGCCCCTACTTAACGCCAGATGCTGCTAAGGTGCTGGTCCATGCCACTGTCCTCTCTCGCCTTGACTACTGCAATCCCCTTCTCACTGGTCTTACGTGCTCCCAACTTCCCCATTGCAGACAATAAAGAATGCAGCGGCGATGGTCATCGACCTGTCCGCCCGCCCCTCCCACTCCTCACCCCTCTGTCAGTCCCTGCATTGGCTTCCCGTAAGATATAGGGCTCAATATAAAATTGTGGTTCTTGCTTTCAAATCTCTACATAATGCTACTCCCACCTATCTATCCTCCCTAATACACAAGTATGTCCCGTCTAGGCACCTTTGCTCTGCCGAAGACCTGCGTCTATCCTCTGTTCATACTCCCACCTATGATGCTCATAACCAAGAGTTTTCTATGACTGCACCGTTCCTGTGGAACTCCCTTCCCTTTTCCGTCAGACGCTCACCCAGTCTCCACTGCTTCAAAAAAATCATTAAAAACTCACTTTTTCACAAAAGCATATCAATTAAACTGTTATTGGCTCCAAGAAACCCCACACTAAGTCTTCATTGAATACTATTCTACCAATCTACTCCCCTAATACTTCCTTTACCTTTTGTGTCACTTTACCCCACTCCCTCTAGCATGTAAACTCATTGAGCAGGGCCCTCAACCTTTCTGTTTCTTTGTGTCAAACTTGTAAAGTGCCATGGAATTTGTTGGTGCTATATAAATATAATATTAATAATAATAACCCATAAATGTAATTATTGCAGTTAATTAAAAACTGCAATAATTACCTGCTCGGATAAGGGACCTGGGAATATGTACCCAGACCACTTCAATGAGCTGAACTGGTTTGGGTGTCTTTACTGTCCTTATAAAAATAAAGGTAACAGAATATTTCAATCCTTCACATGGGACTTTCATCAGGTCCTGTCTATTACCTTTATTTTGAATTAAATTAGTCATATTACCTGGTGAATAACTATGTGTGCTCTTTACTTTTTTTTAAAATTGGGGGGGTTGCGGGGTTGGCTGAAGATTTCACCTCGTTGTGCATGTGTGTGTTTATAATATGTGTGCACTGTATAGATTATGTTACAAATAACTAAGTATTACATATAGATGGCTTGTTCAGCGTGAGATTAGGGGGAGCTAAACCCCACTGATGGACAGCAGCTTCTCTTTTCATCCTCCCCAGGCTTAGAAAACAAGCCCTGTTTATTTGTTGATTAATAACACCTAGAGCCCAGGACACACTCAAAGAAGCAAAACGTAACTTTTTAAATATTGTGATATTAAAATGATCAATTACAAAGTTTCCAATGCAGTTTTAAATTCAGTGAAAAGTCCTTTGAAGTAACTCTGCCGAGAATAACTTCCAATAATAAAACACAGAGAATGCTCAAATTTTACAATACAAGTTACTGTGTCATTTTATTACATATTTTTCATTCCTAAAACCTTTATAGAACAACGCATAGCTTGTTATCCTGACTATCCTGGCACACAGTATGATAAAAAAAAACAGTGGCAACTGGTGACACTTCAAGTTGGTTTAGGGAATAAACCATATAGATGGGTTCCTATTATTGGGTTAAATAAGTTTTGAGACTAAATTCAAATTACAAACATAATACAGAATTTAGCCACACTTTGTGACTGGGGTGCTGGGCTCAGGGCAGAGTCTGAATGGCATTTTATGCTGAAGAAAGGCAGGCACCACTTTCAACACTGGGCACTTGCCTTACATTAGTGGGTAGGTGGAAGACCAAGTGGCAGGTACCACTGTGCAGTGCCTGTCTAACAGAGTAAGGACCTGGGGGAGCCAAATGGCAGGTACAAGTGTCAGTACAGTGCCTGGCTTCACAATATGGGGGGGAGCTCGGAGACAATGCACCGCTGCCTGTATTATAAGGAAGCGAGCCAGCAGGAGGGAATCTTTGTGTCCTGCTGGCCACGCTCCATTTCAGTCCCCACTAATGGTGACAGGCATGGCTGTAACATGAGGTGACTGGCGCTGGTCTGCCTCTTAGTATTCCCCAGCCTGCTGTCTATAGATCTAATTATAGATACATACTGGATACCACACTCACCAAGTAACCCAGGTGCTCTGAAGCCAGGGCTGGCCAGGCCTCCCTTCCAAGATATGCAGAATAAATAATGGTTCAGGCACTCTGGAATAAGAAAAATAGCAGCTTTACTGGGGTAAAAACAGCAATGTTTCGACCCTACCTGGTCTTGATCAAGCTTGATAAAAACCCGGTAGGGTCGAAATGTTGCTGTTTTTGCCCCAGTAAAGCTGCTATTTTTTGTTATCCCGGACTGCCTAAACAGTTATTTATTCTGCATATAGATCTAATTATGGCAGGCACCCAATGTGTGAAGTGCTGCCCGCCTTAATTAGCCTCACATTCAGGGGAGCTGGTGCTGTAGCTGTGCTGGGAGGGAATGACCTGGGGCTGTAGCTGTGCTGGGAGGGAAGGAGCTGGTGCTGTAGCTGTGCTGGGAGGGAAGGAGCTGGTGCTGTAGCTGTGCTGGGAGGCAAGGAGCTGGTGCTGTAGCCATGCTGTGGAGCCGGGAGGGAAGGAGCTGGTGCTGTAGCTGTGCTGGGAGGGAAGGAGCTGGTGCTGTAGCCGTGATGGGGAGCCGGGAGGGAAGGAGCTGGTGCTGTAGCTGTGCTAGGGAGCCGGGAGGGAAGGAGCTGGTGCTGTAGCTGTGCTGGGGAGCTGGGAGGGAAGGAGCTGGTGCTGTAGCCGTGCTGGGGAGCTGGGAGGGAAGGAGAGAGCGACTCAGACATAAACCTCAGGCGCCAGGGGATGTGGAGTTTTGACAACTCCACCACTGATATGAAAAGCTAATCGAATCCAAGAAGCCTACTAAGGGCTATATTTGTCCTGCCTATTCGCTGCCTTCATTAGGAAACAATCGTGACTGCCAGGAAGCCAATGATGGTGAAGTAGGAAATTTACGATATAGATTAATCTGATTAGGCTTTTTTTATTTTACTCTACCTAGCAACAGCAGAGGGGAATAACCAGGAGGAACTGCAATACTAATATTTAAAGGTACAGAAGACACGTTTATCACAGAGACACCTATTAAAGATGTAAGTTTACACAAAAAAGGTTAAAATCCAACAGAAATAATTGAAAAAATAATTAAATAGTTTTATTTATTTATTTTATGCAAGAAAGGTTGGGTGCTGCCCTTATGGGTGAGCCTCCGCTGATACAAAAAACAGATTACTACTCAACTTCTTAAACAGTAGTTTGGTTCAATCAATAACTTTAATAAGGTTTTAGAGTAGAACCTTGATTGTTTCACAGGAGCATAAACACATGTGGCCAATTACATATGACATTTTGACATTGAGTTCCACTACACAAAATGTGTCTTCATAACGTGCAGCTAATGATTTACTATATGTTTTAATAGCAACAAAGTCTACTTGTTGTACCAACACATTCAATTAGATATAATGTAATGGTATAACGTAACACGTGCTCAACATAATTAACTCTCAACGTTCCAGGTCCAACATTAATTTGAGCACGTTGATCTATATTACACTGGTTCTATGCAGGACTTTAGGATGTAAATGCTACACTACTCATACATGCAGAATGTTCCTGAAAATGTTAAGAATTACTGTCACTTAAAGGAGCAGTATAGTGCCAGGAAAACAAACTTGCTTTCCTGGCACTATAGGGTTATTAGGTCCTCCCCTCCCTTGTGGCCCCCTCCCACTCAGCTGAAGGGGATAAAACCCCTTCAGCCACTTACCTTAATCCAGCGCCGGGCTCCCTCATCGCTGGTGATCTCTCCTCCCCTGCCGATGTCAGCTCCCGAGTCAAGCCAAATGCACAAGCGCGGCCAGAGGCACGAGCGTGCATTCAAACTGCCCATAGGAAAGAATTACTCAATGCTTTCCTATAGGGATCTGAACTCACGCTGCGTGAGTTCAATGCAATTTTCACACTGAGAATCGGGGAAGTGGCCTCTAGTGGTTGTTAGGGAGACAGCCACTAGAGGCTGGATTAACCCTCAATGTAAACATAGCAGTTTCCTTGAAACTGCTGTGTTTTCAGCTGCAGGGTTAAAACTAGGGGGGGCTGGCACCCAGGCCATTTCACTGAACTGAAGTGGTCTGGGTGCCTATAGTGGCCCTTTAAAATGTTATTCTTTTACATGCTGTGTGTATTTAGGGAGAGAACAAGTCATTATGTCATTTTATTCTATTGAAAACTTTGCAATTTACATAGATCATTGTACAAGTTCAGAAATTAGTTAACATCACCAAGGGATTAAAAAAATATCTCTTTTACACTTCCCATACACAAAACACAAAATGCCATTTTCATAATTCAAAATACTGGGGCATAAAGGGGTACAGCTGGCAAATAAAGGACAATTCTCATCCAGCTCAAATGTATTCTGCTGTTGACTTTACCGGGCACTGGCTGTTGCTACCTTTTAGCAACCAGACACTTCTTTTTACAGTGACTGTGAATACATTTTGGAGTAAACTAGCTTTTTACCATCTGCAAAATTGCAACAGGGAGTTGCTTGCTGCCACTACTATTTGCTCCTCAATTAAGATTCTGCAGCTTTTAGAATCACAAGGACATAAATAGATCATCATAGAAGCAGCTAACACTACTAACTCACTACTGGACTTAACAGAGCGGTTTCAATCTAGAACAGAATGGGCCTTACTGCAGTATGGAGACCATTACTAGGACATCTAATTGTTATGACATTGCTCTGACTGAAATTGTAGGATTGTCATCCAGCGTTAATTTGGGCGGCAAATTTCAATTTAGTTTTAGTCACAATCTTTTGTCTAAAATGCCATTTTAGTTTTAGTCATTTGAATTGTTTTAGTTTTAGTCTAGTTTCAGTCGACTAAATCTCCAACATTTTTGTCGACTAAAATTTGACTAGTGTTGTTGGTCAACAAAATTAACACTCTGGACCTTGTCGATCTAGAGCTACTTTCACCTAGCTCTAAACAAGAACACTGTATCTTATTTACACACAGACTGATTTCTGAACACATTTATTATAGTTTAAAGACACATTACTGTGAGTATTATTGCTGCGGAGCTCTGTTATACACTAAGACACCAACAATATGGAGCTCCTAGAAAAAAGGAACAATAGGATAGAAAATTGGAAGGACAGAAGGACAGAAGGATTTGGGCCAAAAATAAACCTGTTCCTCCTAAATAGGTACATTTGGGAGAGATTCGCTAATCAGTCCTTCCAACCCTAAGCCTTTAAATGTAAAAGTAAAGTTTGAAAACTATCATATGCGTACCCATAATACACCTCTGTAACCTCAAATAAAACACATTAGAAGTCTGTTTGAGGGGCATACAATGCAGCATGTGCAGGGAAAAGCCATTACTTTCATTTGCAGCATAATTTATGGAAACATGGTCACATAAAACTTTTCTTTTTTCTTTTTAAATAGGAGATTGTAAAAAAAAATTATTTTGGAATTTTACAATATCTTTATTTGAAAACTGATATGGTACGTTCTAATTCTGTAACAACAAAAAAGCCAGTCAGACCTATGTAAGAGAGGCATTGCTGTTCTACGGGTGTAGCTGAACACAAATAATTTACATTTTCTAGTACAGCACACAAGACAAATTTGCCCTCAAGTAAACACATTGGGGGGTGTACACATCAAAATGTATATCATTTTAGGGGCCACTTTGGGTCCATGACTGCTGATAAGGGCAATATTCCAGAATTCCAAACATTTCAAAAAGAAAATAAACAATAATATATTCTCTGTAGTAATATATTGAAAGATATAAGTAAGTAAATCTTATAGTACATATCAGGGTCCCTAAATCAGGACAACGTAATGAATTTACTTTAAAGGATTTGTCTTTAGTTGAACCAGATGCTTTACAATTATTTTAGACAAAATAAAAATGTGTGTGTGGCTAGAAAGGATGTGGAAAGTGACGGTAGTGGTAGTCCTAGTTGTGATAGGAAAACTCAGGGCTGTAACCCCCAGGTTAGTAGTGATTTCAGAAGCTTCCAGTTAGGACATGAGATCTCTGTCCAAAATAATGCACTTCTGTGAACAGCTAAGATACTGCGCAAGACCCTCCCAAATTTTTGGTAGAGGAGTCGAGAATGAGGAATACATTACCACCCAGTGCGGTTAAAAAATCAAGATAGATAGATAGATATTCAATATAAGCCTATGTGTTTTTTAAAAATCAGTATATAGTTACAGATAAATTTCACCCAGTGTTTCAGTAAAATTACTTAAAGGACCACTATAGGCACCCAGACCACTTCAGCTCAATGAAGTGGTCTGGCTGCCAGGTCCCTCTAGTGTTAACCCTGCAGCTGAAAATATAGCAGTTTCAAAGAAACTGCTATTTTTTCCTGAGGCTTATTCCAGCCTCTAGTGGCTGTCTCACTGACAGCCGCTAGAGACGCTTCCGCGCTTCTCACTGTGAAAATCACAGTGAGAATACACTGGACGTTCATAGGAAAGCATTGAAAAATGCTTTCCTATGGGCGGTTTGAATGCGCATTCGGAGCTGACGTCGACAGAGGGAGGAGAGTTCACCAGCACCAGGCGCTGGAGAAAGGTAAGTGGTTTTAACCCCTTCAGCCCAACGGGAGTGGGACCTTAAGGGTCGGGGTGGGGGCGAACTAAAGACCCTATAGTGCCAGGAAAACGAGTTTGTTTTCCTGGCACTATATTGGTCCTTTAACCCAAAATATAGCAAATTGCTCAGAATTGGGCCTTGTGAATTTTAAAACTTCTATATCATGGAAATGGTTAAATTCGTCATGGTGCTGATTAGTTGTCAAGTATTGCTTGTTGTTGCTAACTTAAAATACCTAAAATAACCTCTACTTGATACTTTAGCAAAATGGGGTGTGATCCAGAATTGTCATAGTGTCACAAGACACAATACTGTTCAATAATACTTTACTACTTTAAAGGAAAATTGAATTCTTGTTAGCCTCTGGGAAACTTGCTTAATTCTAACCAAAATTCTTGTGGGCGTTACATGTATTTAAACCTATCATTGATAGCAAACATTGACAATAGATCTGTATGATTGCTGCTTAAATAGCTTACAGTTTGTCAACAGCTTCAAAATTAAGCTTCAGGCACATACTCATGTCACAGAGTGATTTCTTTTGTATTGTAAACTTAACAAATGGAACTACTAGTGCTAAAAAAAATCTTACGTTTCATGGATAATATATGTCAGGGAAGGGCTGATAACTTGTGGCCTGGGGAGCAAAAACTATTTAGTGGCCAATAGTGCAATTTTACTAACCCACCTGTTAACATCAGCGCTAGACACAACTACGCAAACAAAATAGATGTGTTAATAGACATAAAAGGTAATTAAATAGAAAGAATTAAGAATTGTATGCACTTGGATATTTAGATGTGAAAGGTGGATGGAGAGCAGCCTGGGGAGTAATTGGCTTGTCCACTTGACACTCGGATATCATTAATCAATAAGATAGATCTCTCCAATTAAGCAAGCATTTAGTAAACATTTTGTAGGATTTTCCAGCAAGTTAATGCTATTAATGCATTAAATGCATAAACCTTGTATGTCATGACAAATGGGCAGTAAATATCATAAACTTGACATATCATGCCAATGAGCAGTAAATGCATAGCATTTGTATATCACGTCAATAGGTTATGTGTGCTTCCAAGACACATGGGGAGTGCTAGAGGCAGACAGACAGGATGGCTTTGCACATACACAGTGCAAAAGCATCACACTGCCTGACTCCCCCTCCCCGCAGTTGCAGCTGCCTGGCTGGCTACCAGACGCAAAAAATATACTGGAAGTGATGCAAATATATTCCTATTTTCGGCACCAACCCCATAACCAGACAAGTTGATAAAATACGGGCTAGGTGGAAGCATATGGCTACATATATGGTATATGTAGTCTTTACTAATGAGCACTAGCAATAACAGCCATTATGGTATCCCACACCACTAACACACCATGCTGATGACACCCAGATATATTTCTCCTCCCCAGACCTCTTCCCTGCTGTCCTGCAACATGTCACTGCTTGCCTATCTTCCATCTCTGACTGGATGTCCTCTCTCTAAAACTGAGCTCCTTGTCTTTCCTCCTCCTAATACTGATCATCCTTTTTCACTCCCTTCAAGTTAGTGGTATCCACATAAGTCCATCCTTGCAAGCGTGCTGTCTTTGTGTCATTCTTGATTCTGGCCTCACCTTTGAGCCTCACATCTAGCATGTTACCAGATCCTGTTGTTTACATCTTAAAAACATAGCCCGCATCTGCCCCTTTCTTATGAGAGATGCCACCAAGGAGCTTGTCCATGCTCTAGTAATTTCCCGCATGGATTATTGTAACCCTCTCCTCATTGGTCTTCCCAAAAGCCATATTGCCCCTCTACAGTCTGTAATGAATGCTTCTGCCTGCCTAGTCCGTCCTCTCACACCTCACTCCTCTGTTAGTCCTTACTTTGGCTTCCTGTATCCTATAAGAGTCAATTCAAAGTGCTAACCCATACCTATAAAGCATTGAACAATTCTAGCCCCTCTTATATCTCTTCACAGATCCATAGGTATGGTTCTTCCCTGTCTCTCCGCTCTGCCCGTGACCTTCTCCTGTCAGCTGCTCGCACCTGTACGGCCAACTCACGCTTGCAGGACTTCTCACAGGCGGCTCCCTTCCTATGGAATAGCCTGTCTACTGCCATCATACTCTCCCCTGGTCTTCAATCATTTAAGAAGTGCTTAAAACCCATCTCTTTTTAGGAAAGCTTATGGCCTCCCAGAGTAACCTCTATCTCACATACCTGTCTCTTGCTCTCTCCTAACGGGCAGCACTTTACTCTCATCTCCAGCTCTGCTTGTCTCCCACTTTATTTGATTGCTATTTCCTGTCCTAATGTGTTTTATACCCCACCTCCTATAGAATGTAAGCTCGTTTGAGCAGGGCCCTCTTCAATCTATTTTTCCTGTAAGTTTTGTGGTAATTGTCCTATTTATAGCCAAATCCCCCCTCTCATAATATTGTAAAGCTCTATGGAGTCTATTGGCACTATATAAATGGCGATAATAATATATCCATTGCTTAACAATTGTTCTTTTAAAACCCCATCGTTGGTGTTCAAACTCCTCAAAGTCTGTACAGTTTCTTCTTATACTGGGGAATTGTCCATTACGTATACTTTCCAGCCTGGGTTTAAAATGGCAACTTTTAAGATCTATAAAACTGTTCACAACTACTTGTTCAAAAATAAATTTTATTCTATTATTGTCTACATAAATTTCCACATTTAATAAGTTGAGACTAAGATCACTGATTTTGTGAGTAAGTGAGTAATGACTGGAATGTCATTATCATTAATCTGTTTTAAAACATCTAAAAGGGATTCTTTACCTCCTTAGCCTCATTCTTAGGTGCAACTGTCTGAATTTGCCAGGACTGTCCCACATTTTGGGGTATTCCTGTACAACTGGGAGCAGGGGACACATCTCCTATTTTGAAATCTATTGGACTGATTTCAAGATGCGGAAGGGGACTGGGACCATGGGGACTGTGCACAGAGTACTTC
Organism: Pelobates cultripes; assembly: GCA_933207985.1. Taxonomy (NCBI): domain Eukaryota; kingdom Metazoa; phylum Chordata; class Amphibia; order Anura; family Pelobatidae; genus Pelobates; species Pelobates cultripes. The sequence goes on along the minus strand of OW240914.1, from coordinate 87,568,643 downwards.
ACCTGCACTTCGTGCACGGTCTGCCTTAACATAACAGGCTGTCAGTCAGCCTAGGTGCCCTCTTTAGGGGTAGGCTTACCCCCTATATGGGCATACTATACTCATGCTCTATGTCTTTGGCAGCCTGCACTATTGATTCCCCACCTCTTTTCTGGAAGGTGGGAAGGCTAGAATTGCAGGTATGGCATGGCTCACTATGTGCTGCACCAGAGCCCACACATTGGATATTGCATGCCATAGAGATGAAATTTAAAGTATTCTTGCTAACTTTTACAATAGATAACTACAATAGAGCTGTTTATTTCATCTTCGAATATTCTATGTACCAGATTTATGACAGTCATGTATCCATACAATTACTCAGTCAATAGGAGACAGGGCATGGATACCATGTAGTATTGGCAAATAATACTCTGCAGTGGTTCTCAAACAAACAATCAAGGACACTAACAACCCTTTGTTTTATCAATATCTGCTTTTGGCATGGAATTGAGTGATCAATAATCAATACACCATTAACCATTCATAGTGGTGTATTGATCTAATTAGACTATCAAATTCTCTTTGAAATTTTGAGTCATATAAAAATTAATAAAAGGACTAATTTTCAGATCTTTTATATTATAAAAGTAAAAGACTATGGTAAAGAGAAAGGGAATGACAACATGATATGAGCTAAAGCCTTCACTAACTCCACTATTCATTACATTTCCTCTTTACTTCACAAATCAGGGCTGCCATCAGAAATTGTGGGGGCCCCTGACACAGCTCAAGGTCTGTGCCCCCGGTGCCTGCACCCGAGTCCGCCCAAAGTGCTGCAGCCCCCCCGCCACCCTCGAGTCCGCCCACAGGAATGCAGTGTCTGCAGGGCCAGTGCAAGGATTTTTGCCGCTCTAGGCAAAATTAAAGTTTGCCGCCTCCCCCCTCATGTGACATTACAATACCCCACCCATATGATCTGCCATGTTAACTAACACCAATGCTGCAGTGCCGCCGTGTTTACATTAAAAGGCCTGCAGGGACAGGCTAGACACCAGAACCACTACATTAAGCTGTAGTGGTTCTGGGGACTATAGTGTCCCTTTAATGTGAGGTAAATTAGAGATTAGTGCCACAAATAATATACTAGATTGCCTACTTACAACCAGATGGGGATGATGATGGGCTCTAGCTCCCATCTGGCTCCACTGGTCTGGTGTAGAACAGGCTCTCTGGAGGCGGTTTGTAACTGTGGTCACAAAAATCAATGTTCTGGGATCAACTGGAAGCAGCTCCATTTTTTTGAGGGCCCTTTACACAGCTCAATGTCTGGGTCCCAGGATCCACCTTCATGTTCCACCAATGAGTTTGTTCACAGGGGGTGGAGTGTGTGTGTGGGGATGTCCTGATGGGTGTAAGGAATGCATTGTGTGAATCTGTGTTTGTATGTGTAAGGGCTGCAAGGTGAGTTTGTGTATGTATGGGATGCAGTGTTTGCATCTGTAAGGGATGCATTGAGTGTGTGTAAGGGGTGCATTGTGTGTTGCTGTGTGTAAGGGATGCATTGCTTGTGTATGTGTGTCTGTGTGTAATGCATTGTTTGTTTTTCTGTGTGCAAGGGGTGCATTGTGTGTGTGTGTGATGTATGTCAATCTCTCCCCCTCCCCCCTGTCAATTTCCTTCTCCCCCTCCCTCCCTCCAATTTCCTTCTTCTCCCCTCCTCTCCTTCTTCTCCCCCTCCCTCTCCAATTTCCTTCTTCTCCCCCCTCTCCAATGTCCTTCTTCTCCCCCACCTTCCAACTTCCTTCTTCTCCCCCTCTCCAATTTCCTTCTTCTCCCCCTCCCTCTCCAATGTCCTTCTCCCCTTCCCTCTCATTGCCTTCTCCCCCCTCCAATTTCCTTCCCCCCTCCAATTTCCTTCCTCTCCCCCCTCATATTTCCTTCCTCTACCCCCTCCCTCAAATTTCCTTCTTCTCC
>OW240914.1:87525445-87566587 GCA_933207985.1 Pelobates cultripes | reverse complement strand
CTCTTCAGCTCCCTTGCGCGCTGCGTACTAATGCCGGCGCCGGAAGATGACGTCATGTTCTGGCTCCGGCATCAGTACGGTGCGCGAGGGAGCTGAAGAGGAAGCACTCAGAGGAGAGTGCTCCCTCGCGCGCCGGCCGGCTGTCAGGGCCAGCCTCTGGGGGGCCCTGAGGTCACCGGCTGCTGGGCCCCCCAGGAGAAGAGGCTGGCCCAGTGGGTACATACCGGGGTTGCAGGGCCCCCTGCGACCCGGTATGTACCCACTGAATGTGGGGCCCGGATGACCTTAGCAGTCCGGGCCCCCCAGGACCACCGGGCCCATGACAACCGTTGCGGTTGTCATGCCCTGATGGCGGCCCTGTCACAAATACACCCCCTTTCGTTCACTTTGCTCCTAATATCTGCTCATTCCCATACTGCAAAGTCACATCTGGAGAATTTTTCAAGGACTGGCCCTTGCCTTTGAAATTCTCTATCCCATGTCATCAGACTCTCTCCTAGCCCCCAGTCCTTCAAGAAGTTACTGAAAAACACCTGTTAAAAAAGCATACAATCCTCCTGAGTGACATTTCTCTTATTTCACTGCCCTTATCACTTACATAGCCCAGCTCACTCTCTCTCCTGCCACTGTTGGGTTCTTCCACTCGCCACTTTAGCTTGCTTATTTCGGCACAGGTATCATATCCATGAATCCATACCCCCTTTAGGTGTCTTTACCCCTTCCTCATAGATTGTATATGTATAAAGTATTCAGACCCATTAATTTCTTCACATTTGTTTGATGTTGCAGCCTTACGTTACAATTGTTTCAATTATTTTTTTTTCCAATCTACACTCAGTACCCTATAATGGCAAAGCAAGACAGTTTTTTGAAAACTTTCCAAATGTATTAAAAAGAAAAAACTGAAATATCACATTGACATAAGTATTCGGATGCTTTGTCATGATACTTGAAATTTAGCTTAGATGTATCTAATTTTTCTGCATCATCTTTGATATGTTACTAAATGTTTTATGGAGCCCACCTGTGTCGTATTCAATTGATTGGACATGGCACAGACCTGTCTATAAAATGTACCACAACTCTTAATGTATCTCAAAGCAAAAAATAAGCCATGACGTTAAAAGAATTCCCTATGAGGCGCAGAGATAGGACTGTGTCAAGGCACATATCTGGTGAAGGATACAAAAAAGATTTGGCTGTGTTGAAGGTTCCCAAGAGCACAGTGGCCTCCATAATTCTTAAATTAAAAAAGTTTGGAACATCTAGGACTCTTCTTAGAGCTGGCCACCTGGCTAAACTGAACAATTAGTGGAGAAGGCCTTCATAAGAGAGGTGACCCAATGAGATCAGTGAGTGAGCCCCATAAATAATGTGTGGTAATGGTAGAAAGGTACGAAGGACAGCTGTTACTACAACAACAAACCTATCTGGCCTTAATGGCAAACAGAACTAGAATACCATTCCATGGTGGTGGTAGCATCATGCTTTGGGGGTATTTTTCAGAGTCAGGTACTGGGAGACGAGTCAGAGTCAGGGAAAGCTGACCGCAGCAAAATACAGAGAGATCCTGAAATTCTGGCCTGGAACATTCAAGATTTAAGACTGGGGTTCACCTTTCAACAGGACAATGACCCTAAGCACACAGACAAGACTACACTAGTATGACTTATGGACAACTCTGTAAATGTCCTTAAGTGGCCCACTTATAGCCTAGACTTGAACGCAATCTAACATCTCTGTAGAGACCTGGAAATGTCTGTACACCGACCGTTCCCATCTAATTTGACAGAGCTTGAGAAGACTTCCAGAGATGAATGGCAGAAATGAGACAAATCCAGGTGTGCAAAGCTTGTTGAACCATAACCAGTAAATACATCCTTATTTTTTATTTTTCATTATGGGATATTGAGTGTAGTTTGATTTGGAAAAAAAAGGAAACAATTGTAGAATAAGGCTGCAACATAGAATGTGAACAAAGGAAGGGATGTGAATATTTCAGAGTGCAATGTATGTATAGTGTATGTATGCATGCCAAGCACTTTCTGTTTTACATTTCAAAATCATTGTATGTACAACTTGCATTCGTTCGTAAATAATGCTTCATACGTCGTGATATCTATTTGCAAATTTACTCCCTCAGCTCTTGACTTTGTTTTGTGATATTAATTTGTTTTATTTCCCTTACTATAGATGATGCTAGGGTGTGAGATTTTATTTTATTACAGTTTCCTAATTTTTGTGCTTAGCCTTTAGATTTATAATGAATAATAGGTAAAAGACAGTCCAACCCAATGCTGTCTAACTGGTTAATCTCCTTGTTTTAGGTGCTGACACTGACTGATTTTAATCTCTCTTGAAATGACTCACTAAGGAGAGGACAATGTCTGTTTGATCTCGTTTGGAATCTTTTAGTCACGTGCTGTGCAGTCTTTGCACACTTGGGAGGTGTAACTTTAAGGGGGAATTGTCACTGCTCAGAATTTTTAACATGATGCTAATTTATCCCTATATTTAACAATTACACATTTGTATTGTGAGAAAAAGAAAATTAAATGTAGAAATCCACACCTCTTTAACCTACAATTGCGTGTCTCCATCTCGCACCCTGTCAATCACTGTTAAGCTCTATCCTTTGCACCTGGCAATAAGCATGGAGAAAGCATACAGAGAAGAATGCTGTTGTGGACCAAACCAAGTGTTTGATGATTTGAATATCTGCCCCTAGCCAAATTATTGATACTTAATGCGTGCACGCTCCTTAAGTAAATTCACACCGGACACAAGTTTCTGGTTGATGAAAAAACTTCAGGAATGTTTATTCAGGGGGCCGGCATGCCCCTTATAAAGCAAGAATACATCATATGCAAAATTATAGATAACAGAGAAAATACATCAATAATTGGTTAGGTGTTAAGTGTTTTATCTAATGGTGTTTTATCTACAAGGTGTGATGTCACTGTCATCACAGGATTTTACTCCGGATTCCAGCGCCATCTTGTTACACGAGGTAGTTAGTCGATGGAAGGGGTTGCCTCTAGTAGCCATTTTGAGTAAATATTGAATATGAGTATGCATGAGTAAATAGGAATTTTACTAATTCTAATTTACGTCCACAACAATGCTACTACTACCTAACTTTGACCGATAGATCTAAAATCAATGTCATGTTACAGTGAGAAAGTGAGCTTTCTGTTATCTTTAGTTTGGCAAGCTGGTACAATATTTAGAATTTCCTAGGGGACCACTAATTGAGCCAATCATCTAGAAAACCACACAATTTTTTTCTATATGTGTATCTTGTGCCTTCCAGATTTGCCAACATATACCCAGGCACTTTGCATAGATGTTGGAGTGGATGTGGGATGCTGGGTACTGTGGCACATATGGTGAACTTGCCTGAGGATGCAATCATATTAAGAGCTTAATATACCAAATATATACAGGGAATTAGCCGTTCCTAATACAAAAATTGACATAACAAAATGTAATACAATTAAAGTAAATTAAATTGCGCCCAATAGGATTGCCCTCACAAGATATTTAGATGTTTTTGTGCCTAATGGGAGGCTAACATGACATTTGGGGGGCCAATTTCCTTCCACATTGTCCCACTTCGTTTACTGTAAAGGCTGGTCTGCGGGGAGGAAACATGTGATTCCTGCAAGTTACAGGGCAAAGAAATGGCTTTTATTTATATCCTCCTTTCTGAAAACGTCCTCAGTGACCAAGTATTAAAATCAAAATCAAACATAAAATACACAGGGAATAGGAGAAAGTGATGTATAGAATACCACAAGGGCAAACTAACATCAGGAGAGCTCCACTGGTATAAGAAATGAGGAAGGGGGCCCTACCTTTAATCAATCTAAGGATAAAAAGGGGTATGCAAACAAAAAGTATAACTTGAAAAAGGGAGATCTACTAAACGGTGCCCAGGGGATCCATTATCTGGAGTACTAAATTGCATCTAAGTTCCAGTTCTATTAGTGTCTGACTGACAGGAAAGCAGTGCAAACGAGGTTAGGGAGAGAGAACCTCTCCAGTGGATACCAGTGGACCTCTCCTGATGTTTGTTTCCCCTTGTGGGATTCTATACATCACTTTCTCCTATTTCCTTATTGGAGCTCCCTATTGGTTGGTTACAGGTGTGCAGCTCACGAGCCCTTGACTTCTATCTGGGCTCCTGACCTGCAATCTGTTTATTTTATTTCTCCATTTTGTAAAACATAAAATACCATAACTATCCCCGCATAGTCTCACTTTCAGTCGCCGCTCCTTTGACGACTCTAGTCAGCTCATGCCTTCAGCTGATCAAATGCAACATTTGCACACGGCTCCTGAGGTCTGGTCTGGGGCACTAACAATCAACACTGAGGCCCCACTTGGAGGATGTTTAACCCCTTAAGGACCAAACGTCTGCAATAAAAGGGAATCATGACATGTCACACATGTCATGTGTCCTTAAGGGGTTAACTGAAAGAGTGGCTCCCGAAGCAATCAGGCCACTTGCTGATGAGGCCTTGGAAGTTGGGCTACATCTCCAATTATTGTGGACCTCACTGTACAGTTATTCCTCGACAAGCCATTAAGGGACAAACCAATTCTGGAGACAACTTACTGAGCCCTTGCACATCCCTCTACATTTTGATTGCCTCTCATGGCGCTTGTGGTGGACTGGTTTTCTGCTCCCTGCTTTGGATATCAGTAACAGGCCTACGACTGAGGTTTGGGACTTTGTCCTGTCAGTGATGGGGTTTGAATGATATCTGCCTTTGGACTGAGGTTGTGTTTCTATGGGCTGATGGACAGTTATTATATGAGACACTTTTACCTCCGACAAAGTGTGTGTTTTTATGGGGCTTGATCTTTACTCTATATGGCATGTTTTTCTTAGTTTTATTTTACTCTAAAACGTATAATTTCCCATGTCATTCTGTTTAACATGTTCTCATCACTCAACCTACTTTACGTTTTATAAGCAACCTACATGCATCTTGATATACTCTGATTTTAAACAATGTGCAGTGATTCAGACATGTATTGCATTTTTCTTGTTAACACTTTCTAATGCCACCCTTTGCAATGTCTTTGTTTTTCCATGATAATTGCAACGCACTAGAAAAATTATGAATTAAAATAAAAATAACTGGGGAGTGAAGCTGGTTCTCATGGGACTAGCCCTCGTTTGTAAAAACAAAAAAAACAACTCACCATCAAGCACAAAATAATTATTCTCTATAAAGAATTGTATAGAATTTAGATAGAACTACCTTCAATCCCACATGGTGCTGGATTACAGTTTATAAGGCAGTAACATCGAGTGTCACCCTCCTTTAATGATTCTCCCATTCTGTTTTCCATTTCCACTAAACTGGTTGCAGAATCTTTAATGTATGATAAACCCTCCTGTGCATATTCTTGTAGGTATTTATTCACAAATTCTGAAAAATGGGCAATTATTGAATTTATACCACTAATTATTAATCTTCCAGGTGAGTGTTCTAAATCTTTATGAATTTTGAGGAGAAAATAAAAAATGGAATAGGATGTTAATTGCTCCCTCCCTGCTCCCCTCATCTCAGTATTCATCACACGCACTTTATTCATATCTATCCAGCCTTTCTCCACAAACCCCTCCTAAATACCCTAAATACAAGCTCTCATCCCCAACATTTAAATCTTACTCCCACCTTCTCTTCCTTTCCATCCTACTACTCCTAGCAGCAGGTGATGTCTCTCCAAACCCTGGTCCCTCCTCTTCTCAGCCACCTGGTACAAACACCAGAAACCACAACAACCTAATACCCATTCCATGTAATTCTCACTATAATTCCTCTTTTAAAGCTGCCCTCTGGAATGCACGCTCTGTGTGCAGCACCTTTAAATCTACTTCCATCCATGACCTATTTATCTCACACTCCCTAAACATACTTGCACTAACAGAAACATGGCTCTCTCCCTCTGATACTGCTACACCTGCCTCACTGTCTTTTGGTGGTCTTCACTTTACCCACAACCCAAGACAAGCAGAGATTAAAGGTGGCGGTGTAGTTTTTCTTCTCTCACCCCACTGCACCTTTAAAACCCTGTCTACCCCCCCTTCCCTCTCTTTCCCATCATTTGAAATTCATTCAATTCGCCTTTTCAAACCCTTCTCTGCTAACATTGCCGTAATCTATCGTCCCCCTGGTTCCCCTCTCCTCTTCCTTGACCACTTTGCTGCCTGGCTACCCTACTTCCTCTCTTCCAACATCCCATCCCTAATTCTTGGAGACTTCAATATTCTCATTAACCCACCTTTGACCCCAGCAGCCTCTAAACTACTTTCAATCACTTCCTCCCTTGGACTTTTGCAGTGGGCTAATTCTCCCACTCATGTAGCTGGCAATACCCTCGACCTTATTTTCTCTTCTTCATGTACAATATCTAATATCTGCAACACCCCATTTCCTCTCTCTGATCAACACCTCTTATCATTTGCTCTCAATTACCCCCTCACCCAACAATCTCAGCCTAACCCCCCTCAGCTCAGGAGGAACCTTAACTCTATTGACCTCAAGCAGCTGTCAGCTGACATTGATTCACAACTGCTATCCATCCCTTCCCTCTCCTGTCCCTCACTGGCCATCTCCACATATAACACTACCCTCACATCTGCCTTGAACGCTGCAGCCCCACTTCAAACATGCACCTCGAGGAGGACACAACCCCAACCTTGGCATAATAAATCAACACGCTATCTGCAGAGTTGCTCCCGTTGTGCTGAACTCTCCTGGAGGAAGTCCCGCACCCAGGCAGACTTTCTCCATTATAGATTCATGTTGCTTTCATACAGCGCAGCCCTCGCCCTCGCCAAACAGTCATACTTTTCCTCTCTCATTAATTCATGCTACTGCAATCCCAGACGTCTCTTTGACACCTTTAATTCCCTTCTCTGCCCTGCTGTGGCCACCCCCCAAACTAACCTTACAGCTGATAGTTTTGCATGCTACTTTACCGACAAGATTGAACAGCTAAGGAAACAATTCTCCCCTCCTTGCTGTTCTCTTTCTCAACCACATGTAAATCATGCTTTCCCTACCCTCCAGACTTTCTACCCGGCTACTGAACAAGAGGTGGCTGTGCTTCTCCATTCCTCTTGCCCCACCACTTGCCCGCTCGATCCTGTCCCATCTCACCTCATCAGATCTCTCTCCCCTTGTCTTGTGCCTACCCTAACACACATCTTTAACTGCTCTCTCTCTTCTGGCACTGTTCCTGCTGACCTTAAACATGCCACTGTAATACCTATCCTGAAAAAACCATCTCTTGACCCATCCTCCCCTTCTAACTATCGTCCCATATCCCTGCTCCCTTTCTCATCAAAGCTTTTGGAAAGGCTTGTCTTTACCCGTGTGTCCCGCTTCCTTAATTCCAACTCTCTCCTTGACCCTCTTCAGTCTGGCTTCCGCCCTCTCCACTCTACTGAGACTGCTCTTATCAAAGTGACTAATGACCTAATCTCCGCTAAATCCAAAGGTCATTACTCCATATTAATTCTCCTTGACCTCTCTGCTGCCTTTGACACCGTTGATCATGCTCTCCTCCTTCAAACTCTTCAATCGCTCGGTCTCTGTGACTCTGTCCTCTCTTGGTTTTCCTCCTATCTCTCCCAACGCTCATTCAGTGTCTCCTTTTCCAAGGATACCTCCTCCACTCGTCCTGTCTCGGTTGGAGTTCCCCAAGGGTCTGTTCTTGGTCCCCTTCTATTTTCTCTTTATACCGCCTCTCTTGGTAAACTGATTGCCTCTTTTGGATTCCACTACCACCTGTACGCTGATGACACTCAGATATACCTCTCCTCCCCGGACCTCTCCCCTGCTGTCCTGCAACGTGTCACTGCTTGCCTTTCTTCCATCTCTGACTGGATGTCTTCACGCTTTCTGAAACTTAACCTCTCTAAAACTGAACTCCTTGTCTTTCCTCCTCCTAATACTGATCCTCCTCTCTCGCTCTCCCTTCAAGTCAGTGATATCCACATAAGTCCATCCCTGCAAGCGCGCTGTCTTGGCGTCATACTTGACTCTGGTCTCACCTTCGAGTCTCACATCCAGTTTGTTGCCAAGTCCTGTAGGTTCCAACTCAAAAACATAGCCCGCATTCGCCCCTTTCTTACGCAAGATGCTACCAAGGAGCTTGTCCATGCTCTAGTAATTTCCCGCATGGATTACTGTAACCCTCTCCTGATTGGTCTCCCCAAAAGCCGTATTGCCCCGCTACAGTCTGTAATGAATGCTGCAGCTAGACTGATTTTCCTCTCTAGTCGGTCCTCTCACACCTCACCCCTCTGCCAGTCCTTACATTGGCTCCCTGTATGCTATAGGAGTCAATTCAAAGTGCTAACCCATACATTTAAAGCACTGAACAGTTCTAGCCCCGCTTATATCTCTTCACTGATCCATAAATATGCCCCTCCACGTACCCTCCGCTCTGCCCGTGACCACCTCCTGACCGCTGCTCGCACCCGTACGGCCAACTCGCGCTTGCAGGACCTCTCGCGGGCGGCTCCTCTCCTATGGAATAGCTTGCCTACTGCCATCAGACTCTCCCCTAGTCTTCAATCATTTAAGAAGGGCCTTAAAACCCATCTCTTCAGGAAAGCTTATGGCCTCCCAGAGTAATCTCTACCTTACATACCTGCCTCCTGCTCTCTCCTATGGGACAGTGCTTTGCTCTCTCCTCCAGCTCTGCTTCACTCCTACTTGATATTTATTGTCCTAATGTTTCAAACACCCCACCTCCAATAGTCTGTAAGCTCGTTTGAGCAGGGTCCTCTTCAACCTATTGTTCCTGTAAGTTTTCTTGTAATTGTCCTATTTATTGTTACACCCCCCCCTCTCAAAATATTGTAAAGCGCTACGGAATCCGTTGGCGCTATATAAATGGCAATAATAATAATAATAAAAAAAAAAAATATTGGTAGACATGATTCCTTTATTTAATTCTTCTTGTAAAAGTATTTTAGGATCTGTTGAACTCGGCTGTTGGATTGTGTCCAAGTCTCCTAAATGTTCCAATATTACCTAAAATGCATAGAGCCTCCTTCCTATTGGTGGTGGGAATAGTATATTTTGTTGTACATTCACATTTTAAGTGTTTATACAACATTTGTTTATCCTTAATTGTGATCACTTAAACCAGTGATGGCTAACCTTGACACCATAAATTGTTTATGGACCACATTTCCCATGATGCTCAGCTAAAAGCTAGCTGAACATCATGGGCAATCTAGTCCAGAAACGATTTATGGTGTCAAGGTTAGCCATCACTGACTTAAACTAACCAAAGATCTTAAATAAAATAAGAGAAGGTATTCATGAACCATATACTAATAGCAGCATCAACTACACTGTTGAAATATTGGAAACCATCTCGTGTGCCACCCCGGAAGGAAGTATTACCTTTGATAGCTCAAAACAACATTTATGAATTTGAGACTAAGAACTGTATCCCAACCTCAAAAGGTCTAATGGCAATTTAGAATAAGTGCAAAGTGCCAGCAGACAAATTATAGAGCATTGATATACACTGAACCGATATTTCAATTATCAACGGTTGGTAGGTGGAGGCAGACGATGGTGATGGTAGAGGCAGCTGGGACACAACTATACAGTTAATGTTACAGTTTAAACTAGATAATTAATAATATTTAATTGGTTGTTTTTTCTAGATAATTTTCTTTTCATTCTAACTATGCCACACTAAACATGATGTGTAACAATTTAAAGGTAAATTCTCTCTTTGGTATCTTTCATGTAAGTTGTAGGATGTTTGCCACACTTTAGGTGACTTAACGGCAAAGGAACATGTATCTATAACTTTAATGGGAGGTATGTCATTGTACTGCTAAAAGAATACTTACGATGCTTTGTAACACATTCTGATATGTTGCAAAATTACATGTGCCTATGAAATTCTTATAATGCAACTTTATTTGTCTTTGTATTTTATTGCAAGAAAAACAAATAAAATACTTTGAATAAGATATACCTACCTTTACAATATGTGTAACTATACCCCAATTCCATTTGAATGTAAGCGCAGTGTAAGCTCATTTAAGCAAGTACCGTATGTTCCTGTATATCCAACTTGTCTTGTTGCAACTACATGTTTGTTAGTTCACCTATTGTAGAGTGCTGTGTTGACAATGTGTTGATGCATGTTAGCTGACATCCAGGAGAAAAGCTGTCTTTGCTAACCTTAACAGATTTTCTGATCATGATTTTAGGCATTTCAACACTTGTAGTTTCCCTTGTTACCCTGGGAATCAAGAGCAACACTCAGGGAGGATCTCTGACCACATCATGATGGAAGACACTCGAGACAGCTCTGAGGCCTAGTTGTGGCCTACTTAGTGGCAAGGGTAGGAGGGAGGCAGCCAACACCACCACCCTAGTTTCCCTAGTGTTTGCAGACACAGCCTTGATCCCTGTTCTCTCCACCCCCTGCTGGTGAGGGATATTAGTTCTGAGCATTGTAATTATTAAGCCTTTCCACTGCTGAGTGTTATATAATTTTAAAAAATTGTGCAGATGTAGTAACATATGTATCCCACTTTATCCTCTTTCTAAATGATGTCTACTACTGTTTTTGAAAATATAACTGTAAAAATAAAAATAAAAAATAGTAACAATATGCAAATTATTAAGTTGTCTATGTAATGACACAAGACAGCTGATAACAAATATCAATAATCAGTAAATTCAAAAGTAAACTGTGTTAGATGAATGAATTAATAAGCATGGAGCTTACAACATAATAAACACGTTATGTTATGACAGTAGTAACAAAATAAAACCTGTGGTAATAGTAGAATTCTTGACGAACGTAGTTTTCATTGGGCATGGTCATGATGTATTTTCTCAGCTGTCCAGATTATAATCAAATTGTGAGAAAATGTTATAAAATCTTTAATACTGCTCGCCCATTGGCTGTTACAACTAACTTTGCACTCTCCTTTTGTAACTAAGTTTAATTCTGAAAGGGACACTGTAGTCACTATAACCATTTCATCTTAACACTGTCCCTTCATTCACTGTTAAACCGTTTTAGAGCAGTTTAACACTTTAAAAGGGGCCCTGGCCACCTATAGCCAGGTAGTCATACCCATTCATAATGGCAAATGACACTCTCAGCCAATCACAGCTGCCCATTGCTGCTCAGGTTAATACTTTCTTTTTAGCCCAAACAGCACAGAGGGGATGGAGACTCTTGTTTAACACTAAAACATAAAAACATTTAAAAAAGTTTACTACTGAATGAAAGGATGGCTCCAGACAATATTACCACTTCAATGAGATCAAGTATATACAGTTCCTCCAGTGTTCCTTTAATAACCCATCTCCCTTCTTTCATATTAATGTTTAGTAGTCCTCTATATTGTTGATTTCATTAACCCTGAATGGTTTATCCATTGTTGGTTTTATCTCTTACAGCCTTATCAATGCTGACTTCTGCGTGGGTTCAGTTTGCATCGCCTTCGGGGGAGTTCTGGGCAAAGTGAGCCCTGTTCAAGTGATGATCATGACCTTGTTTCAAGTCACTCTCTTTTCAGTCAATGAATATGTCCTTCTAAACCAGCTCCACGTAAGATTTTACTTTAAGTGTTTCTAATAGGAACAGGAAGAAGGCTCATTAAGATCATGAGTTTTATTTTGTTCTAATGTTGCAATGACAGTTCTGATGACAATTTGCCTATCTTTACTCCAGAAGGGTTTTCAAATATTGTCCATCCAAAAAATGTGCAAACAACATCGGTTCATAAATGTCTACATCCCTATCTATACATTTCTACATCCCATCTAACAATTTAATCTGATTGAATTGGCTATAGTGCCAGCAGTCCCCTGGTGCCATTCTTCCATTCAGTGTTAAGGCATTTTCAAACATTTTAACCCTGAATGACGGTCCGCGATAACCCACAACCTGTTCCCCACTGGAGGTATGGTTAAGGTGCTGATCAAATTTATACTGTGATAGGCTAAACGCCTTCATCTGACACTTTCAACGAATCATTGCTGCCCATTGCTGCTTGGGCGAATGCTTCCTCATTAGCCAGAGCATTACAGGGGGGATGGGCTGCTGGGATCTCTTGTTTAGTATTTAACCATTCAAAAGCAAATCAACACTCAACAGAAGGATGGCACCAGGTGACTCTGGACTCATAACCACTTCAATTAGGTGAAGCAGATAAAGTGCCTAGAGTATCCCTCCAGGTTTGTTTGTTTGTTTTTTTTGGTCTATGAAGTGTTCCCTCACTGTCTAGATCCTGGTTGGTTGATCTTGTTAGTACTCCAGAACAAGCTTTGTACACTGCCATACAATGCAATCTGAGTAGAAAGTAGCATGATTTTAGTTACATAATTTTATTTCGCAAACGATAGATATAATTAATGTTTTATGAAACAGGAGTGTAAGCTGTCCTTAAATGACCCAGGAGACGTTTTTTTTTTTTTTTTAAATCTTTATTTTTGCAATGGCAGATCGTATGGTAAAGTAAAATTTTTAGGCTTATGCAAAAGCCATATGATAGTACATATGTCAATTATATATTACAGAAAGGAAAAGAAAGTCGAGAGTTATTTTGTTGAGGTTTTTCTTCCTGTTGTGTTGGTTGACATGGTCGCTCTCTGCCAGAGTTTAGTTTTTTTATAGTCAAAGAAGAACAATAACAGAAAACAAATATCCTTAGGGAGTGTTGCTTTCAACATGTTGTGTTGGAGTGGGGTTGTGTTTGTTGCAGTGTTATTTAGGGGCTTTGTTAGAGTGTTTTTATCATAGGATGTGACATGTGCGAGGGGTGTGATCAGCATCCGTGTGTGTTGAGTTGGTAGAGGACCGTGTAGAGCAATGAAAATTTAGCTGCTTCACTACATTTAACAGGTTAGCTCTAGGTATGTTTATCTAATAATTGTATGCTCTTTATGTCTACCTTGTTTTGATTGTTCTGTGACCCCTGAATCTATATAGGTTTGCCTTTCCCCCATCCCTCCCCTCAGATTTTTTCAAAGTCAATAACTATGTACAATTACCGGTCCACTGGACTTTCCCGCCCACCAGGAGCCGTGTATAGATTTATGGCACTGGGCAGCACGCCCAATGGATCCCTTCCCGAGACCACCTTTGTCGGGAACCATGCCGTGTACTCCAAAGTTGCTCTAATTCTAGATTGGGACAAGGTGTCTAACGTAGAAATGTACCATTTCCACGTGAGAATTTTTTTTTTACCAGAAGTTGTTGGTTAGGCATTGGAAGGCTGTTGCACATTCGCAGGAAAACGGCTCACTGCGCCACTAAGCATCTCCTCATAGAGATTCATTAAATCAATGCATATCCATGCAGAGCATGGAGACGCTGGCCTTGGTGTTGCACACTGCTCACTGTGCAGGTCTGGACTGGGAGCACCTCTAATGGTCTTTTGAGTGACTGCCACTAGATGTGTTAAAAGGGAGCAGTATAAACACTGCCATTTCTCTGAAAAGGCAGTGTTCACGTTGCTAACACTACTGGGAAAAACTGTAGACACCACCACCATTAAGCTCTAGTGGTTCTGGTGACTAGAGATTATGGAAAGTAAACTGACTTGTAATGTGAGCCAAAACTGCATTCATTCATTAATGAATTAATCTTGTTTGTAGGGCAATAATCAATCACGTGTCACTGCATGTTCTCTTACAGGTCATTGATGCAGGTGGATCCATGACTATTCATACATTTGGGGCATATTTTGGTTTGACTGTAACCTTTATACTTAATCGCCCACAACTGAGTGAAAAAAACAACAAGGAGGGTTCGCTGTATCATTCTGATCTCTTCTCTATGATTGGTGAGTGAAACTGTGAACATTTCTCAGATATCACAAGAAATATATTTCTGTTTAAAACTTTTTATTGTGTATGTAAATATTTACTGTGTATGAAACCATCAACAAGGGTTATTTCACGAATTTTAAGAATAATCACTATGCCGGGACATTCTAATCACATCCAATAAAAAAGCATGGTATTGGCTGAGATCATTAGAGAGAAGCAGACCGGTGGTTCAGTGAGTGATTAAAGGTACATAAACCTTTATTTTACTCTTAGAGTAAAATATGTTTTTAATCAAAAAAATTGCTGCTCCATTACTACTATGTGTGCATGTAAAAAGTTAAAATGTTAAATATACAAATATCACTTTTGAGACACAGTGGTGTATCAGATATTCAGCCCATCATTACAGATGCACAAAACACAGGAAATATGTGTCACGTATTTATCCAAACATAAAAAATGTGGTTAATGGCATTTACTGTCCTGACAGGAAAAGTTGTGCCACGCAACATTACTGTCCTGACAGAAAAAGTTGTGCCACGCAACATTACAATCCTGACAGGAAAAGTTGTGCCATGCAACATTACTGTCCTGACAGGAAAAGTTGTGCCAAGCAACATTACTGTCCTGACAGGAAAAGTTGTGCCAAGCAACATTACTGTCCTGACAGGAAAAGTTGTGCCAAGCAACATTACTGTCCTGACAGGAAAAGTTGTGCCAAGCAACATTACTGTCCTGACAGGAAAAGTTGTGCCAAGCAGCATTACTGTCCTGACAGGAAAAGTTGTGCCGAGCAGCAATCAAATTGACAGGAGGGTTTGTGCTGAGCAGCAATCATGCAAATGGAACCTGGTAATTGCCTTCGGGGTCAAAGGCCGATTACAGCCAATCAGATCCACAGGAGGGATATTTAGGCCCAGTTCGTCTCTTGCTCAGTGCCCTGTCATGGTTTCATGCATATGGTAATCCAAGAGTGCGTTCCTGATCTTGATTTTCTGGTATTTGACTTTGGCTTTGTTTTGACTGCCCTGATATATGGTATCCTTGACTTTTGGCTTTCCCTCATCTTTGTGTCTGATTCTGTGTCCCTGACCTTGACAAGTATTTTGACTATTCTTGGAGACGTTAAGTCCGGCCAATCTAAGGTCCGGTTATACGTTATCCTTAGTTCTAGGTGTGACACAGTACTGCGTGCTGGATCAACTTGTAATCCTGACAATATGCCATAACAAACCTTTGGGGACAGGGGTAAGAGATCTTGAGAGAGAGATTTCGGAGAACGAATGGAGAGATGCATTTGAGGTCTTAATAAAGATAATTAAATTAACTTGTTTCTGTCATTATTGGACTGGTCTGAAACTGAGAATTATGGGTAAGAAGGGGGGAGATGAAAAAACATTATTATTTGTGTTACAATGTCTATATAGTTTTTTTCAGTAAAACCAAGACAGAACGTCAGGATCTGGACAATAGAGCTACTTCTTGTGCTGACCAATTCTCTTTTTGTATTCCCAGGAACACTATTTTTATGGATGTTCTGGCCTAGCTTTAATTCAGCTATTTCCTACCATGGAGATGGCCAACACAGAGCTGCAATTAACACCTACTGTTCTTTGGCTTCCTCCGTCTTAACAACTGTAGCCATCTCCAGTCTAGTAGATAAAAAAGGCAAACTTTCTATGGTGAGTGTCTCCTATGCTCTCTGGAACAACATAATATTGCAAGAGCCCATTGGGGTAATTGTGCAGTGTATTGCTCTTTTAATCATGTTAAGCAGAGACTGTTGGCCAGTAGCCATGCGTTGTAACTTTGGCACCCTTATTGCACGAGTAAAGCATAACTTTGCAAACACTACCATCTGGGATGGCCATGAAGATAGGGGCATGTATAAGTATAGGGCTAACACAAAAAAAGGTTATGTAAAATTTTCTGGAACTGGGCAGCAGATCCAAGGCATTCCATTTCCATTGCATGAATAATACGTAGGAAACATCATAGAACAATAACATTAATCAAAATAAAGATTGTACAGAATGGTAACAATGGGACTGCAAATGGTCATAACATTACTTATAGGTTTGAGAGTCATTGCACATAACCATTCACCAAAGAAACCGTAACCAGATTGGATAAATAACACATAATAACATTAAAACCATGTCAAAAAGAATACTAGAGCCAGATTGTTATCTTTCCACCTTCATCCATGCCCCCAAAATTGGAGACCATCTTACGCCTTGACCTAAAATCTATGACAAATAATTGGGAGGGTAGGGTGCATGTCCCATTAAGGGAAGGGGTCTAGCCTATAAAAATTCTCTACTATTTAAGCTTCAAGAATGGTAGGTTCTCTAATGGTGATTGTAGCCAATCATGTTATCAGATTTTTGTGCCAGTTTTGCAGTGAAAATCTGGTTAAAAAAAAAAAATAATAAGTCCTGTATATATTCTTGTACCTAAACTACCTGTCCTACCTTGACCTAAACTTGACCCCCTTGACTTAACTATGTCCGGCAATGGACACTTACAGGTCGTCAATAGCACGAGCGCTTTACAAGTCTGGTGAAGCAGAAAATTAGACAGGACTGGGGACAGAAAGCCAGAGAATATGTATAGCTGAGAATGGAAGCAGGTACAGGAGGGCTGAAATGTGCGGGTGATTATCCTGGGATGGCTGACGCAGGTCCAAGCCATACATATTCATTATCGAGAAGAAAATAGCATAATGTCCTGGCACTGCAGATGTCAGTGAACAATATTTTACAGAATGCAAGGTTATACTTTAAGTTGGATGAGCATCAAAAGAAACATCCGCAGTGAAGAGATAAACCATTTATTTTTGCATCAAAAATTTTTAATGAGTTGAAACGTTGCCAGGTTACCTTATGATGGCTGCAGTAAAGGCAGGTTAACTTGTTATAAGATTTAAGATTTAAATCCTAGTCTTATATGCATTGACATATTAACCACAAAGTATCCTGACTCATTCAATGTAATACTTTCATGGAAGATGTATCTAGAGGACAATGGTAAAATGTGCAAGAAACTTCATCTTTTGCAAGGTGCAGCTTAGTTTCTTGGGGATTTGGGCTAGAATTTCTAGGAGACACATGTTTATAATAATGAAGTCACTGACAACAGAATCGGCTCTGTCAATAAATCCCACAAAAACTCTGTTGGCAGGAAAAGACACTAACTCTTACTTAAACATTCTAAGCAGGAAGCGATAATGCCCAAAGCGTTCCCTACCATTCTTTCAGCCTCTGATTACAAGGACAATGTTGTATGACCTAGAACAATAACTGATGACAAAGAACAAGTTTGTACAGATAACATTTCTACAGAATGTGAATACACACCACAGCAGTGATGTGTTTAATAATATAATAGCTATTTTAGTTGTGTTTCATCTTCATTTATCCTTGAACTCATTTCATCATCACGGACATAAATTGGGATAGAGGGACTAGTACTTCCGCAGGGATATCAGGTTTTTGAATGTGTTAAATGACACCTTTATGTCACAACTGGTACATTCACCAACTAGAAAGGATGCTTGTCAGGATCTCATTATAACAAACAATGTTGATCTTTTGACCAACATTCAAGAAGGGGAGCATTTGGGGAAATAGTGATCATAATATGGTAATCTTTGAAATAAACTCAAAAAAGCAAAAGCACATGGGGTATATACTAAAACGTATAATTTTTAAAAAGCCAATTTCAATAAGATTAGGGCAGTTCTACAACATATCGACTGGCATAAACTCCTTAGTGAAAAAAACACTGAGCATAAATGGAAAATCTTCCAACAAATATTAGAAAGGTACATTTCTCAGTATGTACCATTGGGTAGTAAATATACAATAAACAAATTGAAACCAATGTGGCTTAGTAGAGAAGTAAAACAAGAGATTAAAAATAAGAAAAGGGCATTTAACGCATTTAAATCGGAGAAATCAGATGCATCCTATATAACACATAAGGGAGCCAATAATGCTTGCAAAAAGGCAATTAAGATGGCTAAACTAGAAAATTAGAAATTGGTAGCCAAAGAATGCAAAACCAACCCCAAAAATGTTTTAAAGTACATCAATTCTAAAAAAAACAAAAAATGAAAATGTAGGTACACTGGAAACAGAGATGGGTCTGTTAGACCAGGAAAGGACAGAAATTTTAGATAACTATTTTTCTTCAGTATATATTAATGAGGATCTTATGGCAAGAGATATGCAAATGATTGCTGCAAAAAAATTGCAGATACCTTGTGATTGGATGACTCGAGACAAGGTGCTATAGCAGTTAAAGAAAATTAATGTAAATAAAGCTCTGGGGCCTGATGGTATTCACCCACGAGTACTTAAGGAGCTAAGTGGGGAAATAAGTGAACCTCTGTATTTAATCTTTCAAGATTCTTTTGTTTCAGTTATGGTACCGGAGGATTGGAGGAAGGCAGATGTCGTTGCTATATTTAAAAAGGGTTCAAAATCCTTGCCTGGAAATTATAGACGTGTGAGCTTAACTTCTGTGACTGGGAAAATATTTGAAGGGCTATAAAGGGATAATATTCAGGAATTCATTGGGAAGAACTTTGTTATTAGCAATAATTAGCATGGTTTTATGAAACATAGGTCATGTCAAACTAATCTAATTGCATTCTACGAAGAAGTAGAAGTATAAATCAGGGTGTTGCAATGGATGTGATCTACTTGGATTTTGCCAAGGCATTTGATACGGCTCCTCACAATAGGTTAGTCTTCAAACTAAAAGAAATTGGTCTAGATGAATATTCTTGTTCATGGGTAGAACATTGGCTTAAGGATAGAGTATAACGAGTTGTCATTAATGGTACATTTTCAGGCTGGACAAAAGTGGTAAGTGATGTTCTGTTTTGGGACTGCTTCTATTTAACATATTTATAAATCTTGAAATAGACATTGAAAGCCATGTTTCAGTGTTTGCAGATGACACAAAACTTTGTAAAGTAATAAAATGTGAGCAGGATATTGCTTTGCTGCAGAAGGATTTAGATAGATTGGGGGACTGGGCACTACAATGGCAGATGAAATTTAATGTAGAGAAATGCAAAGTTATCCACTTTGGGGTCAAGAATGCACAAGCAACTTACACCCTAAATGGTAGTGAATTAGGGATAATCATACACGAGAAGGATTTGGGAATTGTTATAGACAACAAATTAGGCAGCAATATGCAATGTCAATCTGCAGTTGCTAAGGCCAGTAAGGTTGTGTCATGTATAAATAGGGTAATTATTTCTCAGGATGAGAATATATATAATATAAATCACTGGTAAGGCCACACTAGAAAAAATGCAAATTAAATCTCTTTAGTTTGGAAAAACAGCACTTCAGAGGGGATATGATAACATTATACAAATATATTTGGGGCCAGTACAAACTATTATCTGGAAATCTATTCATAAACAGGGCTATAAATAGCATACAAAGTCACACATTTAGGCTGGAAGAAAGGAGATTTCATCTAAGGCAAAAAAAGTTATTTTTACAGTAAAAGCAATAAGAATATGGAATTCTCTGCCTGAAGAGGTGGTTTTATCAGAGTCCATGCAGATGTTTATACAGCAATTGGATAAATACTTGCAAAAACATAACATACAGGGATAAAATTTCTAATTAGTGGGGTAATAGCTGCTTGATCCGAGGAGATATCTGACTTCTATGTTGGGGTCAAGAAGGATTTTTTTTCCCAGTTTGTTGCAAAATTGAAGTGCTTCAGAGTGGGTTTTTGCCTTCTTTTGGATCTACAGCAAAAACATATGCTGAACTTGATGGACGCAATTCTCTTTTCAGCTATGTATGTATGTAACTATGTAACTTGCATTTGGTAGTTTGAGAGCTGGATTAAGGATACTCATGAAGGAAGGGATCATGTCTGGGCAGGAAATCTAGAGTTCTCCTAACACACTTGCAGGGTTATTCAATAAAATAAAAATTCCAGGTGACTTTCAAACATAAGGTCTAAATAGTAAGTCAGCTGTGATTTGTTTTGTCTACGTGGGTCTTTAATTTGAAATTCACTTTAATGGGATTCTATAGTGACAGGAAAACAAAGCTTTTTTTTTCTGGCACTATAGAATCTTACAGTGCCCCAGTACAGTAACTATTAGCCTACAGATTAATTTGAACCATTCACACTGCTGCAGTGTAAAATAAACATTACTCATCTGAAACTTATTCTACAGGTTCACATTCAAAATGCAACCCTGGCCGGAGGTGTGGCGGTCGGAACAGCAGGAGAAATGATGCTAACCCCGTATGGATCTCTTATAGTTGGGTTTATTTGCGGCATTGTATCCACTTTGGGGTTTAAATACCTTTCTGTAAGTAACATGTGATGAAGATTTAAAGGAGCACTATAGATTTAAAGGAACACTATAGTGTTAGTAATACAAGCTGCTTCCTGTTTCTCTGATTTGTGAACTGTTTGTGTTATATTTAACATGACGTTTTCCCTCCTATTTCTAGCCTATTTTGGCATCAAAGATGCGTATCCAAGACACATGTGGAATACATAACCTTCATGGCATTCCAGGGATCATCGGGGGAATAGTTGGTGCAGTCACAGCCGCTGCGGCCACTGAAGCTGTTTATACTACGGCAGGGTAAGATATCTACGAGTACAGCAGAAACTGAGACACTGCCACATTATCACCAACAATATGAACATTTAAAGGATAAATTATTAGGATAAATAAGTTACCAAAAATAAATAAATGTTAGTTGTGCCAGGGCAATGTGGGTTGTTTCATTCCTTTTCAAGCCTCAAATACACTCCCAACTGATAACGTTTGTCGGTTAATTTTATCTGTGGGAATCAATTAAATTCCCTTCTTTTAAGGCTTATCAGCAGCTGCTAAATATCACTTTGAATAATTTAGAAAGATATGGAAAATCAATCTTATACTTAGCATTGAAAATATCAGAATCACCTATATAATGGCATAATCCTGAATGAATATCCTTCATTATACAGTCAGCAAAAAAACTGTCAATAAATGATTCTTTTTTTCACTATTTGCCCTCTGCCAGCACTCATAAGTGCTTTTCTCACTATGCAAACTCAGTCTGCACTTGATGAGAGCCCTAGATGAATGAAGTTTGATAATTATTATGTCATCAATAGATGGGGTTACGGTGACCATTGGGTTCCCCCGCATTATTGCGCTTGGGTGCCAGCTCTGCTGGACATTAGGTCTCCTCACTTATTATTAAATCCCCCACCCACTGCATATGGGTAGGGAATGGGTGAAACACTGTCTCCCTGAGTATTATTATTACAGCCCCCACTCACCACTGATGGGTGTGGGATGGGGGGCACTATGCCCTCCTGGTTTATTATTAATAGAGCCACCACCCAATAACCAAGGGCGAGGGAACATTAGAGCCCAAAAGTGAGGATACGGGGGTGGACAATTTTCTGTCCACTCGCTATTCTTCATTTTGTAGCCCCCAATTCCTCTACGTTACTATTGACTTTCGGTCTAAATGTATGATTTCCATGTCATTTCTCCATGACCCCCAATTTAAATGAAAAAAAGAAAGGCCAATGTATAGATTCCATGTGTGTAGTGAGAACTCTGCATTCTGACTATACTAACCCGACAAATACCAGAAGAATGTCCAGTGAGTGATGTAACGGATTTCACAGGCCTCTGCCTTTCTGGAAACCTCTCCTCATGCTTCCACACTGACCATTAAATTATTTTTCTATGCATTTATTTTTGCTTTTAGAACCTGAGATGATCTTAGTTTTGCATTTTTAAAGATAGAGAGGTAAGTTCATAGTTGTGCACATGGGGTGTGCCAAGGGTTTCCGGGCACGCCCTAATGCAACTAGAGTGCCAGTTCTTAGATGGAGGTCCAGCTGCTGCAGAAACTGGGAAGACGATCAAAAGATCTCCCTGATCGGCTCTGAGCTCCCTCAATCCTATGGAGGAGCTTGTGGTCTGACTGAACTTGAAGGAACATTTACAATGATCTGCACCCACCAGAGGTGCAGACCACTAGATCCTCCTGTAGGACTAACATGAAGCTAAACCACAGGCTTCACTGGCCAACCAGGGACCTGAAAACGATCCCAACAGGGCCACAGGTTAATAGGTAACACTGCCCCCCTGCCCAAGTTAAGGAAGGAAGAGGGGAAAAAATGATTGTTTACATTTTTTTACATGTATTACTCAGTAAACAATAGGAAACTTTTTATAAACTCAGCCTCCCCTAACCCAACTACCCACACACAGCCACACACATTCTTTATTGATACACAGTCACGCATCATTCACAGCTACCCACACACATCCACACACATTCTTTATTGATACACAGTCACGCATCATTCACAGCTACCCACACACAGCCACACACATTCTTTATTGATACACAGTCACGCATCATTCACAGCTACCCACACACAGCCACACACATTCTTTACTGATACACAGTCACGCATCTTTCACAGCTACCCACATAGAGCAACACACATCATTCACAACTACCCACACACAGAAACACATATTACTCACAACTACCCACACACATCAACACACATATGCCACAGCTACCCACACATAGTGACACACATCACTCACAGCTAGCCACACATACCTAAGCACATTACTCATGCCTACTCAAACACAAACCTTAGCACACACAGTCACCACAGACACACATAAACACACATGGTCACCTCACCACACACATGCAGTCAGCCTTACACAGCCACAACACAAACAGCTATAACAGCTCCAGCCACCCTACATCTAAACAGCACACATGCTGTCACCCCATACACACAACCAGCCATACACACCCACAACACACAACCAGCCATCCATGCAGAGTCGCACAGTCACCACTCCATATACACAAAATATTTGAAACTAGTGCCTGGGCAGCCATTGCCTATGGGGTTAGCAGCCTGTAAAATAACAGGAGGAGGGTGCATTGGGTTGGGGATATTAAATTAAGTAATGGGGGGTGAAAAGATCACTGTGGCCCAGGATTACCTGTGGACAGCGAGTTGTATTTATACCCCTCCAACTCTATAAAAACTTTAGGTTTCCATGTTACCTAAAGCCCACGCGCCCATTTCTGATCGATATAATATGATCCATACTTGCATGTGTATAAAATGTATGTGACATGCACACAGTATGCATATAGAATATATGAGATATACAAAGGATAGCAAATTAGAGAGCTATGTTCTAAACAGCTGAAAGCTAAAAATAAAAAATAAGGAAAGACTTGGGTTGTTTTTTTTTTGGGGGGGGGGGATTTAAAGGCAGTTGTGTAGCAGAAAGCTCCCTAATGCTACCCTTAAGGGAGATTGCCATATTAAGAATACTAAATTAAGCAGTCGTCTACTAAACAGATCAGCTCCCTAATTTGGAACCCTTAATTTTGTTATTCCCAGTTAAGGATAACAAATTAGGGAACTATTTACTAAACATTTGAAAGGTGAACATTAAGAAAAAAATAAGCCCATTTATTAATTTTGTAATTTTAGGCAGCTGTTTAGTAGATAGATCCCTAACCTTATATGGGCCACTATTTTGACCAAATCAGGGAGATATCTGCTCAACAGCTTGCTAATGTAGTATCCATGGTAATCGTAGGGTCCAAATTTAGTTTCAGTTCCGAAATTAGTCGAAATTTTCAAATTGTGATTCAATCATTTCCAAACTATGGACAAAACAAATCGAAAATTAATGAAACAAAAGAAAAGCAAAAAAATGTTTCCCCATGCACATGTCGACCTGTCATATAGTAAAGGTGGGGATAAGTTTAAAAACAAATTACATTTTTTATGAGTTTACTCAGTTTAAAAAAAAAAAAAATTCAAAGTGTGCACACATCTAGTGAACTAGACACTCTCCATGGGTATTGAGGGGCATAAAGAGCTGTATTGCATTATTAAGCAAACAGACTTAAATACACATAAACTACCCACTTATACATCCTCACTACTCAAATTCTCACATGCTCATAACTAGCCTCTCAGGTTGCAGAAGTAATATTAGATAGTTAGATGACACACACTAACTAACCAGACACGCATACAAAGTACTCAGACATACACGAAACATCTGCAACCCAGACACAAACCACACACACTAAGTCGCCAGACACACATCACATACACAAACTATCTAGACACACACACTAACTAAACAGAACACTAACTTTCCAGAATAAAAATTAAAAGAAAGATGTCCGCCACCACCCCCAAACTCACTGGATGGTGCCTCAACCTGTAATTGACTTTCAGCGAAGGACGCACCATCCAGTTGTTTATTTCTTTTCCTGGTGGTGTGGTGGCGGGAATGTGGAGAGGAATGTATGCGCTCTCAATGTTGCAGGCATCCATCTCCCTGCTCCATTATGCCTTTACCAAGCTATTCTCCTGCAGTTCATTAAGGAATTTCTCTGCATAGTGAACTGTTTATCATTTCAAATAACGTTTCATTTTTTTTTTTGTCTCTTTTGTAGACTGACAAAAATGTTTCCACTCGTACCTGGGTTCAGATCACCAAGCATTCAAGGAGGGTATCAGGCAGCTGGCATCTTTGTGTCCCTTGCTTTTGCCTTTGTGGGAGGCACTATTGTGGGTAAGGAACATGGCATATCATGTCTGCTTTGTTGAGTCCTCCTATAGGAAATGTGTGTATTTAAATAAATTAGTAAGGAATACCTAAAATTTGCTGAATTTTGGATAAGCTAATATTGGTATGTTGATTGGTTAAACAGAGTGTGCCTTAGTTCATCCTAAGTAGTATACACCGATCAGCCACAACAACCACGTGCCTTACATCGTGCAGGTCTCCATAAAAAAAAAAAAAAAAGTTCTCATGCATCTATTCATGGACTTCACAAGACCTCTGAATGTGTCTTGTGGTATCTGGCATCAAGACATTAGCAGCAGATCCTAAAAAGTCCTGCAAGTTGAGAAGTGGATCCTCCACTGATTGGATTTTTTGATCGTATTGAGATCTGGGGAATTTGAAGGCCAAAGCAACAGCTTGAATTCTTTGTCATATTCCTATAACCATTCCTAAACAATATTTGCAGTGTGGTATGGTGCATTATCTTGATGAAATAAGGTGATATGTGTCAAAGTAACATCCACATGACCCAAGGATTTCAAGCAGAACATTGCCCAGACCATAACATTGTCTCCCTGGGACTGCCTTTTCTCATAGTGCATCCTGCTGCCATCTCAAACCCCAGGTAAACAACGTAA
This sequence comes from Pelobates cultripes, assembly GCA_933207985.1. NCBI lineage: Eukaryota > Metazoa > Chordata > Amphibia > Anura > Pelobatidae > Pelobates > Pelobates cultripes. The sequence goes on along the minus strand of OW240914.1, from coordinate 87,541,451 downwards.
ATAAAATGTTATTAATTAACCAGGCACTCTTCTTCTATTACTCCCTGGTCCAGTTCTGATGTTCATGTTCCCATTGAAGGTGTTTTCGGCGGTGAACAGGGGTCATCACGTCTACTCTGACTGGTCTGCTATGCAGCCCCATATACAGCAAACTGAAGTCCACTGTGGGTTAAGACACCTTTCTATCAGGGCCAGCATTAAGTGTTTCAGCAATTTGAGCTACAGTAGTTCTTTCTTGTCATCATACTAGCCTTCACTCCCATGTCTATGACCCTGACACTGATTTACCAGTTATCTTTCCTTGCACCACTTTTGGTAGGTACTAATTACTGCTTACCAGCAACACCCACATGGCGTGCCGTTTTGGAGATGCTCTGACGCAGTCGTCTAGCCATCACTATTTAGTCCTTCTCAAAGTCATGCAGATTCGCTTGCCCATTTTTCCTGCTTCCAACACACTGACTATTTACTTGCTAATATATCCCACCCCTTGACAGGTGATATTGTAAGAATATAATCAATGTTATTCACTTCACCTGTCAGTGATTTTAATGTTGTGGATGATCAGTCTATAACTATCAATGTAATAGGGACAATGATCCAAAAAGGGAACAAACTAGACTCACAGAGGTTTACCCATTCTGTTATCAGCGCCAGCACTACTGCTAAACAAGCTAGACAGCCACCTAGGGCGTAGCCACTGGCGGAACTACAGGTGTCGCTGAGGTCGCAAGTATGAGTGTACCCCCTGTGTTCAGCCTGTAAGGTAGGCCCATAATCTGACTGGCTATTCACTAAGGCAGGTTAGGCACCTGCTTGCCTAAACAGCAGGTGTCTGCTCTGACAAAATACAGTGTCTCTGGGAGGGCTGAGCATGGGCGTTGAGGGAACGCCGCATTTTCTCACTGCTCCCTCACGCACCCTCTGAGGTGATGCTGGGAGCCAGAATATGACCTCTCTCCAGCCCAGCATTACTAAATGGTGAGCGAGGGAGCAATGAAAAAAAGTAAGAAAATTCAAGCAACCCCATGCTGGATCCCAGGTAGAGGACACATAGTGTAAGAAAAATTACAAAAGTGTCATTATAAAAAGAAGAAAACACTGTAACAAGTCACCTCCCTTTTTCCCAGTGCTCCCGTATTATTTCCTCTGTGACAGTACTGGGAGGAAGTGATCCTATGTCATAAATTTTCAAGTTTCATGTTTTATGCTTTTAAAGGACCACTATAGGCACCCAGACCACTTCAGCTTAATGAAGTGGTCTGGGTGCCAGGTCCAGCTAGGGTTAACCATTTTTTTTATAAACATTGCAGTTTCAGAGAAACTGCTATGTTTATAAATGGGTTAATCCAGCCTACAGCCGCTAGAGGTGCTTGCGTGCTTCTCACTGTGAAAATCCTGCCGCGCATGCATATTCAGCCGAAGAGGAGGAGAGGAGGAGGAGAGCTCCCCACTCAGCGCTGGAGAAAGAGGTAAGTTTAACCCCTTTCTCTCCCCAGAGCCCGGCGGGAGGGGGTCCCTGAGGGTGGGGGCACCATCAGGGCACTATAGTGCCAGGAAAACGAGTATGTTTTCCTGGCACTATAGTGGTCCTTTAACTTTTTTTTTCTACAAATCCGTTTTTAAAAATCAAAGTTGACGATTTTTGTTTTGGGGGTGCAAGTAGCTGGTCTTGCCTAGCGATCAAAATAATCTAGCATCGACCCTGGCTGTAAGTAACACTGAGTTAAATAATAATGGAATTTTATTGTAGCATAGCCGTACAAGGCCAATGTTCTTAGCTACAAATGTAGATGTACTGCAGATGCACTAGGTACTAGGTACGTCCAACAAAAACGGTCCTTAAGGACCTCGGACGTACCTAGTACATCCGCGGCATTCTTAATTACTTACCTGATCGTCACCATTGCCCCGCTGACGATCAGTGTTCCTCTCATTCTGATGAGACTGTCTGACAGCTTAGACAGTCCCCCCTCGGCAAATTAGGCACCTGCGGGCCATGTGATCGCTCTAACAGAGCGGTCACATGGCCGCAATAGGCGTCCAGGCATCTGTCTGCAGGGGGACTGCCTGAACTGACTGTCAGTCTCCCTGCATCTGTTAAATAAATTTAAAAAATTGTTAGTAATTTAAAAATGTTTAAATGTATGTATGTATGTATATGTGTGTGTGTGTGTGTGTGTGTGTTTGTATATATATGTATGTGTGTGTGTGTGTGTGTATCTATATATATATATTAATATAAAAATACACTTATTAAATTACACACGTGTGTGTGTGTGTATGTGTGTATATATATATATATATATATATATATATATGAGCTATATATATATATATATATATATAATATATATAAAAACTATATATATTACTTTAAAAAATAAATAATAATTAAAAATAAATGAAAAAATTTAAAAATGATTTAAAAAACTATATATGTGTAATTTTATTCTAACTGTATTCTGATATTAATATATGTATATTTATATTAAAATACACTTAGAATGAAATATTTATCTATGTGTATATATATATAAATAAATAAAAAATAATATGAAATATACAAATGTCCATATACATAATTGCATAAATTATTTCATAAATATATACGTACACTTCAAATATATAAATATGTATATATTTTTAAATTCTACGTGCATATTTACATAATATTTTTACATAATTAAGTAATTTTATTGATTGCAATTTGGGGCACCTGTCTGACAACCCAGGCCGAAAGTCCAGAGAATATAATTTGCTAGCACTTTATTTAACCCTTTCCAAGACACCTTAAAACCTGTACATGGGGGTTACTGTTTTACTCGGGAGACTTCGCTGAACACAAATATTAGTGTTTCAAAACATTAAAACATATCACAGCGATGGTATTGTCAGTGAAAGTGACGTTTGCATTTTTCACACACAAATGGCACCTTCATTGATAATATCATTGTTCTGATACGTTTAACTGTTTTGAAACACTAATATTTGTGTTCAACGATGTCTCCAGAGTAAAACTGTACCCCCCATGCAGTGGTGTATCCTGGTTTTGTGCTGCCCTAGGCAGGACAAAACTCAGACCCGCACCACCCCCACCCAACCATTCCCCCCTGCCCCGCCTTCTAAATACACACATACATTCACTGACAGATACGCATACATTAGCTAACAGAAATACACACTCGCTAACAGAAACACACACACTCACACTCACTAACAGACACACACACTCACACACACTCACACACACTAACAGGCAAACACACACTCACTAACAGACACACACACACACACATACACTCACTAACAGACACACACACTCACACTCACTAACAGACACACACACTAACAGGCAAAAACACTCACTCTCACTAACAGACACACACACACACACTAACAGACACACACACTCGATAACAGACACACACTCAATAACAGATACACACTAACAGACACACACTAACAGACACACACACATACACTCACTAACAGACACACACACTCACACTCACTAACAGACACACACTCAGACACACACTAACAGACACACAGTCAGACACACACTAACACACACACAGTCAGACACACACTAACACACACACACATACACACAGACACTCACTCACATTAACATACTCACTTTCTTTTTTTATTTTTCATTTAACCCCCCCAGCCTCCTTACTTTTGGAAATGCTAGGGGGGTGGGGTTCTCTTTCTCCCTGGGGTCCAGTGGGGCTGCTGGGCGGGCGGCACTGGCGAGGGAGCACTTTCCCTTAAACTGTCTGCTCAGCTCCCTTGCGCGCCGGAATATGACATCATATTAGAGGGACAAAGGTTTAAAAATAATATCAGGAACTATTACTTTACTGAGAGGGTAGTGGATGCATGGAATACCCTTTTCCCGGGAGGTTAACCTCTCGCCCAGCTGTACCTGATCTATGGAGTTGGGGCTGGGGGCTAGTAAGTCTGGTAAGGGCAGTCCCTCGCTGTCCTCACAGGAAGGGGCGCATACGGCTGCCACATCGCCTGTCCGTTCAAAATAAGGTTTCAGCATGTTCACATGAAAGGCTCTGCTGATCCTTTCATCTGAACGCTTGCTATGTACGTGGTGTCACTAATTTTCTCCACCACCTTAAAAGGCCCCTGCCATGCGGCCTGAAGTTTGTCCTTTTTAGAGGGCTTCAGAGCCATCACTCGCTGCCCAATTTCCAAGACTCTATCTCGAGCCCCCCTGTTGTACCATTGCTTCTGGCGGCTCTGGGCTGCTTGCAGGTGCTCCCGGACTGATTCCGTGAGCGCCTGCAAGCGGTCCCGGAACTCCAGAATGTACTGTACGATAGGGACTCCCTCCTCACCTGTATTGCCCTCCCAGTGTTCTTGAATAAGGTCTAAGGGTCCCCGGACTTTTCTCCCATAGAGAAGTTCGAAGGGGGAGAACCCTGTAGAGGTATGAGGCACCTCACGGTAGGCAAACAGGAGGTAAGGGAGAAACCTTTCCCAGTTTGAATAGGACACTGTGAACGTTCTATGCATCTGTTTAAGGGTACCACTGAAACGCTCACATAGCCCGTTCGTCTGGGGATGGTATGGAGAGCTGAACAGGGATTTTACACCACAACTTTGCCATAACTGCTGGGTCACAGTTGCAGTTAACTGGGTTCCCTGGTCAGATAACATCTCCCTGGGGAAGCCCACCCGAGTAAATATCTTGATTAATGCCTCAGCTACAGTCTCTACCTCGATGTTGGACAGGGCTACTGCCTCTGGGTACCGGGTAGCATAGTCTACCACGGTGAGGATGTAGCGCTTCCCAGAGGTGCTGGGCTTGCTAAGTGGGCCTATAAGGTCTATAGCTACTCTGTGAAAGGGTTCCTCAATAATGGGTAACAGGTGAAGCTTGGCCCTTTGGCGATCTCGCCTCCTCCCTGTCCTTTGACACACGGCACAGGTCCTGCAATAAATTTTGATATCTTTGGATATCCCTGGCCAGAAAAATGTTTGGGTCAATCTATCTCTGGATTTGGTAACCCCTAAATGGCCGGCTAAGGGGTTATCATGGCTCAACTTAAGTAATTCTGCCCTGAACTTCCGGGGTACCACTAACTGCCGCTTAGAGACTTGGGTGTCACCTCTCCCCCGTGACCCGGTAAAACACTCCTGACTCTGATCAACCTGAGGTTTGTCGGCCTCCCTTCGGTACCCTGCTAGTGTGGGGTCACCCCTTTGCTCTTGTTCAAAACCTGCAGGGGTATCCCAGAATGGGGTGGGGGTAGGGGAAGGGACTGAGGGTCCTAACTGAGGTTCCTTGGAGTGTGCTGGTTCTTCTCTGCGAGCTTGAGCCCTGGTAGTCACGGGAAATGACCCAGTCATTGAGCTGCGAGTGAGCTGGGAGGTCATGCACCCCACATCGTTGCCTAGTAATACATCCGCAGGAAGGTCTTTCATAAGGCCAACATCCAAATGCCTGTTTCCCGAGCCCCAATCCAGGTGGACTCGGGCCATGGGGAGCTTGCGTATGGCTCCCCCTGCAACTTTGACAGCCACTGTTTTAGGGATCCGGGCTTGGGCCCACACTATGGGGGGTTGTATCAGTGTGAGTGTGGCTCCAGTGTCTGTCATAGCCGGGACATCGACACCTTCTAGGGTAACCCACTGCCGGTGATGATCTCTGTTGTCGCTGGCTGCTTGTGCAGGGTTCACCTCATGGAGTGTAGTCCACTGTTCCTCTTGGTGCCCAGAGCCCGTGAATTCCTCGGGTTGGTAACAATGGGCAGCGGCTCGATTATGCTGGGGTGCAGGCCGGTCCCAATTCCCTCGGGACCGGTTGGAGCAGTGTTGTTTGATGTGTCCGGGTTGCTGTCATATAAATCTCTCTTAATCATGGAACGCTCACCTCCCCTTGCCCTTCCACATTCCCTCCCCCAAGCATGCCACATTGACCAGTCACCCCCCAACCATGCCACACCACCCTGTCAGATTAATCCTCCCAATTCTATCACACTTACCTCCCCTCACCCTGTCACACTCCCTCCTTCAACAATGTCATACTCACCCCCCAAACTCTGTCACACTCGCCGCCCAACCCTGCCTCATTTACCCTTCTGACCCTGTCACACTCACCTTGTCATAGTTACCCTTTACCCAACCTGTCACACTCACCTCCTGAAGACAATCATAATACACACACACACAGTCATAAAACATAGCTTCACCATAAACACAATGCATAAAGGCCACAGGCAGCCCCCAATACACATAACGTACTGCAAGCAGTTACCCAACACACATACAGCCCCAGACACAAACAAACATATGGTCACAGAGACATACATTCAAATACAAAGATATTCACTGTAAAACACTTACGGTGATATTTATTAATGGCCACACTGACTCTGATTATTGTTATTAATAACAGGCAAACTTATTGTAATGTTAATTAATGGGCACCTTGCTTGGCATATGTTAAATGGGCAAACTGACTGTGGTATATTTTTAATGGGAAAACTGACTGTGGCATGTTCTGTGGGGCAAAGTAACACTGGCAACAGGCAAGTTTTGTGTGTTAAATTGTCACTGTGCCAATTATGGAGCAATGTGGGAATGGACATGCGTTAATGTGAAAGGGGGGGGGGTTGGGGGTAGTGTGACAGTGTGGCAAGCGCTGTGGCAGCTGTTTTACCCTTTTGCAAGTGCTGTGGGGGCAGTGTGGCCTCTTGGCAAGTTTGCTGGTGCATGGTGACTCTGTGGCAATATATTTATGTTTGTTGTGTTCTACAGAATTCTGTGAATAGCTTTGGTGTGGCTTCAGTGAAAAAAAAATGGGCAGAACTGATTTTTGAAGGGATTTTGTGTGTGTGTGCAAGCGTGTTAGGATGGAGGGTGTGATTGCATGCTAGAGAGTTGGAGGGCGGCAGCCAGGGTGCCCAAGTAAATGCTTGCACAGGGTCCCATCAATATTAAAGAGGGCCCTGTTTTTCACACACAAACAAATAAAAAATGCTAACTTTGGCCAATGTTAGTGGCTACTAAAAAAGACTGGACATACTCCATATTGAATACCCTGGGTTGTCTACTTAAATAAATAATATACATGTGAGGTGTGATTTATGACAGATAACAGTGTGACAATGTATCTATTGATAAATTTTAAAAATATATATTTTGAAACAGCAGTGTCCTACTTGTATTTATAACCCTATAACATGCAAATAAAAAAGCTAAGTACATGTTGACATTGGGTATTTCTAAACTCAAGACAAAATTTAGAAACTATTTAGCATTGGTGTTTTTTGGCAGTTGTAGATGCGTAACACATTTTAGGGCGGTCAAAATTCGAAAAGGTGTTTTTTTTGAATTTTTTCATATTTTATAAAAAATTTTATAGCAATTTATATGATGATGAAAATAATGGTATCTTTAGAAGGACCATTTAATGGTGAGAAAAACAGTATATAATATGTGTGGGTACAGTAAATGAGTAAGAGGAAAATTACAGCTAAACACAAACACTGCAGAAATGTAAAAACAGCCCTGGTCCTTAACGGTAAGAAAATTTAAAAACGGTCTGGTCACTATGGGGTTAAAGGACCATTACAGGCACCATAATGACTTCATTGAGATGAAGCCATTATGGTGCCTGGAGTGTCTCTTTAACCCCTTACGGACACATGACATGTGTGACATGTCATGATTCCCTTTTATTCCAGAAGTTTGGTCCTTAAGGGGTTAAGGAAGCACTAATCAAATAACGGATCAGACATGAAGATAAGCCAGACAATTCTCTCCCCCACTCTCTCAGTGGATATTGCCACTGTCACCTCTATGTGCAGCTGATGTGACACAAACACGTTTCACATTTTGCTATTTTGTCACCAACCCTGTCAGATCCAGTAGCAAGCTTGAAGCAGATTAACCGTTCTTGCTATATTATATTAAATGTTAGGTTAAAACAATGGTAGATACAAGTAAGCACAGTGGGGAGGCACACTAATGGAAAATGTCATACCTTTACTAGCACCAAATTTACTTACCTGTGTTGAGATATATTTAGAATTTGTACCGATATGTCAAATTGTTTTGAGCAATAAAACCTGTCAATATACCTGGAAAAAACTGTGGGTTCAAGTAATAAAAATTGTATAATGTCCCTTTAGGAATTATCTTAAGATTGCCATTTTGGGGAGATCCTTCCGATGAAAATTGCTTTGAAGATGCTATATACTGGGAGGTAAGGACAGACAGACAGACTACATCATCATAGTAACAGTTCTTGATTTTTTTTTTATGTTAGTTCTAATCTTTTTCAGGTTTCCTGTTACATATTCTTAAAAGTAAAGATTTGTAAATGATGTCTGAGAGACACAATGTTGCCTTTATAGTATTGCAATAAGTGTCATTAGGACGAACCATGGCTGCCTGGTTTCCCCTATACATTATATCCCTGCTGTAAGGCATCAGACCATCTTTCTCATGTTACATGTGCCGGTTCCCTCATCAATGTCTGTGTTTTGTTTTTGTTTTTGTCTTTCTAAACCTTGCAATCATGTTCTCCTTGTTTTGGGGATGTCTATGTCCTATTCCAGTGTTGTCGCATTATCCTTCATACAAGCTTTCCATGGCCACATTCCTGAGACCCATTCAGACATTGTGCATTTTGAAAGTGATCAAATTCTGATATTGACTTTGAAAATAGCCTGCGTTATATGTGTTAAGTTTTCAAATTGCTTCTTGTCGTCACACCGTCCGGTGCACTTTTTGCAAAATCCGTCAAAATAGGAAATACATCAGTAATAGTCCTTATGAACAATGTGGCCTATAATGTTTCAGGACTCCTGATTAAGAGAATTTCATTCCCTAAAAAACAAAATGTTGCAAAACAGAAACTGAATTGCAATTTATGTGAAATAATGTGATTACAACTCAATTTTTGCAAATCAGTTCAAAGGACCAGTAATACATCTTTCTGTCCCCGTCTTGGCTTTCTGTGTTGATTAGTTGGCTTTTTGCCAGTGCCTTGTGAGCTAGCGGCTGGTGCAATGCTTCTAAGCTCCTAGCCAACAAGGGAAATAGTGGAGAACACCTGCAGGGCTTTATATTATCCAAAACGTATGTTTATTAGACTACTGGATAGCAGAACTGTTAATGGAGCAGAGTCAAACTGTTCTTTTTCACATTGAGGCCAATGAGTATTTTGGTACCAGTATCTTTTGAAAGTGACAAATCACAACTGCTGTTTTCATTCTTGCCACTAGATGGCAGTAAAACACAACTAAATTATTGCTTTTTATCTGTAAGGGCATCTTTAGAAGATTGTTGAGTCCAAATTAAATTTGCTGATGGTTTGATCAAGACATTGCAGGTTATTCATTACCAATGTTATTCACTAAAGTGAGAATTGTCAGGCATGCAGAGTGAATTTCAAATTTAAGGCCAGCATAGCCAAACTGGTACAAGTTAGCTATTCTTCCAGTTCAACTAATTTAGTCTTTAATCTAAACTTCGCTTTGAATTCCTGACAATTATCACATTAGTGAATAACCGCGTAAGCATTGAATTGTGTCTGTAAGAACAAAATTTCCAGATTTCAACTGTATTTGGTAATTTCATAAATACTACCTGCAAATACAGTCAAATTCTGTCTTATGGCGGATAGAGGCTGACAGCCATGCTAACCAGTCACACATCGTGAGAGCTCTACAAAGAAACACTCTAATGTTGCACTGATACCCGACTTATGCACTAGAAATCGACTGCTATGTTTCCCGGGGACTGGAAAAGTTGGTGGCTGATTTGTCAGTGCCTCTGAATGAGATCAACCTGGGGCAGACCTACAAGGAACCGGTAACTACAAGAGGCCTACTCAAAGTTGGTGAGAGGGAGATGGCTGACCCCTCAACATACTCCTTCATATTACTTCTGAGGTCTCCCTTCAATCTCCTGCTGGTGAGGGATATCCCAGTACTTTCTATCCATACTGCAGTGGCACTGTTCCAGCTGTCTATATCACCAGTAACATCAATCCTGTTGCTTGCACGATGGCAGACACCAAATGCAGACCCATGCCTTGAGACCTGCTATCCTCTGTACTGGATAAATTGGATTGACTGTTTGCCGACTTCTGGCTTAACCAGCCAGTTGCCTGGATGCTAGAGAGGTAGTCCCACTGGCACCTACTTGACCTCCAACCACTCAGCGGACGAAATCTTCAGCCCAGAATGGAGGTACCCACAAGAGAGTATCTATCTTGAAAGTAACTAAGTGGCAAATGCAGACGATGCCATGATCTCACATGCGGAGATGTGCTGAGAGCCAAGCTCCTATCAACCTTTACATTTCTGAGCCGAATCCCTGTGCCAGCCGGACATGGTTGCAGTGCTTGCCAGTGCCGCAATTCCAGGTGCCTGTGCGCTGTCTCTCGCACACCTCCAAATCAGAAATCTCTGCTCTAATTGGGCTAGTGCTCCAATGGCGGACCACTGCCATGCTGGACTGTGCTGTGTGTCCGGAGGGCAGAGGGTGACCCAGGATAGATTAATGACGATGCTTGCCTGGTTTTACATCTATCCACTTTCTCTCACACGCAGGTGACCAGATCCACCATGTTTACAGGGACACATATAATTTTGACATCTTTATGAAAACGCATGAAAAGAATTGCCCTGCAATATGTATATTGCATATTATGCAGGATTCTTCATTGCCTAATTGCTTAATCTTATGTACCTTCTTCTGAATTCTACATACTACAGGGCTACCCTTTTCATGTGCTCTATATGTATATATGATATGTGTCCCAGAAAACATGGTGGATTTGGTCACCCTGCTCATAAGGGACATTCTCACTATCTTCACCGGTCTAACCTCTGCTTTTGACACCAAGACCCCTAGCATGTGTTCAACTCATATTGTATGTTCCTCTGCCAATGATTAGCACCATGCTATCTGTTATGTTTTCAGAGCACTAAATATTCATCTTGACATACTGCTATTTTCATAATAGTGCAGTGATTCAGACATGTATCATGCTCCTCTTTTTACTACTGTATAATGCTACCATTTACTATGTTTTCGTTCTTCTGTAACAATAACCATGCACTACAAAAATAATGAATTACGGGGGTAGAGCTTGACCTTCTAGCTGAGCAGATGTGAGGCACACAAGCTTGTGCATATTTGGCTGATCTGAGGGTGTTTACCCCGACCAGGGAGCTAAGACAGCGACCAAAGTGGGCTACATTGGTCAGAGAATCCCGGACATGTCCCATGTCTTAACTCCACCAGGAACCCGAGAACTCTTGTTGAGGCCTGTTGCGGATGGAGTGGGGGAGAAGCGGCCTATCTTCCCACTCACTATTTGCCGACAGTGACATGCTGTGCTCCTATCCTCCCTCTGGACTGGCAGGGGATATCCCGGTCCTCACTGGACTGTCTTTCACCGTATCAGCTTCACCTATAAGCTCTTAAAGGGTTAATACTGTCACATCATGCCATGTTCTGCGGAGATGTCTGGCTTTGGCTTCTGGTATCCAGTACTGTTTTTTTCTGGTTTTCTATTCTGTGTCTGGTTTTCTTTATGCCCGGTTTTTCTGGGTTCATTCCATTATTCCATCCCTGGGATTCCTAGTCTCCAGGTTTCCTTTAAATGTTTGTTTTATGTTGCCACACCCGTTTGTTTTCCATTTTCCTTTTGTTTCAGTCTGGACCTGCAGCAGTGTTTCAAGTCTCTGCCCTTTCTTGCAGGTAAGTGCTATTGTGATTTAGTATGGTTCTTTTAGCGAACATTAGGCAGTGTAGGACCTGCCGAATATGGGGTACATTGGCGTTGTGGCAGGCTTATGCAATGTATGATCATATCATGTAACTAAATCCCCATACCTTTCATATATAGTGCTTAGTTATGTCTCCTCTTGTTTTGCCTATTTTAACTTGTCTTGTTTTATTTTGTAATCCCAGTTCATGTACAGTCCTTTCCTACTCCTGTTTAGTTAATGTTCACTTATGTATTGTGTACATGTTCTGGGTTCTGCTTTCTGTCCCGCTCTGGTTCTGGGTTCTATTAGTTCAGTCTTGTTTTCATGTTTGGTGACTATCCTAGCCTTGCCTTGTTTCTGTACCGGATACATGTCTGCTGCAGAGCCCCCCTATCCAGTGCCTGGGAGGTCTGCATATCAAACTCCTAGTTCCTGGAATCCGCTGTAGCTGCATCAGGGTTCTGGTATGTGGCCGCGCAAATGCTGGTGCTCAACGCCAGAGGACGTGTGGTTACCCTGCACCAGGCCCTGGTAATCCACTTCCACGCTGGAGACTCCCAACTTTTCATCAGGCACTCAGGGGTCCCGATTTCCGTACCGCCACCTGTGACAAAGTCTGGGTCCTGGGCACCAGACCGCCACCCATGACAAATACTATCCCAGACTCCTGCCACTACCACTCAAGATGGTGACGAACTGGATGCAATATTTGACCGGTTCTGGGCGACACTGAAGGCACGCGTGGCAGCGACATCAAATTAACCTCTGAGGGGCGGGGCCGGGCCGACTGGTTGCCATCCACATGGGCTCCACCAACAAACCGCCCGAAACAGCACCAAACATAACCCAAACCCACTCAAAAAAAGCAAAACTTGCCGCATCTGAAAGGAGGAAAGCTCCGACACCTACCCGATACCTGCATGAAGCTGATCGTGTGGCGGGCGGGCAGAGAGGACTGGGTCTGGCCTACATGTGGCCTCTGAGCACCGGCCGCCATTGCCGTAAAATGGCGCAACACATAGCCAACCCACTGCAGGGCAAGCATCCCTGGCGTCGGGAGACCCTTGGCCCGGGGCACCGCCCCGCTTCCCCCCCCTGGCCGGCGGGGGATATCCCGGCCACATGGTGGCGACAGGTACCACAACGGGAGCCCCCACGTGGACATTATGCCGACTACCTAAACTGGCAATGGCAAAGAGACAGCCGGCCAGCTGAACTGGACATCAACACCGAGGAGAAATATACTAAACTGTGAAATTATCCCGGCAGGGACAGAGGAGAATCGAGTTGACACAGAAGCTCAGGAGGTTGGGGACCCGACGCAGCTGCGCCATACTACCGACATGGTTTCTCCTCAAAGGCACCATTGAAAGAGGAGTGCAGAGGCACCAAAGGAGACAACTCACCGAAGGGAGACGACATGGACGGCTGGGGCGGACCCCGGTGCTGCCGGGCCCCTGATGGACCTCCCGCAATGCCTGCCGACCCGCAGGAAAAGTGAGTGTCCGGGCCTCTGGGTCTGGGAGGTCCCCAGAGTGCCATGTCCCTGAAGCCGAGAGCACTGTGGGGTGGGTCTGCGCGGCCCTCCCAGCGGACCAGTGGCTGGGAGCGGCGTGCACCGGTTCCAAGTGTGAGGCCGGTACCGGGAGAAACACAGGGACACAATCTTCACTGGGTCTGGGGCGGTGATGGGGAGGTGCAGGGAGCGGGTGACCCGTGGACTCTAGGTGTGGGGGTACAGCGGACCCTTTCTGCCCCCGAGTGCCCACAGCATTGCGGAGGACTCAGGTGCTGGGCTGGGACCATCCCAGGGGGACACTGACGGAGACCCGGCGTCCCGGGAGGCGCACCACGGCCAAGCCATGTGAGGCCCTTATCGGACAGACATTACGAACAGCTCTGCTCCTACACTGTTATAGTTATCATAGTTATATGTTTATGCATTCCCTAATATCTCATGCCAGAAATATGACATGCCATGAGCCACCAATGCACCCTACATAATTGGTTTGTTGAAGCGTTATGGGATGAAAACGGTGGTAAAAGTCACTTACCACTGCGTACATGACAACCTGATAGCTCTAGTATATATTGCTGCACAACAGCTTAAACACAAACATACTCCTTATGTTAAAAGTTTGAAAGTTATTATTTTTAATTGGGTTTATCACCAATTACATATGCTGTGTTATATATATGACCCTCGAGATGTTATTAATATAGCGAGTTATTTACAGATTAATTTAATAATTCACAGTACTTAAGCTGCACTGTTAAATACTTCTCACAAGCCTGATAAGAATGAAGCTGCATTACCTGTTAAGGCCAAACTTGGCAATGTTACATGGCCCCCTTTTTTACATTTTTGAATGTCTGACCATTATGTTACCACTATTAGTTATATCTAACATAAATGTGTCTTGTTTAAGCTTTCTTTACTTAACGTAATACACAGGTAAATAGCTCTGGCCTAGGCGGCATGCACACACGAAAAAGATATCCAAATGTGGAGCATAGTATTTGCGATTTATAATGTCATGATTATGCCTCCTCTAAAGTATTATACGAATATAAGGCTTTAACCATTGCAGCAGGCACACACGGAATAGACGTTCAGATGTTGAGAGTGGCATACCATTGTCCATGCTAAAACAGATGCGTTTACGTGTCATAATTCAGCGGTGAAACGACTATGTTTTCCGGCCACATTGCCCCATTGGGCATTAGGTTAATGTCATTTACTACCGCTTCCTTAAAAGGCATCATATTGCCATTAAGACATACCCAGATATATAATAACTGAACTTGATAAATCTAAATGATTCGAAATGCACGCTTTCAAGTAGGCGACTATCTGCTTTTATATACCTGTTCAGATCTACAAACCTCTGCGTAGGCGATTATTTGTATTAGCAGAAAAATGTTTGATACCCGCATTGCTGTTGTGCTGACAAACATATTTAATACAAATGAACCTCTGACAGCTGTTTGGAGGAGCAAGCAGCAGAGTGAGAGGGGACTTTCACTGCTTAAGGGCCTCAGTATTGAAACTCTCTAACTTTGGTGAAAAACCATCTCACTATTCTAATTTTGCTTATCTTTGGCACATTGTCTTATATTTTAGCATGTATTCATTACTACTTATTACTTGCGACCATCTTGACTAGCTAGCTATTCTTGAGGCAAGCTTGTACTAACATGCATGTTTTGCTAGTCCTTAGTACTCTTGTTTAACACGTAAAAGAGAATGATCATATATGGCTAGCCTGTATTTCTTGGTTATTGATAACCAGTGGCATTAAAGCTACTCTTTTACAAGTTAACTTGTTCAACATGTTTAATCCCTGTCACATCTAGTTTATTTCACACAGATCTAGAGGGCAATCGAAGTATATGAGCTAAATTCCTGTTTTTGTTTCTTACCGCAACATGTGAGCCTAGCCTAACCCGCTAAGCCTACTCACGTACTGTATTTGTCTAGACCAGTGGCGGATCCAGAGCCTGATCTCGGGAGGGGCACTTGTAGATTATTTAAATAAATAATCCAGGCACAATAACCACTACAGCTCAGTGTAGTAGTTATGGTGTCAGTAGTGCCAGGATTCCACCCCAGAGTAAGTAGTCATACTGTTTTAGAACAGTTTGACAACTTACCTGGGGTCTACTGGGATATAGGGTATAGGAGCAGTGGTGTGTGTTAAGGGTGAAGTGTGTGAGTGCGGCAGTGTATGTCAGGGACAGTGTTTGTGGGGCAGTGTGTGTATGGGGACAGTGTTTGTGGGGCAGTGTGTGCGTATGGGGGCAGTGTGTGTATTGGGACAGTGTTTGTGGGGCAGTGTGTGTATGGGGGCAGTGTGTGTATGGGGATAGTGTTTGTGGGGCAGTGTGTGTATGGGGGCAGTGTGTGTATTGGGACAGTGTTTGTGGGGCAGTGTGTGAATGGGGACAGTGTGTGTATGGGGATAGTGTTTGTGGGGCAGTGTGTGTATGGGGACAGTGTGTGTATGGGGGACAGTGTTTGTGGGGCAGTGTGTGTATGGGGACAGTGTGTGTATGGAGGGGCAGTGTGTATATGGGGACAATGTTTGTGGGGAAGTGTGTGTATGGGGGCAGTGTGTGTGTATGGGGACAGTGTTTGTGGGGCAGTGTGTGTATGGAGAGAGTGTTTGTGGGGCAGTGTGTGTATGGGGGGCAATGTACGTATGGGGACAGTGTTTGTGGGGCAGTGTGTGTATGGGGACGCAGTGTGT
>OW240914.1:87493278-87525345 GCA_933207985.1 Pelobates cultripes | reverse complement strand
AGATCATTTATTAGATGTTTAATTCTGCTTAATCTCAGTACAGAAGATGTAGTTATGTATGCTTTTTTTAAATCCTATTTGATGATGTCACAATACTCATCGGTATATAATTGGGTTAGTCACAAATATAATTGTTCAACATACAAAATACCCCTAGCTCTAAGGATTGTTTTCAGGCACAGCCTACTACTTGCCATGCTGGTGTCAAAAAATGGGCTCTGGGTATCACAAAAATCCCTGGGAAGACTGAGCCCAGGACAAACATATCATTAACCTATAGCTGTATTTCCCCATTTTAATCAAATTAGTTCCCAAAGGTGCAGGTTTATACAAATATCACAAAGTGAATCAATTCTGTGCAGCTATAAGAGGGGGGAGGGGAGGGGGCTGATTATCACTCCCCAGTGATACAGTTTACCGATATGGTTAAATGGCAGGTGAACAAAAAACGGGTCACATTGTGTTCTGCTCCACCTGAATGATGCAATAATGGAACATTGTGCCAGGTCATAGGATTCCATCATTTCTTTTTCCTTCTGAAATCCCATGTATAATTTATTCTGAGGGGGTGGGATATAAAATAAAAATAATTTAATTAATTTAAAAATATATATATATATATATATAATTTTCTTTTCTTTTTCCATTTTCATTCATTCTCTTTCTCTCTCTTTCTTGATAAAGAATTGTTTCTAGATAAGTACCCCTTGTGTGTGTGAAGGGGTTAATCCTGTAGCAGTGTGTGCTCTTTTGCAGCCATCTTTGTGTGTGCCTGCCTTGATGGCAGAGAATAGAGCTATCTTGCCATTCTCCCAGTTTGTACAATGCCAGTAGGAGTTGGGATTTAATCAATACCCATGTTCTAATGACAGAGTGCACTTCTTCCCTTCTGTCTGAGCTAAAACAAATTCCTATTATTAATTCTTCTTCCATTCTACACGATCATTGTTGGAAATCCAGCTGGTTATTGGGACGAGTTAACTCATGCGGTGCCAGATACTTCCTTTCCATCTCTGCCCACGGAATGCCAGACACACACACACACACACATTATATTATATACAATATGAGCGTGTCTCCAGAAAAGTTGTTCTTTAACACTTTCAATGTCAGAGTAAAGATGCAGCCTTGCTGAGCGTTGTCAGATGTTTTACCATTTTTTTTTTTTAAAGAGTGGGGTGAACATGTTAGAGGGTTCACTAAAGCAATTTCAATTAGGTGAATATTTCAATTTTTGGTATTCTAGTAAAAGAATATTTAGAAGAATATTTAAGAATATTTAGTAAAATAGTAAAAGAATATTTAGAATATTTAAGAATGTTTAGTAAAATATAATATATAATATATATATATATATTTTATTATTATTATTATTATTATTATTTTGTTGCTTCTGCATGTTTCAGTTGGTTAGAGAACACAGGATAACTTGCTAACCACAGATCTTTGTAGATCTAACATTTACACCCCAGATATTTTTTTCCTGCATTTCCCATGATGCACAGCCAGACTTTGAGCTGGGTTACCAGGATTTGACATTACTTCTCTGGTATGTAGGAACTGATTTCTCATAATCAGTAGTAAATGAATAAATAGACATTTCAGTTGATGCATTTGCTAAGTAAGGATGTGGCTGGTGTTCACTGTAGTGCTTACAGTGTACCGTTGGAAATAAAATGGTTGTTATATCATACAAACACAACTGCTTCTTCTAATTGATATATGTGTTTTTTTTGTTTTGTTTTTTCAATAAACAGCGTCAAACATTATATATTTGTTATTTTTCAAAACCATATCCATTGTAGACATATAATAAACCTTCCTACTCTGTATCCAGCTGTATATGCTCTATATACAGCTCATCATTTGTTAACCCCAGTGATTGCTGTGCTGGGTACCATACAATAAATATATACCTACATTATTAGTGATACTTAGAAGCTAAATAGCGCTATGTGGTTGGAATGATGCAGGTCATAAATAGGACTAACAAATAGACACTAGATGTTTAAGAATGTACACATGTAAGTGGGTAATGTGTGAATGTGCAACATTTTTCTATTAATAAATATATATTTACATTAAAAACAACATGAATGGGCATTGCAGGGGCACAGGAGAGACAAAACAAGATGCTATATCTGACCTGGCTTCCTTTGTGCGCTAGAGGGCGCCCTAGAGACATATTGGAACATAAATCTGATTTGACACCATTTCATAGACATGCACTGGGGACAACCGTGGTTAACGTACCCCCATGTGTTAATGTGTGTTTCACTGTAGCATATTGTGCTCTGTACACATCTCTATCAAACTGTAATAGAGTGCAGGTGCCAATCAATCAGAATGCTAACCTGATCCTTATTCTTGTGGATAGAACACTGTTTTTTTGTTCTCACATGTTTAAATGTGATCACTGGGCATGGGAACGGTTAATTTAAAACATCTGCAATATGGTTTAACACACACAGGTCGGTGTACTGAGCCATACATAGAGATATGTCTGTATCCTTGCAGTATAGTGCTTGTTCTCTCAGAGCAGGATGGCTGCAGTCTTATCAATAAACACCAGTCCTAGGGTATGATCTGTGCCCTCTATCTGGGTCTCTAACACCTGACCCCATAGCTGGATTGGTCCAGCTTCCTCTAGTTGAAAATCTGCATCCTTGACTCTAATTCAAGTGCCAGAGTTGATTGAGAGTTAATTGAAAAAAAAAAAGGGGGGGGGGGAGGAAAGGAGGAGGTGAGAATGTCTGTCTCTTTTGTGCCATTGAACAACCACAATAAACCATCTCCTCTCACTTTATCCCCACAATCTGCAGTGTAACACAATGACAGTGATTATTGTCTGAAAGTCAATATTTTTATTTATCAAAATATATGCCCAGTCGGCTGCTATTAGCTAAATGTAGCTAATAAAACATTCTAGACCAGTGTGTTAAAGGAGATACATGTGAAACATCTGAAACTTAATTTTGTTGACTATTGAGCACAGCATCCCTACATCCCAATGTCCTCTTCGTTAATTGTATCAATGGAACAGTATCATAGCATCCCTCTACTCCCCATTAACCTTCTCTAAGGAGCATCTATTGCTGTGTTATTCAATTTACAACAGCATGCATAGTAACACTCACTCCAAATGCTACTAATTAATTAGTACATCACTTCATGGGAATTCTATTGCTGTTTTTAGAGTATTGCTACTACAAATACAACAATCAGTACTACTGCTATTAGTATAGCAATCAGTACTACTACTACAACAGCAATATCATTAATTATTATTATTGGAAACATTTGCACTACTACACTGCAACAGTAATATCACCAATTATTATTATAGTAACAATCAGTACTAATGCTACAATATCAATATCACCAATTACTATTATAGTAACAATCAGTACTAATACAACATCAATATCACCAATTATTATTATAATAACTCTCAGTTCTACTACTACATCAATATCACTACTTACTATTATAGTAACAATCAGTACTAATACTACAACATCAATATCACTAATTACTATTATAGTAACTCTCAGTACTAATGCTACAACATCAATATCACTAATTACTATTATAGTAACTCTCAGTACTAATACTACAACATCAATATCACTAATTACTATTATAGTAACAATCAGTACTAATACTACAACCTCAATATCACTAATTACTATTATAGTAACTCTCAGTACTAATGCTACAACATCAATATCACTTATTACTATTATAGTAACAATCAGTACTAATACTACAACCTCAATATCACTAATTACTATTATAGTAACTCTCAGTACTAATGCTACAACATCAATATCACTTATTACTATTATAGTAACAATCAGTACTAATGCTACAACATCAATATCACTAATTACTATTATAGTAACTCTCAGTACTAATACTACAACATCAATATCACTAATTACTATTATAGTAACTCTCAGTACTAATACTACAACATCAATATCACTAATTACTATTATAGTAACTCTCAGTACTAATACTACAACATCAATATCACTAATTACTATTATAGTGACAATCAGTACTAATACTACAACATCTATATCACCAATTACTATTATAGTGACAATCAGTACTAATACTACAACATCAATATCACTAATTACTATTATAGTAACTCTCAGTACTAATACTACAACAGCAATATCACCAATTACTATTATAGTAACAATCAGTACTAATACTACAACATGAATATCACCAATTAATATTATAGTAACAATCAGTACTAATACTACAACAGCAATATCACCAATTATTATTATAGTAACAATCAGTACTAATACTACAACAGCAATATCACCAATTATTATTATAATAACAATCCGTAATACTTTTTTGACCCCACCCCCTTGCCGATTTACATGTTTCTGTTCCTGATCCTATAGTGATCCTTTAATGCTCTAGCCATCAGAAATACTTCTATTACTGCAACAGCGATATCACAAATTACTATTACTGTAACAATTTAGGGTTATTGCAACATTTTATACTACTGTGTATTCCACAGCATGAAGAACATGAACAATTAAAGGAACACTATAGTTACCTACACAACTTTAGCTCAATAAAGCAGTTTTAGTGCATAGATCATGCCTCTCAGGTTTCACTGCTCAATTCACTGCCATTTAGGAGTTAAATCACTGTTTCTGTTTATGCAGCCCTTGCCACACCTCCCCGGCTATGATTGACAAAGCCTGCATGAAAAAGCTGGTTTCACTTTCAATCAGATGTAATTTACCTTAAACAATTTTATCTCTTGCTTTGTAAATTGAACTTTAACCAGATCCAGGAGGCTTTTGCAGGGTCTATAAAGCTATTAACTTAGCAGGGGATAAGACAATCTAAATTAAACAGAACCTGCAATAAAGAAAGGATAAACTTTAGATGACTCTTTACAGGAAGTGTTTAGGAAGGCTGTGCAAGTCACATGCAGGAAGGTGTGACTAGGGTTCATAAACAAAGTGATTTAACTCCTAAATGGCAGAGAATTGAACAGTGAGACTGCAGGGACATGATCTATACACAAAAACTGTTTCATTAAACTAAAGTTGTTTTGGTGACTGTAATGTCCCTTTAATCTTACAGCAGGAATCAGTACTCCTATTGCCCAAATTACAATCTTAGTATTTGCTATTACTGCAACATACTCTACTTCTGTATGAACTGTACGACTGTAATAGCAATAGCCACAATTGCTATTGCTGCAAAAATGTATATTATTGCCATATTTAGGTCCACTATATAGGCTAGTCAGTAGTAATATCAACAATTAACTATACTAAACTATTTAATATTGCTATATATATAAAACTTCAATCATAATATTAATAATGGCTATTACCTCAACCAATAGCACTATGACTACAATAATAGTAGCATTAATTACTGATATTGTAATACCACCAATTACTGTAATAATTACTCCTGCTGCTACTTTAATAATTATATTAACAATTACTATTGTAGTAGCCACCATTGCAGTAGCCAATGCAAATAATTATCAGTAATTAGTGTTTTAACTATCATTTTAATAACAGTCATATCTAGTACTGACATGTAAGTTTGTCTTTTATTGGTGTAATATTAAATATTGCTTACTACGTCAATAATAATAGCATTGTCATCTAACCGCAACTCTCTGTTTAGTGACTAAACCTAAAGGATATATCGGTAAACAATGACTAGTGAGAAGGGAATTACAAATGTAAATGTGCGTCTTGGAGAGATTGGAAATGGAATTGAATCACGTCAATTAGACTAAGCTTGAAGGTAGATGCTCATACAACATTAAATGGATTCCCTATACAGGTATTTCTTAGTCCCACACTGTAGAGCATAATATTTAATATCCCTTTTTCCTAGAAAGGGACGTGGTTGTCTCTGTATAAATGCAATAGTTGAGAGAAATGGAATAGGAACATAGAATGTGACGGCAGATAAGAACCATTCGGTTTATCTAGTGGTCCCAAATTTTTAAATACTTTTATTAGTCACTGGCCTTATCTTATAGTTAGGATAGCCTTATGCCTATCCCACGCATGCTTAAACTCCTTTACTGTGTTAACCTCTACCACTTCAGCTGGAAGGCTATTCCATCCATCCACTACCCTCTCAGTAAAGTAATACTTCCGGATATTATCATAGCATAACTGTAAAAGAATTAATATGTGCTTATCTGCAAAATTATTCTCACAAGAAACTGGCACCTGTCATGGTTGAATATATTTATTACCTGTTATGTATTAAATTTATATATGTGTGTGTGTGTGTATATATATATATATATATATATATATATATATATATATATATATATATATATATATATATATATAGTTTGTATATTGTATTTTTAAAATATTGTATCACGTCACTGCTGTACTCTCACTCATTGAAGTCTATGGAGGATCCCGAAAGATCATCCATAAACAAAGCTAATGTCTATGGAGCTCCACCCAGTGCCTAGAAGTGTCAGGCAGAGGGAACATATAGAGAAAATAGTCCCTATGTTGTCTCAGTATATCACTTGATGGGTTTGGAATTGCAGGGGAATTTTGACACAGTCAAAATGAGTATTTCATTAAAATACTATCTTTATGAAAAACTAATTTTTTTTCATATGAGTATATTCATAAATACTGCCGCTTTAAACAATTTAAATCACTCAGAAAAAGGATTTGATATAAAATACTTTAGCCCCTTAAGGACACATGACATGTGTGACATGTCATGATTCCGTTTTATTCCAGAAGTTTGGTCCTTAAGGGGTTAAAGCATGGGTTCCCAATTAATTTTTCCTGTGGAACCCTTTGACATAGTGTATCAACATCGTGGAAAATAATTGCGCTGTTTTTTCTTTGTGCCGGTGTGTGTCTGTGTGTCAAGGTGTGTGTATCAGTGTTTGTATGTGCCAGTGTGTGTATCTGTGTGTCAATGTGTATCTGGGTGTGTGTGTATATATCTGACACACAGATACACTGGCACATAGTGGCACACAGATAAACACACTGACACACAGTGTGTATATCTGTGTGTGTGTGTGTGTGTGTGTGTGTGTATGTATCTGTGTGTCAAAGTATGTGTATCTGTGTTTGTATGTGCTTGTGTGTGTCTGTGTATCAAGGTGTGTGTATCTGTGTTTGTATGTGCGCGTGTGTGTATATGTGTATCAGTGTGTATGAATCTGACACACAGATACACACACACTGGCACATAGTGGCACACAGATACACACACTGACACATAGATACACACACGTTGACACACAGTGTGTGTGTGCATGTATCTGTGTGTCAAGCTGTGTGTATCTATGTGTCAAAGTGTGTGTATCTGTGTTTGTATGGGTCAGTGTGTATCTGTGTGTGTGTGTGTATGTATCTGACACACAGATACACACACTGGCACATAGTGGCAAACAGATACACACACACACTAAGATGCACAAAGTGTCATATATACACACACTTGCACCCACAGATACACACACTGGCACATACATGCAATCAGATACACACATTGACACATACACACAGTGTCAAATACACACACTGACATACACACACACACATAGGCACACAAAAACACACTGATATACACTGGCACATACACATACTGACATACACAAAGTGACACACACACAAACCTTGACACACAGTTACACACACTGACACACACTCAGACACACATACTCTTAGACAGACACACATACACTCTCACTGACAAACACACATACTCTTTGACAGACACACATACAAACACATATACACTCTCATTGACAAGCACACATTCATTCTCACTGACAAACACATACACTCTCAATGACAAACACACATACACTCTTTGACAGACATACAAACACATACAAACTCCCTAACAGACACACATACAATTTAAAATTTGTAAAAAAAAAAATGTTTTACTTCTCCCAGCCTCCCTACCTTTGGGAGTGCTGACATGAAGTCTC
The DNA here is from genome assembly GCA_933207985.1 of Pelobates cultripes. Classification (NCBI taxonomy): domain Eukaryota; kingdom Metazoa; phylum Chordata; class Amphibia; order Anura; family Pelobatidae; genus Pelobates; species Pelobates cultripes. The sequence continues at coordinate 87,517,337 of OW240914.1, read as the reverse complement.
TATGTCCCTGTGGTCCAGTGGGGCTGCTGGGCTAGGTGTGCGGTCCCCGGGCTTTAGTTGGGCTGCTGAGCAGCTGGGCATGCGGTCCCTGGGGTCCAGTGGGGCTGCTGAGTGGCTGGCGTACAGTCCCTGTGGTCCAGTGGGGCTGCGGAGCAGCTGGCGTGTGGGCGGCAAGGGAGCAGTGATCTTCCTGCTCAGCTCCCTCGTGCGCCTCTTAGTGATGCCAGAGCTGGAATGACGTCATATTCTGGCTCCAGCATCACTATTGTGCATGCGAGGGAGCAGAGTCAGGGAGAGTGCTCCCTCGCTGCCCGCGGCTATTTTGTTTCACAAAATTTTGGCGGAACACAATTGGGAAACGCTGCTTTTTTTAACATTTAACGAATACAGTAAAATTTGGGGAAGTGTTTGCATATGAGCAAAACAAACATTCTAACATGCTCTCCTCTTGTAAAGAACTGTGGATGCAACTTCAGCAAAGTTATACAAATTATTTATTGTAGATCAAAAAGGATAAATAAGCAATGTTACACAAAAAAAAACCAAAACACATATACGTTATATTTTAACCACACTTAAATAAATATCCATTCTTAATAATGTTGATTTCGAACATAACAGGTCAATGAAACATGCAGCCCTGTTAGCTTTTGGTTTGAGAGGAGATATTAGCCACTTCATAATGGCTCTTTACACCTCTCTGATGCCTATGCTGGTTGGTAGCGGGATTGCAAAGAATGTTTTCTATAAAAAAATGGGACTAGACAGGGGTGCCCGCTATCGCCACTTTTGTATCTTATTGCCATAGAGCCACTAGCAATAGCGATCAGGGCAGATGACCAAATTAAGGGACTGCGCATTTTAGACGACAGTGTCAAGTTTACAATGTACGCAGATGACATAGTGCTTACTCTTAGTGACCCAATCAACTTCATGAGAGAACTTATTCCCCTTATGCATGAATTTTTAGCCCTATCAGGGTGTCCTCAAAGATTTAAAAATGGACTTTGGATTTACTGTCCAAGAATCATTTAAGTGCCTAGGGCTCGAGATTGCGAGGGAGACTTCCAAAATAATGGAACTTAATTTTTTGTCTTTACTAAATGAAACTGGTAGAAAATTAAGGAACTGGAGGAACACTTAGATCTCATGATGGGGGAGAATAAACACGGTGAAATCCTACATACTCCCTCTACTTGTTTCATATAGTGTCTATAGCCTGCTCAGACAACTGGATACTACTAGCGCAGACGCTTATTAATAAGTTTATTCGGCAGGGGAAAAGGCCATAAATTAACGCTAATCGTTTGGCACTAAAAGTTAAAATGGGAGGACTAGGACTACTCCTTCTAAAAGATTATCAGAAAGCTTGCAACCTATCACATGCCCTTATTACCCAATCAGAAAATGCTAAACAGCAAATATGGTATAAAATTCTACAATCATTGATCCAGACTGTGCAGCATAAAAATGATCTGAGTATTTTATTCTAGCAAGTTAGGAACAAACAGAGAGGCCACCCACTTGTGAAATTTGATAACATGATCCTTGAACATATAACAAAACACAAGGAGAAATGCAATAAATATTTATTGATTCAAAATAAATTAATCCCATGCCTTCCTATAAAGTATATCTCTCACAATATGGAGGATTTCAATTTACAAAAGTGGACGGAGGGTGGCCACTCTAAAATAAGTAATTTAATGAACAATAACAATCTAAAAGACTTATATACACTGAAAAATGAATATAATTTAGATAGTAAGGAAGTTTTCAACTATTTGAGAATAAAGAGTTTCTTAAGTAAACATCTCGCTATAAAAATAGATAAATTAAATATAATGGAAAAACAATTTAAAAGAACAACTTTAACAAAGTTGGTAGCTAGTTGTATAGATATGGTTACCAGCGACCCGGATATATACACCAAACCTATTTTTAAAAAATGAGCCTTTGATTTAAAAACTCCAATTAGCTGTGAAGACTGGAGAAGGTCTTGGAGTGTGGTCCACAAAAGTACTCATTCTCTTAATATATTGGAGTGTCAATATAAACTCTTAAATCAATGGTATTTGGCCCCATCCAGGCCCCCCCCCCAAAAAATAACATCTTCAGCTATGTGCCTCTTAATCAGCACCTCTCCCCTCCCTGTCCATTAGTGATCCCCTCCCTTCCCTGTCCCTTAGTGTTCCTCTTCCCTCACCCCTTTTTATCCTGTCCCATGGTGCACATCCCACCCCTTTAGTGGTCACACTCCCCTTCCTGGTGTGCCTCCAGGAAGTGTGCCGAGCAGAGCAGATCCCCTGCAGGAGCTTCAGTTTTCTGTACCTGCCCGGACTGACAGGAAGCGCTCTCTCAGTGAGTACCTCGTGTCAATTTGGCCAGGTACAGGAAACAGAAGCTCCTGTACCGCGCTCCGCTCTGCCATGCTACACTCAGTGGTGTATACACACTGACAGTCACTCACACTCAATGACAAACACACAGACGTCACTGACAAACAGACTCACTGATCTGACACACACTCATTCATTGACACTCATTGACAGACACGCTGATAGTCACACACAGACTCAATGACAAACATACTCTTACTGATTTGACAGACACTCACAAACACACACTGACAGACACACACTCATACACTGACAAACACACTCATACACTCACAGACACATGCACTCACTCACAGACACACATACACTCACTCACACACACTCACAGACACACACACACTCACTCACAGACACGCATACATTATTATTTTTATAATTAAACTTTTTCAAACCGAGCCTCCCTACCTGGAGAGCTGGTGTGGATCTGTTCCTGGGGTCCAGTGTGGCTGCTGGGAGGAGCACGGCTGTGGTATAATCAGAGGCACGCAAGGGAGCTCTAATCTCCCTGCTCTGCTCCCTCGCAGGCTGTCTACTGATGCCTGGAGCCGGAATATGATGTCATATTCCAGCTCCCGCGGCATCAGTAAACGGCGTGCGAGGGAGCAGAGAGATTAGAGCTCCCTCGCCGCCTCTGATTATGCCACAGCCGCTCAGGGGGTCCAGAAGGTGGCCTGGCAGAAGGAAGCGCTTCCCTCCTGCCGATCACTGAAATCTTGCGCCCCCGGAAAAGAGAATATCTGCACATGTGTTGGGAGTGTCCTCCCATTGGCCTGTTTTGGTATATGATCAGGAGCAAGACTCTAATACTAACTAACAATTCTTTTAATTATAGCCCTGGTCTGTTATTATTACAGATTAATGTTAAACAAGCTTTCGGATCCAATGCCCCTCTAGTCACACATTTACTGCTAGTTGCTAAAATTACGATAGCTAGAAATTGGAAATTGCCTAATACCCCAGTTTGGCTTATGGTGAAGGAGCAGCTTAATTACGAACTAAAAATGGAAAGAGGCATAATTAAGGTTTCCTATGATATGCTGAATCTATGGCTAAATCGAATATAACACTTTTAGGGGTAAATACAAATGAATATGCTTTCACCTCCCTTTTCACAATATGGCTGTGTGTATATTTTGACATGATGAACTGCAAGTTATAAGATTTGGTCCTTTCCCCGGGACCTCCTTTGGGAAACCTCCCCACCTATGCAAAGGGTACTTAAAGATTATGAATAGCCATCTTGTCATGTTTTGTTTGTCTTATGTTTGTATCAGTTGGTTTGTCTTTCTGAATATGCTCACAGGGCACTTTGTTTGGTACTGTTCGTTTATGATATGGTTGTAATGTATTTTATATTGAATGTTTTTAATATGGAATTACTGTCTAATAAGAAATATACTGTGTTCCTGTAAGCACATGAAAAATAAAAAATAAAATATATAAAAAATGTTTTATTTTTTTTTAAAGTAGGTCAATGAAACATGTCACCTATTATCATCACCAACGCACTATAAAAGAGGTCAAACAGACAGGTCAAATCATTCCATGATGGACACATTTTATTTGTCATTAGCCTTGCAATGTATCGATCTTGAGATCTTTGCGTGAATAGCAGTGATGACTAACGTTAAGCCCGTTTTTCAGTGAATAATGATTTCTAACTTCATCACCATTACTGTCAGAAACAGTTTGGGATATTCATGGTTTGAACGTTTTGGAAGCTCTCATGAAACACTGGCCAAAAATCTGTAAAATGTATATCGACACAGGATTTGCAGTTTACCCAAAAGCTGAAAATGTGAGATAAAAAAAGATTTTTTGTTCTTGTGTGCAGTGCCAATAAAGACATCTTTATAAAAACATGCACTCAAAGATATGATTAAATGGATCATGCTTGACATTAGGAATTGCTCATTGTTATACTTATTCCCCAAAAAATGTTTTGCATGGCTATGTACTGACATAGTAAATCTAAGGAACTCTGTAAATAGGTTTAGATTGAAACCTTACAAAAATAGGCAGGCGATCTGGCTTCCACAACACAATGAGTATCCTGGGCATTTCAAAAGTTGGTGAAACAAAATCCACATTAAGGCATCTGTGCCTATTGGCATTTAGGACTGGAAACAAAATAACAATACAGATACAAATACTCTAAAAAAATAGGAAATGGTAACATCAAAGTAAATATGATCTACCTTGCAAAAGGATGGGATAGGTACAGTCTGACAGTGTCCCTTCAACAGCCAAACAGTCCATCAGTGGAGGGGTTAAAAGAGGAATATTAATAGGTTTCTTGAACAGAGTAGGGGCACCAAACAATTCTGGAAAAAAAGAAGCTCACATGGCTGCAGTCCAGGGAATTAAATTTGTCATATGTATATATATATATATATATATATATATACACACACACACACACACACACACATATATATATATATATATATATATATATATATATATATATATATATATATATATATATATATATATATATACACACACACACACACATATACATATATACAGGCACCCGGATGTGAGATAAAGACCAACTTTAAAGCTCCTGGAAAGAGGTAAATCCCAATTATATGTATTTGCGAAATGCGTTAGGAAAGGACCATCTTCACTGAGTTGCAAGACTGGTCTTTTGCATATGTTTAGGTGAATTAATCCGAGAAACTGACTTTACTGCATAGCAGTGACTTGTGTCTTTATTCTTCACTGTGTGTTGAGCCATCACAGTCTATGTGGTCCAATGTCAGTACTTTTTCACATTTTGTCACCAAGTGCACATTTTCAGTGTGGGCTGGCTGGTACAAAGCCAGTGATGTAAATAATAAATGAGTAGATGTTAGAGTGAATGGTGTCCACCTCAATCAATTAATTCATGGTTAAATAAATACATGTGTAGTTGGGAACAGTGAAAACATTTAGTGGAGTTAAATAACATTTTCCTTGTATGTACCAGACTGTGCAGCTGAACAAGCCTTTTCACTATTGAGATGCTGTGAGTTACACAATTTAAGAATAAAAAATAAAAAAACTAACTTGGCGCAGTGTTTAGTAAATAATGCCATATATATTTTTATTAGTGTTAGTGTGCCTACAAACCAGCAGGTCCAACTCCAACATAGGCCTTAATTGTCACTCCACATTCCCATCATTAGCAGCCGGTTCTATGTGCGATTACAATCATCCAGAGGAATGTGTACTAAGGTGTGATAGGTCTTTCAGTTCAGATGGAGAAAAGAAAACACGTTGCAGTTCTCATGATGTTTGCTGAGCCTTCTATGGAAATGCAAGTGGATGTAGACACACAGCTATTTGCAAGATCTCATTAACATTGAGCTTTTATTGAATAGAACATTATCTAGAGTATCGCTCTTCAGTAGATACTTTGATATAGGGGCAATATTTAGAAGAGTATAATCGGAGAACTTCCAGAGTTTTGTGTACGTTCTTGATGTTAGCTGTGTTGAGCTGATGATATGCTGATTAAAGCACTTTGCAGTGTGCAAACGGCCCTCATTATTCTCTACTATCGTTTCCTACTAGGTTGGATCTTCAGCGGGTGTCAAGGGATGGATTTAAATCTCATGATCGCCGACACACAGATATGTGTCGCTTCCATGTCTCCTCATTAATAATCCCACAAGTAATGATCACAGTGGACTGCTACTTATGTCATATTTTACGTAGCTGTTTATAATGTATGCAAATTACAGAATAAGCACGGGTCACATAATTACTAATAATTAGTAACTTTGCACAGAGCGTGCGTGCTAGTCAAGTATCTTGTAATTGTATAGTACATCTGGATTCATAATGTGTCTGCACTGCCGATGAGTCATGGTATAGCTCGCCATTCCAGTGCCTATTCAATGTAATATTCAATAACGAGATGTAACATATCATAGAAAACCAGAAACAAATACAGATTCAGGGCATATACATCCCACACACTGCCTGCGGTTCTATGTAGCATTAGAACACATGCCCTTATTGACATCTTAATGTCGTCTCTTGCTTTATTTATCATCCGTGTTGTTCTGTTCTTTCTCTCTGTCCCTCTCTCTCGTTTCTTTCATTTGCATATTTCATCCCTGTATGACACACCTCCCCCTCTCCCTCCAATTTACGGGATTTGTTGCCTGGTGCACATCTGTGTAGCTAGGTCTGTGATAATACGTTCCATTGGACAATACTGGGATTCAGACAAAGACATTGCTACTTTGAGATGCTTCATGCTTGCTAGAATGTGCAGGAAAGTAGAATCTCCTATTGTCAGAGCATTATCTGTATAGGCTGCAGAACGTCTGCACCTTGTAGCAAAACAGATTAATGGTGTCTCTGTCTACCATCTCTGCATTAACAGTGACATGCTATGTTCTTTCTAAGAAAAATATAAATGAGAAGAGGATGCATATATATTGTCCCACATTTTGTCACAGTGCTCCCCCCATGTTGTCACGGTGAGAATCATATTGTTCCATTGTCACATTATATTATCTCCTATATTTTGTCATAGTTTGCCACAAGCATATTAAAAAGTGATCCTTTTTTATAGAATAAACAATATTCTAATTCCAAATAATTAAAAGGCAGCAAGTATGATGGGGGTAAGAGAGATGAAGAAATTCAGGGAGGATATAATCCAGAGTAAACTAACATTTGATTGTTCTTTTTGGTCCAGAGCCACAATTGTCCTGCTTGATGATATATGTCCTTTGTATATATAGTCAGGATAATGCAAGATGAATACCTATCAAAGGCCTTAACAATTAAATAAAAATGGATAAAATAATGGACTCTTGTTTTATTATATGGTATTCACAGACCGGTCAATCTGTGAGTAAATGTGTTCAGTTAGTATACTTATGACAGCATACCCTGTTTTCGTAGTTTGTTATAATAATAACTAGTATTTATATAGGGCCTTTCATCCAGTGGGACTCAAAGCGCTTTTTTAGCGCACGCTCTCGGAATTAACCAAATCGGCAGCTGAATAGTAATAGATGTTATTATCCAACTGATGATACTCATTTTATCGACCTTGGAAGGATGAAGGGCTGAGTTGATCCTGTCACGATTATTTATGGTCTGTCTCTCTTAATAGCTAATGTAAAAGCATATACATGGTACATATAGATATATGATGTACATAAAAGTATCTACCTATCTATTATATATATAGCATAGTTTTTTTTTCCACTCTTCCTCCTTTTCTCCTCTATTGATCACTTATCTCTTGATCTGTGAATAAAATCGACATTTAGAGTCTATCCTCTCACCATCAATCATCTTTCTTTTTTCACCCCTTGATTGAACATGAGATACAGCCCTCATCAGTGGACAAACCTCTTGTCCATCATAGGAAACCAATTTCTTCCTCAGTTAATAATGATATGATTTCAGTCCTCCAGCACATGAATTGTAGGTACAACCTGACTTTATGTATAGGTGGTATATTTCCCACAAACATCTGGTATCCCTAAAATATCCCAAAATGCCCTTTTCTTAAATACCCAATTTCTGTCTTCACCTTAGTTTCCTTTTTAGTCTCTCTCCCTATACTTTCTTCCACTTGGCTTCTTTTTTTTCTTCTTGTTTTACTACAAATATTACAAGTGGCAGTGTGGCATTCTAACCCTGCAGAGATCTGTGTCAGAAGATCACACTGCCTGCAATTGACTCTTACAATGACAGGCATTTTACAAGCAGAAGCATGTACATACAGGGATCCAGCATTGGGCACACACATAGCGCTCAAGCAAGCACATTGGCCTTGGGCACATTCCTGAAAAGCCAGGGATTCCAAAAGCCTGGACTTGGTTGGAGAATTTGTGGCAGGTAGCAATGTATCTCTACTCCGGAGAACATAGAGTTCCGGCCTAGCCACTGAACAGAGGCTCAGCTGCTACTCAATCTGCCTATCACAGGAAGGAAGCGACTTGTGACTGCTCCACAGAGTGCCTCTGCAATGAGGAGGATCTCTTCACCAGTATCCAACCCCCGCCGTCAACCATGGACCTTCACAATAAAAATTGATCTTAGAGACAGGCGTCCCTCTAGTAGGCACATGCCTACTCTGCCTTACTATAAATCTGGCCCTGCACATGATCACACCCATGGTGCAGGTCAGTTTTGGAATTTCTCCTGGTTTGAACATTCCAGCTTCAGTTCTCAGGGTTCCAGAGCTCCTGGTGTGTGCTCATAGATAACAGTGAGTGATCAATAAGTGATATTGGAATGCCCTCACACGTTCTCCTCCTATATTAAAGATGTTTTTTTTTGTTTCCTCATTGTTGCACATAGGTAGAGACTGAATGCTGCCAGGTTATGACACTGTACACTAACAATTAATAAAACAGTGGTAGAACCTCTGCTCCAATGAATAAACATTACAGTGAGTAAGGGACCATGCCTTAATAAAGAGATATAATGTGTAACATATTTTTGTTTAAAAGCTCTTATGTTTTGAATCTTTGAATTGATGGTCAGTAACAGGTTTGGTTTCCCCGGTGATGAATGATACCAATAATAGCAATAATAATGTGATACAGCAGAGTTAATTACTTGCCAATTGGCAGATCTTAACCCCATACAGGTCATTGTCCCCTTGAAGTCTACGATAGACAGCCTTAACCAAGATGGCAGATATTAGCAGCAAGCTCTCTGTAACTATCATTGTTTTATGTTCATTTGTGCCTTTCTTATGTCATCCTGTTCACAAAACTCCAGTCCCTCTATTGATAATAATTACTATCATTTGCACTGTACAATTACCAGTAGCTTGTAAAAAGCACAGCTCCCTGATAATTCAGCATATCCCAGAATAGGTGTTTGAAGTGACAAGGGATGTTTGATTTTTTTTTTCCATTTGTTCATTGAAAGTCTTCACAGCCTGTAACATTTCCAATGCCAGAAAAATAAGAGTACAAAGCGTCATAAAGAAATGCTTCTACCAAATACTAAGGCCTTGTTAAAGTAATTGATCTAACATTTTTAATTTAATAGACAAAGTGTTTCATAAGATTTTAATTTGCAACTAATACAATTAATTCAAGCTGAAAATCAATTTTTCTGAAATAAAAATCTATAAATCACAGCATCACATATAATGAAAGCTGAATATACAAAACACTAAATATGGCTCTCGAAGACAGTCAATAGATATTTAGTAGATTACTGCATTCTTACTTATGATTTGCGTCTGCACATATATTTGCTTTGGTAAATAAACATTCCATTTAATATGTTACATACATGTTATATCCTCCACCCCATGAATCATCTTCTGCAACTGTCAAAAATCACCTATTAAGCCCTCAGTGGATACTTTTCTAACAACCTACTTTGTACCCCTACTTTTACCTTTTGTGTCACTATATCCCACTCCCTCTCGAATGTAAGCTCAGTGAGCAGGGCCCTCAACTCCTCTGTTCCTGTACATCCAGTTATCTGGTTACAATTACATATCTGTTAGTTCACCCATTGAACAGCGCTACGGAATCTGATGGCGCTATATGAATAATAAAATAATAATAATAATATAAATGTACAGTTGCATATCTAATACTTAAATTGCCCATTCGAGAATTTACCTCAATAATAATTAGTGTCTGGTATTTATTCAATATTGATATGAAAATTACTTAAAAACAGCTTTTATTCACAAATACAGAAATCAAGGTGGATTGATAAATCATATGGGTGAATAAAATGTGTGTGTGCAACTAATGTGTATTTGTGTTAGCTAAGTTTGTATTTTATTAGCAAAGAATTGCTAACCAAGGCAGTGCATTTGTATAAAATTTACTGTAGATCAGTAAGGTTAATATGACACAGGACTTGGCTTTGTTAGAGCAATGCCTTAATCTAATGATGCTCAGGTGCTTGGCACAAAAATAGATATTTCACATTGGAGTCCAGTTGATAAACCCTGAATGGAAAACTGTGCAACCTGCAACTGTTTTTATAATGTAATAAGTCCATAGTTGGCTGAGGATGTTGGAAGGTGTATCTCAAAAATATGTAGAATTCTACATTCCACCCGTGCTGTAGGCCAAGAGGTGTTTGTGTAGTGTAGGTGAACAGATGTGTAGGACCAAGCCAACACCATTTTTATTTAATGACGCAGCGTGGAGAGGTAAACAAATTGCTTCTGTACCATTTCTAGGTGGATTGTTGATTTACTTCAAATAATCCTTACTTGTCTAGAATTTCACTATATGACTTCTCTCTAATTGAACATTACAAGAAAGCCCATTTGATATTTTAAATATGCCATTTGAGGAAGATTAAAATAATTGGTTTTTAAATTTCTGCATGAGAGGGGTAGAGCCTCTCACCTGTCCAATGTAATCTTCATCCTCTTTTGTCCAGCCTTTTCACCAGAATAATCTGCCTCAAGTGTCCTTAATCACAACTCAAATATACAATAGGAATTTGCAATTTTCTCTTTTTTATCCCAAGTAAATCTCCCCATTCTTTACACCTCTATTTATTTGTAATTTTTTTCCCCATAAAATGTTTAAAAAAAAAAAAGTCAGATACAAATTATTTGCATGATTGTTCTTTTATTTATATGTAAAACAAGGTCCTTAATTATAACCAAATATGTGCAATGTGAACTTTTTTTTCTATTTGTCCATTGTAATAAAAATAGAGTTTCAGTTTTCACTACCAGCATTTTTTTATTTTTATTTTATTAATTTAGTTCAAACATGTTGGTAATTCATGTACAAATCATTTGTATCTGCAGGGGATGGGGTGGGAGGCTGGGGGATATTGTTCTCTCCGCACTGAACTTGGCAAAATCACCATTACCCTAATTTAATAGAGTTCTCAAAGCTTCTGAAAGAGAGGGAATTGCAACTGTTAACAATCTCATTTAGACTATACTTTAAAAGGTTTGCTAGATGTCCTCAATCTCAACAATAAATTCTTTAAACCAAACGTGGTTTTCCAAAAAGCAACAAAACTACCAATACAAGCATTCTCCAAGTAGTCTTCATTTGCCCATGATACCGCATGTTCTCAATAAATGAAACTTCGTAAACAATACTCTTAGGGGATTAACATTTAAAAGCATAATTGCTGAAGCGTAAATTTCAAAACATATATTTGTTTAGTTAAGCAATGTTTTTTAGAAAGCATACAATGTTGAAACTGTCTTCACCCAACAAAATGGGACAACTATTGAAATGAAACCCAAGTTCTCATGACTGATTCTGCTCTGTCTGCTTGTTGTTTGCACTCTTTCCTTGCCTTTTCAGGATCTTATTTCTGTATTTATCCTCAGCGTTTCCTTTCTAAGGAAGGTCCTTTTGATTATTTCAAAGCAGAGTTGAGGCCCACCGTTTTAATGAAGTCCATTCAATCAAGCCCATGAAAGCATGCATATTGATGCCAGTTCTTCTAAATGACTGAGCAGGAGAACATGTCTGGAGCTAAACGAACAGCACTGCCGGCAAAATCCTGACAAGGCCTTCAATGTGTTCGTTTTTGCTATTCATCTTATTCTTAGTAACACAAATACATCTGTGACGTGCAACCATATGGTGGGTAAGGGTGTACTGGATTCCGCAAACCTCCATCACTTACTGTGATAATTAGTAATATCTATATCTGCATGCATACATTTTCTTTCTTTCGAGATATCACAATTTTTTTCATAAACTTTGAAGTTAATCCCAATATCTTCCTTAGCTGTCTGAAAATATTTGTAAATAATTATGTATCTCCTATGGAGGGTCCAACTTGGCCATATCACTGTCAGTGGCTTTCATAGTAATAGATGGGTTAATAGTGATGCTATTAATGCAATGCTTACCATGAGCGTTCTAGATAATAAATTATAAAAAGTTTGGATGAGAAGCTTTCAAATCTCCTTTATAACGGCATCAACCATTTCTCTCTCTATGAAACTTCTTGCAATGCATGACAGAGACTATAACATTCCATAGAAATTGTATCGATATATTGTGCCATGTCTATTAGACACGTGTGTATATATATATATATTACATTAGATCGATAGATTGACAGACCATGAAAAATACTGAAAGTATGTATTTATTTAACAGCTCCTTTTAACCTAATCAGACTCACTAGAATTAAGTGAAAAGAGAAACTTGGCAAGACTCCTTGTACCGAACATATTTGCTTAAGACGCTGGGTTTCTAGTTTGGGAAAGTTTTTGTTAAGCTCCTCTGAAAAGACTGAATAGCTGGGAATACCTATTCTAATTATATGGAAGCGCAGCTTACACAGAAGATGAAAAGGGACTTGTAGTCTCATAGCAAACCCTTACATTCGTCCAATAAGGAGCCCTAATGATGGGGTGAGAGGCAGTGAATGCCTAAAACAAACTATAGAACAGCTAAAATAAAGCAGCCAGGGGTTTAAGATATATTAAATTACCATGATTAGGAGTTTAGGCATAGCTCAATCCTGTTGGAGAGGCTGTGGAGACTGAAAGTGCTGCCATTCATTTCTGGGGGGAAGGTCAGCGGGTCAAAGAGGTTCACAGGACCTGTTCCTATTCTTATGCTAACACATAATACAGACACAGAGGCTTACTGGCCTGGAAGATATCAATGATTTTGCAATAATCCCAGGCCCTGTGTTTGCAAGGAGAGTGGCTCTATAGCTAATTGCAGCACTGCCTCTTCTTATTACAATCTGGGTTGTTATGATTCGCTTGACAACTACGTTTTTTTCCTTTGCCAATATTATGTGAGTCAGGTGGTAGTGTTTGGGTGTGGAAATGGCTCGAAACAACAAAAAATGTAGGCCTTGTGAATCACAAAAAAATAAACTTACCAGAAGTCATTTCCTAGATTAGCTGCTGTGACTTTATGTATGGGCTTCTGAAAGTTCTGTATTCTTAAATTAATTATGAAAGCAACACATAGAAGCACCATCGGTAAGTGCTGTTTTCTTCTTGGTCACTGTCAACTAAATGAATTTCTGTTTTTTGTTTTTTTTCCCCACTATGTTTTTTTTTGTTTTTGTTTTTGTATGCCAAACTTGGAGTGAATTTTTATATGCAGCTATAATTATTGTTAATGCAATTGTTTCTTTGATATATAAATGATAATTAAAAAGTACAGATTTTTATTAAAGTGCAAATAAAAAGAAACAAAATGGCATGCTGTATTCCAGCGTTTCGTAATTGGTGTTCCGCGGAACCCTAGAGAACAAAATTGGGGTTCCGTGGTGATTTGCCCATCGGTTGGCCCTAAGGGCCACCTGATGGGCATTGCTGCAAAGGGTCCCAGTCAGCGCCGCGGCCGATTAATTGAGCGACCGGGTCCCCGTAATATGGAATGCTGAGAGGAAGTGACGGACAGTCATTTTCTCCCAGCTTCATATAGAAAATGCCTTGCTGGAGGGAGAGAGGCAGCAGCCGACAGTGAGCAGCTCCCCCCACACACACCAGCCTCAGCCAGATACTCACCCTTCTGCAGACAACAGGTATGCTAACAGGAGGGTTACTGCAAATATAAAAAATGGCATGTGTGTGTGAGAGAGATCTTTGTCTCACTGTGTGTATTTGTCACTGTGTGTATTTGAGTGTGTGTATTAATGTGTAACTGTGTGTATCTAATTGTGTGTGTATCTGAGTATTTGTATCTGTGTGTCAGTGTTTGTGTCACTATGTGTATCTAAGTGTGTGTATGTGTCATTATGTATCTGTGTATATGTGTCACTGTGTATCTGAGTGTCACTGTGTGTATCTTTCAGTGTGTGTGTGTATAGGTGTGTGTATGTGGCAGTGTGTGTGTATGTAGCAGTGTGTGTATGTACCTGTGTGCGTATCTTTCAGTGTATCTGTGTGTCGGTGTGCATGTATGTGTGTGTATCTGTATGTCAGTGTTAGGGTGTGTGCCAGTGTATGTATCTGTGTGCCACTATGTGCAAGTGCCAGTGTGTGTGTGCCAGTGTGTGTATCTGTGTGTCAGATTCAGACACACTGGCACACAGATACACACACTGGCACATACCAACACAGATACACACACCTTTATACACAGACACACACCAGCACGTACAAACACAGATACACACTGTGTGTCAAGGTGTGTGTATCTGTGTGCCACTATGTGCCAGCATGTGTATCTGTGTGTCAAGGTGTGTGTATCTGTGTGCCACTATGTGCCAGTGTGTGTCAGATTCATATACACAGATACACACACTGGCGCGTACAAAATACAGATACATACACCTTGATACACAGACACACATCGGCACATACAAACACAGATACACACACTTTGACACACAGATACACACTGTGTGTCAAGGTGTGTATATCTGTGTGTCAGATACATACACACACAAACACACACAGATACACATTGACACACAGATACACACACTTGCACATACAAAGACAGGTTTATGCAACGGCACAAATTTTCTTTTTTTAAGGGGTGGGGGTGGGTGATGGAGGATGGGAAGGGTGGCGGGGATCCACAAGGTTGATACACTGATACACTATGTTAAAGGGTTCCGTGGGAAAAAATAATTGGGAACTCCTGCTGTATTCTGATCTTGCAGCTCCTCAATCCCCAAATAATACACAATAATTAAAACACACATTTTAAGTAAATACATTTATCGTCATTTCCACCTGTACACTGTATAGATTAAATGTATAGCTAGCTAATGGTTCATTTGCCAATCACCAGTTTGTGGATGAGAGGTGCCCTTTAAGAATGGTTTCTTGGATGATTAGAGCATAAGTTTCCAAACCAAGCCTTCTGCGTCACAATGGCCGAGGTATTACCATTACCAATATCTACTTTAGTTCAAATTGAGAAAACCCTAAAGCTTGAACCATTTAAGGAGAGATGAGAATTGCTTTGTAAATCACTGCTTTAGAGTTACTGCTGCATTTTATTTATATTTTTTGTATCTGTGTGTTTATAAAGTTTTTCATTTTTCTTTCAGTTTTCAAGATTACTGAAGGTTTACGGTATAAGAGATTACTGAGTATAATTTAGTTTACAATTATTTCCAAAGATGAGATTAAGAGGAAAAAAATACCACCTTTGCAAAATACAGTACGAGTAATTCTGTGTCTGACATTGATGTCATATAAGGGAAATACTGTTGCCTGGCTAAAACCAAGCATTTAATTTCCAATCTGATATTGTATGCTAAAAATACTACTAAAAGAATAATTCCCACTTAATGTAACATTTGAATTTAGCACGAATGGCACAATATTGCATCCTGTTCCCTGTGTAATTTCTTAAATTTCTGCATTGGCACAGTAATGGGGAGAAGATAATATTTTAATTCAAACCCTTTCTAAAGTCAATTAAACATTTAATTTGGCTCAGCCAAAGAAGGCTATTCAGTACCAATGTTCTTGTGAATTAGGGTAAATATTTACATTCGTGGAGTGGTGGATGTAATCTAGGCCACATTTCTTGTGGCCTAGAACTGGTGATTATCACAAGTATTTAACACCAAAAGGGTAACAGAAGCATACTACATTTATTACTAGAATACATGAACGTACAGAGTACTGCTCTAGCTGCGCATTCTAGAAGGGTAAAATTTAACCGCTGAATCAAAGTAATCCAGGACTGTAAGGGAACTTGGCAGGAGGTTCAATTACATCACATACTGACCCAAGCAGCGAGACAAGTACAAAGAGAGCTTCATGCACTACCAGTTAAAGGCACATCCTATAACTACTCCATTTGACATCAGTTCAGTAGCTATCAAGGCATTTCACCTTTCCCTAGAGCTCTGCAAATGCCTAAGAGACTTGTCAGAGTGCATGACACACGATGAAGCTGTAGAGTAAAGAAGTCTGAGGAACTTTAAATGCCTATCATTTGAAAGGGATAACTGTGACAAAATGTCATTGCATGAAGACAGTTCTCAAATCATGTATTTCGGATGCTTCATATAGGGGAATACGTGGAGATACACAGCGAAGATGACATTACCACGAACAGGAACCAAACTTTGTCTCTTTCAGTTGTGGCTTGTCACATTCAGCGTATAATCTGACAAGTCATTAATTTAGTATTATTTCAATGATCAAAATGGATAGCTGACCGGTACCCACAAATGTACGCTAAAGATACTTCGTTTTCAGCTTTTAAATATAAAATATTTCTTCTTCCTAAGTGCGCTAGGGGGAGCAAATTTCCCATCTCTGGGCCCCTTTCCTTGAAACTCAACTCATAACTGGGCGTGTGAGTATGGGCATATATGCCTAGGTTTGTCAGTGTTCTACAGTGGTAAAAGTCAGCGTTGCATGGGACAATAAAGGACATACATGCATACGTTGTGGATAGATATGACATATAAAAGGCATAAGGTGGGTCCAGAATTTGATGCAATTTACATTACTTTTTATTACTCCTGGATTGCTTTTGCATGGGTGGAAATATCAAATACCAAATACTCATTTCTCAAATTCACCAGAAGAGAGCCAATGAATTTATGTTAGGGTCGTAACGGTTATATACCCCACTAAGTGAGGCATTTACTAACTATCTGTTACTAAAAAAAATAAATAAAAAAATGGGCAAAAGTAAACAGAATGTGATAAAAAGTTGGTTTACTGAAAATGTAATAATTGTTTTGCCCTCTAAATATCAACATATTGGATAAAACTGTATTTAAAAAAAGCCTGTAGTAAATATCACTATCAAAAAGCACATTAGGCTGTGTTTTTTAAAGTGAGATTGGTCAACATACTAAAAAAGGTGAAAATAGATATATTTAAACAGGTATGAAATCTCCTGATAACTTTCTATATGATTAGTAAATCAGTCCCAGTGGTAAAAAAAAAAAAAAAGTCGTTATCAATTTTAATGTGTATTTTTACACTGTTATTAGTGCGTCTCCAAATTGTAAAAAAATTTGAATCTGGTGTATACGTTATAAGCCAAGTGGGATCTAACTACAGCTCCCAGGCAAGCTGGAATATCACATCAATAGTGGTTTATAGCTTAATGTGGCCCCCTTTTGTGCATGGGCTAGTAGTCTTTATGCATTCCGTGGCTGAATTGGCCAACTGTTATAATTCCCTGTGTACTGCGGTACCCAGGGCTGACTAGGCTGCAAGTGTATAAATGCTATGGATGGTGTGCTCGATTGCCAGATTTTATGATATTTATTATGCAGAACAAAGGAGCTAAAATGAAAAATGTATACAACGTAAAATTCTACCCGCAAAAAAATAACTGTTTGTGTGATTTGAGTTTTGCCCATGTAAGGTTTTAATTCAGATGAATTTCATCCACTCAATTGTTTTGGAAGAAACAAGTCAGATGAACCAAAACAAATTACTGGATGTGGGTACCTATATTTTAACTTGATTGTGGTTTGCAGTATTTTTTTTAAATGATGTCATGTGCAGCTGTGCACATTGTACAGCCTCAAAGGGCCAAGGGAATGAGAGTCTTGAGAGTGAGCACACTGTCAAGACTCTACACACCAGTGCCACTCTAGAGAGAATAGAGGTGGAATAGAGGTGGAAGACAGATAAAGATAATGGGACAGAAAGTTGGAGGTGGAGAATGTGGATAAAAATAAAGGTGGGCTGTGAATAAAATCAACCATCCATCAACTATTTGTTTTTTATCAATCAT
The DNA here is from genome assembly GCA_933207985.1 of Pelobates cultripes. Classification (NCBI taxonomy): domain Eukaryota; kingdom Metazoa; phylum Chordata; class Amphibia; order Anura; family Pelobatidae; genus Pelobates; species Pelobates cultripes. Next base: position 87,499,303 of record OW240914.1, on the reverse strand, counting down.
CTTTTTTTCTGCACTACGGGAGGAACTCCAAACCACAACACAAATTAGGCAGTTCGTCCATTGTCCGTTTCGTGATTTGTATATATAGCACTTCAGAGTTAGAGATTAAGGACAAATCAATGATTGTACACACTTAGGATGAATCACAATTTTTGGGAAATTGAATACACAAGTCTAGTAAGTAAAGTATGTGTTTTAACTATTCATTATTCTTTAATGCTTCAGAAGGTCATTGTGTCAAATATATAAATTCATCAATAGCTCTGGACAACCAACAGAAGAGGCATGAAATAGAGATCTACATGCTTAAAGGATCAGATGCTAATCCTTTTCAACCTATTTTAAACCTCAAACTGTTTTTATTCACAAAGGTTTAAAGGTAAATATATATAATTTTGGGGGGGTAATGATTGGGGTCCATTTTCTCTAAAAAGACCTGCTGTTAAGTCAATCCATTTTGGAATTTGAAGCCATTAAAGATTATAAATTGCAATGATAAAAGTACAGAATAAGGGTTGGGCTTGTGACCCTCAACAGAGGAGGTTAACTAAAATAAGTTAATAAACTATGATATTAAATTATATAAGAATTCCAATAGGAGTTTAATTTCGAATAGTGTGTGTGTGTGTGATGTAGTAATATAAGCTACATTGTATAAAAGTCCTGTGAGTGCTTTCTTTTTTGCAATAGTGTGTGTGGGCTGGAGTAGTATCAAAGCACAGAGACCATAGGAAGAAGCCAAGTGCTGGATTCTTGCAACATTACATATATATATATATATATATATATATATATAATTAATTTTTCTAGTAACTTTCCCATTCCCTAGTTTGTATTCACCTAAGGCACACAAATACTAGTACCAGTAAATTAAAATGTATATTATTTTAATAAATTATAATCTCAATTATTTTAATTATTTCAGAATATTCCTGATTAAAGGACCACTATAGTGCCAGGAAAACATACTCGTTTTCCGGGCACTATAGTGCCCTGAGGGTGCCCCCACCCTCAGGGTCCCCCTCCCGCCGGGCTCTGGGGAGAGGAAGGGGTTAAACTTACCTCTTTCTCCAGCGCCGGGCGGGGAGCTCTCCTCCTCCTCCTCTCCTCCCTCTTCTCCTCCTCTTCGGCTGAATGCGCATGCGCAGCAGGAGCCGCGCACGCATTCAGCCAGTCCATAGGAAAGCATTTACAATGCTTTCCTATGGATGCTGGCATCTTCTCACTGTGAAAATCACAATGAGAAGCACGCAAGTGCCTCTAGCGGCTGTCAAGAGACAGCCTCTGGAGGCTGGATTAACCCTGCCATAAACATAGCAGTTTCTCTGAAACTGCTATGTTTATAAAAAAAAAGGGTTAACCCTAGCTGGACCTGGCACCCAGACCACTTCATTAAGCTGAAGTGGTCTGGGTGCCTATAGTGGTCCTTTAAAGATTGATGTATCATGATTATAAATTTTGGTCCACAAAGGCTTCATAGTAATTGAATAATATTGATAACATCAAACATTTGTTCACCTGCTATAAAGAACTATCTATTTGGGATGCTATTTATATTTATTTTGCTTTATGTAATGGTTATTTTTGTATAATAATAGATTTTATTTTCAAACTAATGGGACAGTCATGGGAGCCAAATTTGCCCCTGGCTAGGCAAATATGTTTATGGAATAGGTTAAAAATGTAAATGAAACACTACAAGCTGGGGTGCAAGTTTGATCTTTTAGATTTAAAAAGATCATCCATAGTCAATTAGAGATTTGTTGAATTTATGAATATTAATGATTTTTCAATTTTCCATCAGTTAATTTTAATATAACACAATTTCTTTCATTCTTATGGAATGTTTCTAACTGTTTTAAGCCTCTAGCTTAATGGCTATAACAAAATAGAGGTGTATGATTGAAGTGCTGCTCTCAAATAATAATAATTTGTGAGGTTCACACTGGCCTTAAAATGATTAAGGACAGTTTTTTTTCTAGCTACTGAATTTGGATTACAGTTGGGACCCTTGAATGCCAAAGCTTGACTGTCAAGGTCTCTATTCCCACATAGTAAATAATAATAGTTGCAATTCCTTAGATAGTCATTCAATACTTAGAAAGGACAATGAGAACAAATAGGCCTGAGTTCCAAGTATTTTATTAATAATATCATGATTGGCTTAAAATGTGAAGTCCTGTGATACCAACAAGGCCTTAAAAATTACTCAACACTGTAAGCTTTAGCATACTCAACAGGGGTGAATTTCTATTTGCCAGAGTTAGATTTTTACTCACCAATTGCCAGGGGGAATATTGAGCCCTGAATCAGTGTTCTTAAGGGTTTTTTAATCTAATGCAACCATAAGCCTGCATATCCTATAAGTTTGTATGCATTGAATCACTGATATATACAAGCTATACTTTTGTTTTATATGTAACCTCTCCACAGCTAGTTTGGACCTGGAAAACACTAGCTTCCATCATAATTATATAAAGACACTTTTAAATAGTTTGTGCTACTGAGCATATCATAGGGTTCTACAAAAATAGTGTTATTAAATATGTTTTGTAACTCAACTAATGTAATATAGCTTTTCCATTTATCTATAACATGGGTCGTCAACCTGGTCCCTACCGCCCACTAGTGGGCGTTTTAGGATTCCAGGTGGGCGGTAGGGATTTCTGAGGCTAAATCCTCTTTTTAAGAGGATTTCTCCTTTTGGGCGGGCGCGAGCGGCTCTGCATGCGCAAGTCTTCAGTGACCGGCAGGAGGAAGCGCTCCCTCCTGCCAGGCCACCTTCTGGACCCCCCGGCATGGCAGAGTTCTAATCAGTCGCGGCGAGGGAGCTCTAACCTCTCTGCTCTGCTCCCTCGCGCGATGTTTGCTGATGCCGCGGGAGCCGGAATATGATGTCATATTCCGGCTCCCGGCATCCGTAGACAGTCCGCGAGGGAGCAGAGCAGAGAGGTTAGAGCTCCCTCGCTGCGTCTGATTAGCCGCCCGCCTAAGTGAAGCCCCACTGGACCCCAGGGACAGATCCACACCAGCTCTCCAGGTAGGGAGGCTGGGTGGATATTTAATATTAATAATTTGTGTGTATATGTGTTTGTCTCTAAGTGTATGTGTGTGTGTCTGTAAGTGTGTGTGTGTGTCTGTAAGTGTGTGTGTGTGTGTGTGTGTCTGTAAGTGTATGTGTGTGTGTGTGTGTGTCTGTGTCTGTAAGTATATGTGTCTGTGTCTGTAAGTGTGTGTGTCTGTGTCTGTAAGTGTATGTGTGTCTGTGGGTCTGTGGGTCTGTCTGTGTATGTGTGAGTGTCTGTAAGTGCATGTGTGAGTATGTGTATATTTGTGTGTATGTGTTTCTATGTGAGTGTGTGTGTGTGTGTGTATGTGTTTGTCTGTGAGCAGAGTACTTGTAGAATAGAAGAAAGAAGGTGCAGAGTACTTGTAGAATAGAAGAAAGAAGGTGCAGAGTACTTGTAGAATAGGAGAAAGAAGGAGTAGAGTACTTCTACTATAGGGGAAAGAAGGAGTAGAGTACTTCTAGTATAGAGGAAAGAAGGAGTAGAGTACTTGTAAAAAAGGAGAAGGAAAGAAAAGGAAAAGGAGAGAATTGTTGTTGACTAATAATAGTAAGTGGGCTACCTAGCTCAGCCTTCCTATTGGCCATTGCTATAAGGAAGGTTAAAAAATAGAAAAAAGGGGAAAAAGGTGGGAAGGGGAATTGAGGAGGGAGAGGAGGGGAGCTGACGCACAGATGAGAAATCATTTTATGAGCAAACAAAGAAGTCTTCCGATTATCACTGAAAGAGGAGATCTTCGTTTGTTCCTTATGAAAATCGAACCAGATATCAAATATTTAGTCTCGCAGCATCAACCTCTAGTAAAGGTAAGTTCAATTTACTTTATTGCTTCCTCATTAAACTTTATAAAGTTAAAAACATTATAAACATGCATAAAGTAGAAATAAAAAGATAAATGTACGTTCATTTATGTATTTTTTAAAACACCCTCCTTTCTAAAAAATATTCCGCGCTTGCGCGAAAACTGGTGGGCGGTAAGGAAATTTTTCCATCAAGAAAGATGCATTAGTGGGCGGTAAGTGGAAAAAGGTTGACTACCACTGATCTATAACATAATTAAAGGAACACTATAGTCACCTAAATTACTTTAGCTAAATAAAGCAGTTTTAGTGTATAGATCATTCCCTTGCAATTTCACTGCTCAATTCACTGTCATTTAGGAGTTAAATCACTTTGTTTCTGTTTATGCAGCCTTAGCCACACCTCCCCTGGCTATGACTGACAGAGCCTGCATGAAAAAAAAACTGGTTTCACTTTCAAACAGATGTAATTTACCTTAAATAATTGTATCTCAATCTCTAAATTGAACTGTAATCACATACAGGAGGCTCTTGCAGGGTCTAGCAAGCTATTAACATAGCAGGGAATAAGAAAATCTTAATTAAACAGAACTTGCAATAAAGAAAGCCTAAATAGGCTCTCTTTACAGGAAGTGTTTATGGAAGGCTGTGCAAGTCACATGCAGGGAGGTGTGACTAGGATTCATAAACAAAGGGATTTAACTCCTAAATGGCAGAGGATTGAGCAGTGAGGCTGCAGGGGCATGTTCTATACACCAAAACTGCTTCATTAAGCTAAAGTTGTTCAGGTGACTATAGTGTCTCTTTAAGGGCACTCACACTTTTCAACATATCCTGTTATGCAAATATATCTCTCAATTTTATTTGGAAATTATAAAAATCAGTTTGGGCTTTTGAACAGAAATTTGACACACGTGTGGGAGTGTCAAATAAGAGTATAATTATCAAGCTCACTGTCTTTAAGATGCTACATGGGCATTCCACGTGGAATGTGTCAGTGGAATTTAGAGTGTTTTGGTTTTTTTAATTTGTGGAATTCTAACATCTTTCACTCCTCGCCATGCAAAATAGGCAATAATCCTCTACAATATCCGTGGCATTCACTTTTTAAAATTAATTTATACAGTTTTTCCAGGAAGGAGTTTATTATGCATAGCTGCAGATACACAAGAAGATTTTGTCTGATGCAAAGTATAACAGGATCTATTCATCTCACTGACAAGCAGAAAATCAGCAAAGAACACATGAATTAAAACAAGTCATCAACATAGCTCACATGACCTTACACCTGCATTCAGAAAGAGACAGCCAGTCACGTAGCTCTGCCTATAGTACATTGCAAATTCTCAGTGGAAGCACTGGTAGGAGGAGATGCTGTAATGAAATAATCATTCTAGCTTTTAAGCTGATTGGGCCTATGCAGTGTTTTGATGGGTTCAGCACGTTAACTTTCAACATTCAAATGAGCACTCTTCAAAATGGCTTCCAATTGTCTTTGTTTCTTAAGTCAAATTCATCTTTGTAGTTTTGTGATTGACTATATTTTTAACATATTGATTAATAGCATTTTTCCAAGTCTATGCAAATGTATATATTAAATATAATAAAAAAGTTTGCTTAATGTATTCATGTCATATCTACAACAAGGGTAAAAAGGTTTGAAAACTGGCTTTCAGTCCCAAGAATAGGAAAACTTATTATAAAGGGCGTTAGTATAATGATGTTTTTGACTTAGGTAAGCAATTTCCATTGCCAGCAATGATTTACAGTCACATAAATTATGTGTTACCATCCTATAGCCATGATATCGTGTCCCAAAAATACAAAGCAATGCAGAGAAAATGGATGAGTGTCTACATCAAAGAGTTAGCTGTTAAAAGAAAAGTCAAGCTCAACTTGTATTCATTATCTATTCTACAAATCCCTGTAGAATGTTCAGGATTTCATGACATTCCAAGACTTGGAATTTCCCCATTCTCGGCTTCTGTTATTTTGTATATTAACAATTTATATAAATGATTGCACACACTCTGGGTAGCCAAAGCATTACAAGAACAAGGTCTTGGTTGGTTTTACTGAAATTGTCTTATTTTTATATAACAATTTTATAGATGTATTGGCATAAAGGAGAATAGAGGAAAATGTAAAGAAACAAAA
>OW240914.1:87472204-87493178 GCA_933207985.1 Pelobates cultripes | reverse complement strand
CCGTTATAAAGGAGATTTGAAAGCTTCTCATCCAAACTTTTTATAATTTATTATCTAGAAAGCTCATGGTAAGCATTGCATTAATAGCATCACTATTAACCCATCTATTACTATGAAAGCCACTGACAGTGATATGGCCAAGTTGGACCCTCCATAGGAGATACATAATTATTTACAAATATTTTCAGACAGCTAAGGAAGATATTGGGATTAACTTCAAAGTTTATGAAAAAAATTGTGATATCTCAAAAGAAAGAAAATGTATGCATGCAGATATAGATATTACTAATTATCACAGTAAGTGATGGAGGTTTGCGGAATCCAGTACACCCTTACCCACCATATGGTTGCACGTCACAGATGTATTTGTGTTACTAAGAATAAGATGAATAGCAAAAACGAACACATTGAAGGCCTTGTCAGGATTTTGCCGGCAGTGCTGTTCGTTTAGCTCCAGACATGTTCTCCTGCTCAGTCATTTAGAAGAACTGGCATCAATATGCATGCTTTCATGGGCTTGATTGAATGGACTTCATTAAAACGGTGGGCCTCAACTCTGCTTTGAAATAATCAAAAGGACCTTCCTTAGAAAGGAAACGCTGAGGATAAATACAGAAATAAGATCCTGAAAAGGCGAGGAAAGAGTGCAAACAACAAGCAGGCAGAGCAGAATCAGTCATGAGAACTTGGGTTTCATTTCAATAGTTGTCCCATTTTGTTGGGTGAAGACAGTTTCAACATTGTATGCTTTCTAAAAAACATTGCTTAACTAAACAAATATATGTTTTGAAATTTACGCTTCAGCAATTATGCTTTTAAATGTTAATCCCCTAAGAGTATTGTTTACGAAGTTTCATTTATTGAGAACATGCGGTATCATGGGCAAATGAAGACTACTTGGAGAATGCTTGTATTGGTAGTTTTGTTGCTTTTTGGAAAACCACGTTTGGTTTAAAGAATTTATTGTTGAGATTGAGGACATCTAGCAAACCTTTTAAAGTATAGTCTAAATGAGATTGTTAACAGTTGCAATTCCCTCTCTTTCAGAAGCTTTGAGAACTCTATTAAATTAGGGTAATGGTGATTTTGCCAAGTTCAGTGCGGAGAGAACAATATCCCCCAGCCTCCCACCCCATCCCCTGCAGATAAAAATGATTTGTACATGAATTACCAACATGTTTGAACTAAATTAATAAAATAAAAATAAAAAAATGCTGGTAGTGAAAACTGAAACTCTATTTTTATTACAATGGACAAATAGAAAAAAAAGTTCACATTGCACATATTTGGTTATAATTAAGGACCTTGTTTTACATATAAATAAAAGAACAATCATGCAAATAATTTGTATCTGACTTTTTTTTTTAAACATTTTATGGGAAAAAAAATTACAAATAAATAGAGGTGTAAAGAATGGGGAGATTTACTTGGGATAAAAAAGAGAAAATTGCAAATTCCTATTGTATATTTGAGTTGTGATTAAGGACACTTGAGGCAGATTATTCTGGTGAAAAGGCTGGACAAAAGAGGATGAAGATTACATTGGACAGGTGAGAGGCTCTACCCCTCTCATGCAGAAATTTAAAAACCAATTATTTTAATCTTCCTCAAATGGCATATTTAAAATATCAAATGGGCTTTCTTGTAATGTTTAATTAGAGAGAAGTCATATAGTGAAATTCTAGACAAGTAAGGATTATTTGAAGTAAATCAACAATCCACCTAGAAATGGTACAGAAGCAATTTGTTTACCTCTCCACGCTGCGTCATTAAATAAAAATGGTGTTGGCTTGGTCCTACACATCTGTTCACCTACACTACACAAACACCTCTTGGCCTACAGCACGGGTGCAATGTAGAATTCTACATATTTTTGAGATACACCTTCCAACATCCTCAGCCAACTATGGACTTATTACATTATAAAAACAGTTGCAGGTTGCACAGTTTTCCATTCAGGGTTTATCAACTGGACTCCAATGTGAAATATCTATTTTTGTGCCAAGCACCTGAGCGTCATTAGATTAAGGCATTGCTCTAACAAGGCCAAGTCCTGTGTCATATTAACCTTACTGATCTACAGTAAATTTTATACAAATGCACTGCCTTGGTTAGCAATTCTTTGCTAATAAAATACAAACTTAGCTAACACAAATACACATTAGTTGCACACACACATTTTATTCACCCATATGATTTATCAATCCACCTTGATTTCTGTATTTGTGAATAAAAGCTGTTTTTAAGTAATTTTCATATCAATATTGAATAAATACCAGACACTAATTATTATTGAGGTAAATTCTCGAATGGGCAATTTAAGTATTAGATATGCAACTGTACATTTATATTATTATTATTAATATTTTATTATTCATATAGCGCCATCAGATTCCATAGCGCTGTTCAACTAACAGATATGTAATTGTAACCAGATAACTGGACGTACAGGAACAGAGGAGTTGAGGGCCCTGCTCACTGAGCTTACATTCGAGAGGGAGTGGGGTATAGTGACACAAAAGGTAAAAGTAGGGGTACAAAGTAGGTTGTTAGAAAAGTATCCACTGAGGGCTTAATAGGTGATTTTTGACAGTTGCAGAAGATGAGTCATGGGGTGGAGGATATAACATGTATGTAACATATTAAATGGAATGTTTATTTACCAAAGCAAATATATGTGCAGACGCAAATCATAAGTAAGAATGCAGTAATCTACTAAATATCTATTGACTGTCTTCGAGAGCCATATTTAGTGTTTTGTATATTCAGCTTTCATTATATGTGATGCTGTGATATATAGATTTTTATTTCAGAAAAATTGATTTTCAGCTTGAATTAATTGTATTAGTTGCAAATTAAAATCTTATGAAACACTTTGTCTATTAAATTAAAAATGTTAGATCAATTACTTTAACAAGGCCTTAGTATTTGGTAGAAGCATTTCTTTATGACGCTTTGTACTCTTATTTTTCTGGCATTGGAAATGTTACAGGCTGTGAAGACTTTCAATGAACAAATGGAAAAAAAAAAATCAAACATCCCTTGTCACTTCAAACAACTATTCTGGGATATGCTGAATTATCAGGGAGCTGTGCTTTTTACAAGCTACTGGTAATTGTACAGTGCAAATGATAGTAATTATTATCAATAGAGGGACTGGAGTTTTGTGAACAGGATGACATAAGAAAGGCACAAATGAACATAAAACAATGATAGTTACAGAGAGCTTGCTGCTAATATCTGCCATCTTGGTTAAGGCTGTCTATCGTAGACTTCAAGGGGACAATGACCTGTATGGGGTTAAGATCTGCCAATTGGCAAGTAATTAACTCTGCTGTATCACATTATTATTGCTATTATTGGTATCATTCATCACCGGGGAAACCAAACCTGTTACTGACCATCAATTCAAAGATTCAAAAGATAAGAGCTTTTAAACAAAAATATGTTACACATTATATCTCTTTATTAAGGCATGGTCCCTTACTCACTGTAATGTTTATTCATTGGAGCGAGGTTCTACCACTGTTTTATTAATTGTTAGTGTACAGTGTCATAACCTGGCAGCATTCAGTCTCTACCTATGTGCAACAATGAGGAAACAAAAAAAAACATCTTTAATATAGGAGGAGAACGTGTGAGGGCATTCCAATATCACTTATTGATCACTCACTGTTATCTATGAGCACACACCAGGAGCTCTGGAACCCTGAGAACTGAAGCTGGAATGTTCAAACCAGGAGAAATTCCAAAACTGACCTGCACCATGGGTGTGATCATGTGCAGGGCCAGATTTATAGTAAGGCAGAGTAGGCATGTGCCTACTAGAGGGACGCCTGTCTCTAAGATCAATTTTTATTGTGAAGGTCCATGGTTGACGGCGGGGGTTGGATACTGGTGAAGAGATCCTCCTCATTGCAGAGGCACTCTGTGGAGCAGTCACAAGTCGCTTCCTTCCTGTGATAGGCAGATTGAGTAGCAGCTGAGCCTCTGTTCAGTGGCTAGGCCGGAACTCTATGTTCTCCGGAGTAGAGATACATTGCTACCTGCCACAAATTCTCCAACCAAGTCCAGGCTTTTGGAATCCCTGGCTTTTCAGGAATGTGCCCAAGGCCAATGTGCTTGCTTGAGCGCTATGTGTGTGCCCAGTGCTGGATCCCTGTATGTACATGCTTCTGCTTGTAAAATGCCTGTCATTGTAAGAGTCAATTGCAGGCAGTGTGATCTTCTGACACAGATCTCTGCAGGGTTAGAATGCCACACTGCCACTTGTAATATTTGTAGTAAAACAAGAAGAAAAAAAAGAAGCCAAGCGGAAGAAAGTATAGGGAGAGAGACTAAAAAGGAAACTAAGGTGAAGACAGAAATTGGGTATTTAAGAAAAAGGGCATTTTGGGATATTTTAGGGATACCAGATGTTTGTGGGAAATATACCACCTATACATAAAGTCAGGTTGTACCTACAATTCCTGTGCTGGAGGACTGAAATCATATCATTATTAACTGAGGAAGAAATTGGTTTCCTATGATGGACAAGAGGTTTGTCCACTGATGAGGGCTTTATCTCATGTTCAATCAAGGGGTGAAAAAAGAAAGATGATTGATGGTCAGAGGATAGACTCTAAATGTTGATTTTATTCACAGATCAAGAGATAAGTGATCAATAGAGGAGAAAAGGAGGAAGAGTGGAAAATAAATCTACAATATATCTTTCCAAGGTCGATAAAATGAGTATCATCAATTGGATAATAACATCTATTACTATTCAGCTGCTGATTTGGTTAATTCCGAGAGCGTGCGCTAAAAAAGCGCTTTGAGTCCCACTGGATGAAAGGCCCTATATAAATACTAGTTATTATTATAACTCACTACGAAAACAGGGTATGCTGTCATAAGTATACTAACTGAACACATTTACTCACAGATTGACCGGTCTGTGAATACCATATAATAAAACAAGAGTCCATTATTTAATCCATTTTTATTTCATTGTTAAGGCCTTTGATAGGTATTCATCTTGCATTATCCTGACTATATATACAAAGGACATATATCATCAAGCAGGACAATTGTGGCTCTGGACCAAAAAGAACAATCAAATGTTAGTTTACTCTGGATTATATCCTCCCTGAATTTCTTCATCTCTCTTACCCCCATCATACTTGCTGCCTTTTAATTATTTGGAATTAGAATATTGTTTATTCTATAAAAAAGGATCACTTTTTAATATGCTTGTGGCAAACTATGACAAAATATAGGAGATAATATAATGTGACAATGGAACAATATGATTCTCACCGTGACAACATGGGGGGAGCACTGTGACAAAATGTGGGACAATATATATGCATCCTCTTCTCATTTATATTTTTCTTAGAAAGAACATAGCATGTCACTGTTAATGCAGAGATGGTAGACAGAGACACCATTAATCTGTTTTGCTACAAGGTGCAGACGTTCTGCAGCCTATACAGATAATGCTCTGACAATAGGAGATTCTACTTTCCTGCACATTCTAGCAAGCATGAAGCATCTCAAAGTAGCAATGTCTTTGTCTGAATCCCAGTATTGTCCAATGGAACGTATTATCACAGACCTAGCTACACAGATGTGCACCAGGCAACAAATCCCGTAAATTGGAGGGAGAGGGGGAGGTGTGTCATACAGGGATGAAATATGCAAATGAAAGAAACGAGAGAGAGGGACAGAGAGAAAGAACAGAACAACACGGATGATAAATAAAGCAAGAGACGACATTAAGATGTCAATAAGGGCATGTGTTCTAATGCTACATAGAACCGCAGGCAGTGTGTGGGATGTATATGCCCTGAATCTGTATTTGTTTCTGGTTTTCTATGATATGTTACATCTCGTTATTGAATATTACATTGAATAGGCACTGGAATGGCGAGCTATACCATGACTCATCGGCAGTGCAGACACATTATGAATCCAGATGTACTATACAATTACAAGATACTTGACTAGCACGCACGCTCTGTGCAAAGTTACTAATTATTAGTAATTATGTGACCCGTGCTTATTCTGTAATTTGCATACATTATAAACAGCTACGTAAAATATGACATAAGTAGCAGTCCACTGTGATCATTACTTGTGGGATTATTAATGAGGAGACATGGAAGCGACACATATCTGTGTGTCGGCGATCATGAGATTTAAATCCATCCCTTGACACCCGCTGAAGATCCAACCTAGTAGGAAACGATAGTAGAGAATAATGAGGGCCGTTTGCACACTGCAAAGTGCTTTAATCAGCATATCATCAGCTCAACACAGCTAACATCAAGAACGTACACAAAACTCTGGAAGTTCTCCGATTATACTCTTCTAAATATTGCCCCTATATCAAAGTATCTACTGAAGAGCGATACTCTAGATAATGTTCTATTCAATAAAAGCTCAATGTTAATGAGATCTTGCAAATAGCTGTGTGTCTACATCCACTTGCATTTCCATAGAAGGCTCAGCAAACATCATGAGAACTGCAACGTGTTTTCTTTTCTCCATCTGAACTGAAAGACCTATCACACCTTAGTACACATTCCTCTGGATGATTGTAATCGCACATAGAACCGGCTGCTAATGATGGGAATGTGGAGTGACAATTAAGGCCTATGTTGGAGTTGGACCTGCTGGTTTGTAGGCACACTAACACTAATAAAAATATATATGGCATTATTTACTAAACACTGCGCCAAGTTAGTTTTTTTATTTTTTATTCTTAAATTGTGTAACTCACAGCATCTCAATAGTGAAAAGGCTTGTTCAGCTGCACAGTCTGGTACATACAAGGAAAATGTTATTTAACTCCACTAAATGTTTTCACTGTTCCCAACTACACATGTATTTATTTAACCATGAATTAATTGATTGAGGTGGACACCATTCACTCTAACATCTACTCATTTATTATTTACATCACTGGCTTTGTACCAGCCAGCCCACACTGAAAATGTGCACTTGGTGACAAAATGTGAAAAAGTACTGACATTGGACCACATAGACTGTGATGGCTCAACACACAGTGAAGAATAAAGACACAAGTCACTGCTATGCAGTAAAGTCAGTTTCTCGGATTAATTCACCTAAACATATGCAAAAGACCAGTCTTGCAACTCAGTGAAGATGGTCCTTTCCTAACGCATTTCGCAAATACATATAATTGGGATTTACCTCTTTCCAGGAGCTTTAAAGTTGGTCTTTATCTCACATCCGGGTGCCTGTATATATGTATATGTGTGTGTGTGTGTGTATATATATATATATATATATATATATATATATATATATATATATATATATATATATATATATATATATATGTGTGTGTGTGTGTGTGTGTGTGTATATATATATATATATATATATATATACATATGACAAATTTAATTCCCTGGACTGCAGCCATGTGAGCTTCTTTTTTTCCAGAATTGTTTGGTGCCCCTACTCTGTTCAAGAAACCTATTAATATTCCTCTTTTAACCCCTCCACTGATGGACTGTTTGGCTGTTGAAGGGACACTGTCAGACTGTACCTATCACATCCTTTTGCAAGGTAGATCATATTTACTTTGATGTTACCATTTCCTATTTTTTTAGAGTATTTGTATCTGTATTGCTATTTTGTTTCCAGTCCTAAATGCCAATAGGCACAGATGCCTTTAATGTGGATTTTGTTTCACCAACTTTTGAAATGCCCAGGATACTCATTGTGTTGTGGAAGCCAGATCGCCTGCCTATTTTTGTAAGGTTTCAATCTAAACCTATTTACAGAGTTCCTTAGATTTACTATGTCAGTACATAGCCATGCAAAACATTTTTTGGGGAATAAGTATAACAATGAGCAATTCCTAATGTCAAGCATGATCCATTTAATCATATCTTTGAGTGCATGTTTTTATAAAGATGTCTTTATTGGCACTGCACACAAGAACAAAAAATCTTTTTTTATCTCACATTTTCAGCTTTTGGGTAAACTGCAAATCCTGTGTCGATATACATTTTACAGATTTTTGGCCAGTGTTTCATGAGAGCTTCCAAAACGTTCAAACCATGAATATCCCAAACTGTTTCTGACAGTAATGGTGATGAAGTTAGAAATCATTATTCACTGAAAAACGGGCTTAACGTTAGTCATCACTGCTATTCACGCAAAGATCTCAAGATCGATACATTGCAAGGCTAATGACAAATGAAATGTGTCCATCATGGAATGATTTGACTTGTCTGTTTGACCTCTTTTATAGTGCGTTGGTGATGATAATAGGTGACATGTTTCATTGACCTACTTTAAAAAAAATAAAACATTTTTTATATATTTTATTTTTTATTTTTCATGTGCTTAGAGGAACACAGTATATTTCTTATTAGACAGTAATTCCATATTAAAAACATTCAATATAAAATACATTACAACCATATCATAAACGAACAGTACCAAACAAAGTGCCCTGTGAGCATATTCAGAAAGACAAACCAACTGATACAAACATAAGACAAACAAAACATGACAAGATGGCTATTCATAATCTTTAAGTACCCTTTGCATAGGTGGGGAGGTTTCCCAAAGGAGGTCCCGGGGAAAGGACCAAATCTTATAACTTGCAGTTCATCATGTCAAAATATACACACAGCCATATTGTGAAAAGGGAGGTGAAAGCATATTCATTTGTATTTACCCCTAAAAGTGTTATATTCGATTTAGCCATAGATTCAGCATATCATAGGAAACCTTAATTATGCCTCTTTCCATTTTTAGTTCGTAATTAAGCTGCTCCTTCACCATAAGCCAAACTGGGGTATTAGGCAATTTCCAATTTCTAGCTATCGTAATTTTAGCAACTAGCAGTAAATGTGTGACTAGAGGGGCATTGGATCCGAAAGCTTGTTTAACATTAATCTGTAATAATAACAGACCAGGGCTATAATTAAAAGAATTGTTAGTTAGTATTAGAGTCTTGCTCCTGATCATATACCAAAACAGGCCAATGGGAGGACACTCCCAACACATGTGCAGATATTCTCTTTTCCGGGGGCGCAAGATTTCAGTGATCGGCAGGAGGGAAGCGCTTCCTTCTGCCAGGCCACCTTCTGGACCCCCTGAGCGGCTGTGGCATAATCAGAGGCGGCGAGGGAGTTCTAATCTCTCTGCTCCCTCGCACGCCGTTTACTGATGCCGCGGGAGCTGGAATATGACATCATATTCCGGCTCCAGGCATCAGTAGACAGCCTGCGAGGGAGCAGAGCAGGGAGATTAGAGCTCCCTTGCGTGCCTCTGATTATACCACAGCCGTGCTCCTCCCAGCAGCCACACTGGACCCCAGGAACAGATCCACACCAGCTCTCCAGGTAGGGAGGCTCGGTTTGAAAAAGTTTAATTATAAAAATAATAATGTATGCGTGTCTGTGAGTGTGTCTGTGAGTGAGTGTGTGTGTGTCAGTGAGTGTATGTGTGTCTGTGAGTGAGTGCATGTGTCTGTGAGTGTATGAGTGTGTTTGTCAGTGTATGAGTGTGTGTCTGTCAGTGTGTGTTTGTGAGTGTCTGTCAAATCAGTAAGAGTATGTTTGTCATTGAGTCTGTGTGTGACTATCAGCGTGTCTGTCAATGACTGTCAATGAATGAGTGTGTGTCAGATCAGTGAGTCTGTTTGTCAGTGACGTCTGTGTGTTTGTCATTGAGTGTGAGTGACTGTCAGTGTGTATACACCACTGAGTGTAGCATGGCAGAGCGGAGCGCGGTACAGGAGCTTCTGTTTCCTGTACCTGGCCAAATTGACACGAGGTACTCACTGAGAGAGCGCTTCCTGTCAGTCCGGGCAGGTACAGAAAACTGAAGCTCCTGCAGGGGATCTGCTCTGCTCGGCACACTTCCTGGAGGCACACCAGGAAGGGGAGTGTGACCACTAAAGGGGTGGGATGTGCACCATGGGACAGGATAAAAAGGGGTGAGGGAAGAGGAACACTAAGGGACAGGGAAGGGAGGGGATCACTAATGGACAGGGAGGGGAGAGGTGCTGATTAAGAGGCACATAGCTGAAGATGTTATTTTTTGGGGGGGGGGCCTGGATGGGGCCAAATACCATTGATTTAAGAGTTTATATTGACACTCCAATATATTAAGAGAATGAGTACTTTTGTGGACCACACTCCAAGACCTTCTCCAGTCTTCACAGCTAATTGGAGTTTTTAAATCAAAGGCTCATTTTTTAAAAATAGGTTTGGTGTATATATCCGGGTCGCTGGTAACCATATCTATACAACTAGCTACCAACTTTGTTAAAGTTGTTCTTTTAAATTGTTTTTCCATTATATTTAATTTATCTATTTTTATAGCGAGATGTTTACTTAAGAAACTCTTTATTCTCAAATAGTTGAAAACTTCCTTACTATCTAAATTATATTCATTTTTCAGTGTATATAAGTCTTTTAGATTGTTATTGTTCATTAAATTACTTATTTTAGAGTGGCCACCCTCCGTCCACTTTTGTAAATTGAAATCCTCCATATTGTGAGAGATATACTTTATAGGAAGGCATGGGATTAATTTATTTTGAATCAATAAATATTTATTGCATTTCTCCTTGTGTTTTGTTATATGTTCAAGGATCATGTTATCAAATTTCACAAGTGGGTGGCCTCTCTGTTTGTTCCTAACTTGCTAGAATAAAATACTCAGATCATTTTTATGCTGCACAGTCTGGATCAATGATTGTAGAATTTTATACCATATTTGCTGTTTAGCATTTTCTGATTGGGTAATAAGGGCATGTGATAGGTTGCAAGCTTTCTGATAATCTTTTAGAAGGAGTAGTCCTAGTCCTCCCATTTTAACTTTTAGTGCCAAACGATTAGCGTTAATTTATGGCCTTTTCCCCTGCCGAATAAACTTATTAATAAGCGTCTGCGCTAGTAGTATCCAGTTGTCTGAGCAGGCTATAGACACTATACGAAACAAGTAGAGGGAGTATGTAGGATTTCACCGTGTTTATTCTCCCCCATCATGAGATCTAAGTGTTCCTCCATTTCCTTAATTTTCTACCAGTTTCATTTAGTAAAGACAAAAAATTAAGTTCCATTATTTTGGAAGTCTCCCTCGCAATCTCGAGCCCTAGGCACTTAAATGATTCTTGGACAGTAAATCCAAAGTCCATTTTTAAATCTTTGAGGACAGCCTGATAGGGCTAAAAATTCATGCATAAGGGGAATAAGTTCTCTCATGAAGTTGATTGGGTCACTAAGAGTAAGCACTATGTCATCTGCGTACATTGTAAACTTGACACTGTCGTCTAAAATGCGCAGTCCCTTAATTTGGTCATCTGCCCTGATCGCTATTGCTAGTGGCTCTATGGCAATAAGATACAAAAGTGGCGATAGCGGGCACCCCTGTCTAGTCCCATTTTTTTATAGAAAAGATTCTTTGCAATCCCGCTACCAACCAGCATAGGCATCAGAGAGGTGTAAAGAGCCATTATGGAGTGGCTAATATCTCCTCTCAAACCAAAAGCTAACAGGGCTGCATGTTTCATTGACCTGTTATGTTCGAAATCAACATTATTAAGAATGGATATTTATTTAAGTGTGGTTAAAATATAACGTATATGTGTTTTGGGTTTTTTTTGTGTAACATTGCTTATTTATCCTTTTTGATCTACAATAAATAATTTGTATAACTTTGCTGAAGTTGCATCCACAGTTCTTTACAAGAGGAGAGCATGTTAGAATGTTTGTTTTGCTCATATGCAAACACTTCCCCAAATTTTACTGTATTCGTTAAATGTTAAAAAAAGCAGCGTTTCCCAATTGTGTTCCGCCAAAATTTTGTGAAACAAAATAGCCGCGGGCAGCGAGGGAGCACTCTCCCTGACTCTGCTCCCTCGCATGCACAATAGTGATGCTGGAGCCAGAATATGACGTCATTCCAGCTCTGGCATCACTAAGAGGCGCACGAGGGAGCTGAGCAGGAAGATCACTGCTCCCTTGCCGCCCACACGCCAGCTGCTCCGCAGCCCCACTGGACCACAGGGACTGTACGCCAGCCACTCAGCAGCCCCACTGGACCCCAGGGACCGCATGCCCAGCTGCTCAGCAGCCCAACTAAAGCCCGGGGACCGCACACCTAGCCCAGCAGCCCCACTGGACCACAGGGACATAGAGACTTCATGTCAGCACTCCCAAAGGTAGGGAGGCTGGGAGAAGTAAAACATTTTTTTTTTACAAATTTTAAATTGTATGTGTGTCTGTTAGGGAGTTTGTATGTGTTTGTTACATAGTTACATAGTTACATAGCTGAAAAGAGACTTGCGTCCATCAAGTTCAGCCTTCCTCACATTTGTTTTTTGCTGTTGATCCAAAAGAAGGCAAAAAAAACCAGTTTGAAGCACAATTTTGCAACAAGCTAGGAAAAAAATTCCTTCTTGACCCCAGAATGGCAGTCAGATTTATCCTTGGATCAAGCAGTTATTACCCTACATTGAAAGATTATATCCTTGAATATTCTGTTCTTGCAAGTATGCATCTAGTAGCCGTTTGAACATCTGTATGGACTCTGATAAAACCACTTCTTCAGGCAGAGAATTCCACATCCTGATTGTTCTTACAGTAAAAAACCTTTCCTTTGCCTTAGACAAAATCTTCTTTCTTCCAGTCTAAACGCATGGCCTCGTGTCCTATGTAAAGTCCGGTTTGTGAATAGATTTCCACACAATGGTTTGTATTGGCCCCGAATATATTTGTATAATGTTATCATATCCCCTCTCAGGCGACGATTTTCTAAACTAAATAGGTTTAAATTTGTTAACCTTTCTTCATAGCCGATATGTTCCATTCCTTTTATTAATTTTGTAGCCCGCCTCTGCACTTTTTCTAGTGCCATAATATCCTTCTTTAGAACAGGTGCCCAAAATTGCACAGCATATTCAATATGTGTGTCTGTCAAAGAGTGTATGTGTGTTTGTCATTGAGAGTGTATGTGTTTGTCAGTGAGAATGAATGTGTGCTTGTCAATGAGAGTGTATATGTGTTTGTATGTGTGTCTGTCAAAGAGTATGTGTGTTTGTCAGTGAGAGTGTATGTGTGTCTGTCTAAGAGTATGTGTGTCTGAGTGTGTGTCAGTGTGTGTAACTGTGTGTCAGTGTGTGTAACTGTGTGTCAAGGTTTGTGTGTGTGTCACTTTGTGTATGTCAGTATGTGTATGTGCCAGTGTATATCAGTGTGTTTTTGTGTGCCTATGTGTGTGTGTGTATGTCAGTGTGTGTATTTGACACTGTGTGTATGTGTCAATGTGTGTATCTGATTGCATGTATGTGCCAGTGTGTGTATCTGTGGGTGCAAGTGTGTGTATAGATGACACTTTGTGCATCTTAGTGTGTGTGTGTATCTGTTTGCCACTATGTGTCAGTGTGTGTATCTGTGTGTCAGATACACACACACACACAGATACACACTGACCCATACAAACATAGATACACACACTTTGACACATAGATACACACAGCTTGACACACAGATACATGCACACACACACACACTGTGTGTCAACGTGTGTGTATCTATGTGTCAGTGTGTGTATCTGTGTGCCACTATGTGCCAGTGTGTGTGTATCTGTGTGTCAGATTCATACACACTGACACACATATACACACACTGGCACATACAAACACAGATACACACACCTTGATACACAGACACACACAAGCACATACAAACACAGATACACATACTTTGACACACAGATACATACACACACACACACACAGATATACACACTGTGTGTCAGTGTGTTTATCTGTGTGCCACTATGTGCCAGTGTATCTGTGTGTCAGATATATACACACACACCCAGATACACATTGACACACAGATACACACACTGGCACATACAAACACTGATACACACACCTTGACACACAGACACACACCGGCACAAAGAAAAAACAGCGCAATTATTTTCCACGATGTTGATACACTATGTCAAAGGGTTCCACAGGAAAAATTAATTGGGAACCCATGCTTTAACCCCTTAAGGACCAAACTTCTGGAATAAAACGGAATCATGACATGTCACACATGTCATGTGTCCTTAAGGGGCTAAAGTATTTTATATCAAATCCTTTTTCTGAGTGATTTAAATTGTTTAAAGCGGCAGTATTTATGAATATACTCATATGAAAAAAAATTAGTTTTTCATAAAGATAGTATTTTAATGAAATACTCATTTTGACTGTGTCAAAATTCCCCTGCAATTCCAAACCCATCAAGTGATATACTGAGACAACATAGGGACTATTTTCTCTATATGTTCCCTCTGCCTGACACTTCTAGGCACTGGGTGGAGCTCCATAGACATTAGCTTTGTTTATGGATGATCTTTCGGGATCCTCCATAGACTTCAATGAGTGAGAGTACAGCAGTGACGTGATACAATATTTTAAAAATACAATATACAAACTATATATATATATATATATATATATATATATATATATATATATATATATATATATATATATATATACACACACACACACATATATAAATTTAATACATAACAGGTAATAAATATATTCAACCATGACAGGTGCCAGTTTCTTGTGAGAATAATTTTGCAGATAAGCACATATTAATTCTTTTACAGTTATGCTATGATAATATCCGGAAGTATTACTTTACTGAGAGGGTAGTGGATGGATGGAATAGCCTTCCAGCTGAAGTGGTAGAGGTTAACACAGTAAAGGAGTTTAAGCATGCGTGGGATAGGCATAAGGCTATCCTAACTATAAGATAAGGCCAGTGACTAATAAAAGTATTTAAAAATTTGGGACCACTAGATAAACCGAATGGTTCTTATCTGCCGTCACATTCTATGTTCCTATTCCATTTCTCTCAAATATTGCATTTATACAGAGACAATCCCTTTCTAGGAAAAAGGGATATTAAATATTATGCTCTACAGTGTGGGACTAAGAAATACCTGTATAGGGAATCCATTTAATGTTGTATGAGCATCTACCTTCAAGCTTAGTCTAATTGACGTGATTCAATTCCATTTCCAATCTCTCCAAGACGCACATTTACATTTGTAATTCCCTTCTCACTAGTCATTGTTTACCGATATATCCTTTAGGTTTAGTCACTAAACAGAGAGTTGCGGTTAGATGACAATGCTATTATTATTGACGTAGTAAGCAATATTTAATATTACACCAATAATAGACAAACTTACATGTCAGTACTAGATATGACTGTTATTAAAATGATAGTTAAAACACTAATTACTGATAATTATTTGCATTGGCTACTGCAATGGTGGCTACTACAATAGTAATTGTTAATATAATTATTAAAGTAGCAGCAGGAGTAATTATTACAGTAATTGGTGGTATTACAGTATCAGTAATTAATGCTACTATTATTGTAGTCATAGTGCTATTGGTTGAGGTAATAGCCATTATTAATATTATGATTGAAGTTTTATATATATAGCAATATTAAATAGTTTAGTATAGTTAATTGTTGATATTACTACTGACTAGCCTATATAGTGGACCTAAATATGGCAATAATATACATTTTTGCAGCAATAGCAATTGTGGCTATTGCTATTACAGTCGTACAGTTCATACAGAAGTAGAGTATGTTGCAGTAATAGCAAATACTAAGATTGTAATTTGGGCAATAGGAGTACTGATTCCTGCTGTAAGATTAAAGGGACATTACAGTCACCAAAACAACTTTAGTTTAATGAAACAGTTTTTGTGTATAGATCATGTCCCTGCAGTCTCACTGTTCAATTCTCTGCCATTTAGGAGTTAAATCACTTTGTTTATGAACCCTAGTCACACCTTCCTGCATGTGACTTGCACAGCCTTCCTAAACACTTCCTGTAAAGAGTCATCTAAAGTTTATCCTTTCTTTATTGCAGGTTCTGTTTAATTTAGATTGTCTTATCCCCTGCTAAGTTAATAGCTTTATAGACCCTGCAAAAGCCTCCTGGATCTGGTTAAAGTTCAATTTACAAAGCAAGAGATAAAATTGTTTAAGGTAAATTACATCTGATTGAAAGTGAAACCAGCTTTTTCATGCAGGCTTTGTCAATCATAGCCGGGGAGGTGTGGCAAGGGCTGCATAAACAGAAACAGTGATTTAACTCCTAAATGGCAGTGAATTGAGCAGTGAAACCTGAGAGGCATGATCTATGCACTAAAACTGCTTTATTGAGCTAAAGTTGTGTAGGTAACTATAGTGTTCCTTTAATTGTTCATGTTCTTCATGCTGTGGAATACACAGTAGTATAAAATGTTGCAATAACCCTAAATTATGATATTGTAGCTGAAGTAGTGAAAGTATTAATTGATGCTACAATACTGATTGTTACACTAATAATAAATGGTGATATTGCTATTACATTAGTAGAAGTACTGATTGTTAAAATAATAGTAACTGGTGATCTTTCTATTCCAGTGGTAGAACTAGCTATTACAATAACAGCAATTGGTTATATTTATGGTGCCATAGTAGAAATACTAATTGTTACAGTAATAGTAATTTGTGATATCGCTGTTGCAGTAATAGAAGTATTTCTGATGGCTAGAGCATTAAAGGATCACTATAGGATCAGGAACACAAACATTTAAATCGGCAAGGGGGTGGGGTCAAAAAAGTATTACGGATTGTTATTATAATAATAATTGGTGATATTGCTGTTGTAGTATTAGTACTGATTGTTACTATAATAATAATTGGTGATATTGCTGTTGTAGTATTAGTACTGATTGTTACTATAATAGTAATTGGTGATATTGCTGTTGTAGTATTAGTACTGAGAGTTACTATAATAGTAATTAGTGATATTGATGTTGTAGTATTAGTACTGATTGTCACTATAATAGTAATTGATGATATAGATGTTGTAGTATTAGTACTGATTGTCACTATAATAGTAATTAGTGATATTGATGTTGTAGTATTAGTACTGAGAGTTACTATAATAGTAATTAGTGATATTGATGTTGTAGTATTAGTACTGAGAGTTACTATAATAGTAATTAGTGATATTGATGTTGTAGTATTAGTACTGAGAGTTACTATAATAGTAATTAGTGATATTGATGTTGTAGCATTAGTACTGATTGTTACTATAATAGTAATAAGTGATATTGATGTTGTAGCATTAGTACTGAGAGTTACTATAATAGTAATTAGTGATATTGAGGTTGTAGTATTAGTACTGATTGTTACTATAATAGTAATTAGTGATATTGATGTAGTAGTAGAACTGAGAGTTATTATAATAATAATTGGTGATATTGATGTTGTATTAGTACTGATTGTTACTATAATAGTAATTGGTGATATTGATGTAGCATTAGTACTGATTGTTACTATAATAATAATTGGTGATATTACTGTTGCAGTGTAGTAGTGCAAATGTTTCCAATAATAATAATTAATGATATTGCTGTTGTAGTAGTAGTACTGATTGCTATACTAATAGCAGTAGTACTGATTGTTGTATTTGTAGTAGCAATACTCTAAAAACAGCAATAGAATTCCCATGAAGTGATGTACTAATTAATTAGTAGCATTTGGAGTGAGTGTTACTATGCATGCTGTTGTAAATTGAATAACACAGCAATAGATGCTCCTTAGAGAAGGTTAATGGGGAGTAGACGGATGCTATGATACTGTTCCATTGATACAATTAACTAAGAGGACATTGGGATGTAGGGATGCTGTGCTCAATAGTCAACAAAATTAAGTTTCAGATGTTTCACATGTATCTCCTTTAACACACTGGTCTAGAATGTTTTATTAGCTACATTTAGCTAATAGCAGCCGACTGGGCATATATTTTGATAAATAAAAATATTGACTTTCAGACAATAATCACTGTCATTGTGTTACACTGCAGATTGTGGGGATAAAGTGAGAGGAGATGGTTTATTGTGGTTGTTCAATGGCACAAAAGAGACAGACATTCTCACCTCCTCCTTTCCTCCCCCCCCCCCTTTTTTTTTTTCAATTAACTCTCAATCAACTCTGGCACTTGAATTAGAGTCAAGGATGCAGATTTTCAACTAGAGGAAGCTGGACCAATCCAGCTATGGGGTCAGGTGTTAGAGACCCAGATAGAGGGCACAGATCATACCCTAGGACTGGTGTTTATTGATAAGACTGCAGCCATCCTGCTCTGAGAGAACAAGCACTATACTGCAAGGATACAGACATATCTCTATGTATGGCTCAGTACACCGACCTGTGTGTGTTAAACCATATTGCAGATGTTTTAAATTAACCGTTCCCATGCCCAGTGATCACATTTAAACATGTGAGAACAAAAAAACAGTGTTCTAGCCACAAGAATAAGGATCAGGTTAGCATTCTGATTGATTGGCACCTGCACTCTATTACAGTTTGATAGAGATGTGTACAGAGCACAATATGCTACAGTGAAACACACATTAACACATGGGGGTACGTTAACCACGGTTGTCCCCAGTGCATGTCTATGAAATGGTGTCAAATCAGATTTATGTCCAAATATGTCTCTAGGGCGCCCTCTAGCGCACAAAGGAAGCCAGGTCAGATATAGCATCTTGTTTTGTCTCTCCTGTGCCCCTGCAATGCCCATTCATGTTGTTTTTAATGTAAATATATATTTATTAATAGAAAAATGTTGCACATTCACACATTACCCACTTACATGTGTACATTCTTAAACATCTAGTGTCTATTTGTTAGTCCTATTTATGACCTGCATCATTCCAACCACATAGCGCTATTTAGCTTCTAAGTATCACTAATAATGTAGGTATATATTTATTGTATGGTACCCAGCACAGCAATCACTGGGGTTAACAAATGATGAGCTGTATATAGAGCATATACAGCTGGATACAGAGTAGGAAGGTTTATTATATGTCTACAATGGATATGGTTTTGAAAAATAACAAATATATAATGTTTGACGCTGTTTCTTGAAAAAACAAAACAAAAAAAACACATATATTAATTAGAAGAAGCAGTTGTGTTTGTATGATATAACAACCATTTTATTTCCAACGGTACACTGTAAGCACTACAGTGAACACCAGCCACATCCTTACTTAGCAAATGCATCAACTGAAATGTCTATTTATTCATTTACTACTGATTATGAGAAATCAGTTCCTACATACCAGAGAAGTAATGTCAAATCCTGGTAACCCAGCTCAAAGTCTGGCTGTGCATCATGGGAAATGCAGGAAAAAAATATCTGGGGTGTAAATGTTAGATCTACAAAGATCTGTGGTTAGCAAGTTATCCTGTGTTCTCTAACCAACTGAAACATGCAGAAGCAACAAAATAATAATAATAATAATAATAATAAAATATATATATATATATTATATATTATATTTTACTAAACATTCTTAAATATTCTAAATATTCTTTTACTATTTTACTAAATATTCTTAAATATTCTTCTAAATATTCTTTTACTAGAATACCAAAAATTGAAATATTCACCTAATTGAAATTGCTTTAGTGAACCCTCTAACATGTTCACCCCACTCTTTAAAAAAAAAAATGGTAAAACATCTGACAACGCTCAGCAAGGCTGCATCTTTACTCTGACATTGAAAGTGTTAAAGAACAACTTTTCTGGAGACACGCTCATATTGTATATAATATAATGTGTGTGTGTGTGTCTGGCATTCCGTGGGCAGAGATGGAAAGGAAGTATCTGGCACCGCATGAGTTAACTCGTCCCAATAACCAGCTGGATTTCCAACAATGATCGTGTAGAATGGAAGAAGAATTAATAATAGGAATTTGTTTTAGCTCAGACAGAAGGGAAGAAGTGCACTCTGTCATTAGAACATGGGTATTGATTAAATCCCAACTCCTACTGGCATTGTACAAACTGGGAGAATGGCAAGATAGCTCTATTCTCTGCCATCAAGGCAGGCACACACAAAGATGGCTGCAAAAGAGCACACACTGCTACAGGATTAACCCCTTCACACACACAAGGGGTACTTATCTAGAAACAATTCTTTATCAAGAAAGAGAGAGAAAGAGAATGAATGAAAATGGAAAAAGAAAAGAAAATTATATATATATATATATATATTTTTAAATTAATTAAATTATTTTTATTTTATATCCCACCCCCTCAGAATAAATTATACATGGGATTTCAGAAGGAAAAAGAAATGATGGAATCCTATGACCTGGCACAATGTTCCATTATTGCATCATTCAGGTGGAGCAGAACACAATGTGACCCGTTTTTTGTTCACCTGCCATTTAACCATATCGGTAAACTGTATCACTGGGGAGTGATAATCAGCCCCCTCCCCTCCCCCCTCTTATAGCTGCACAGAATTGATTCACTTTGTGATATTTGTATAAACCTGCACCTTTGGGAACTAATTTGATTAAAATGGGGAAATACAGCTATAGGTTAATGATATGTTTGTCCTGGGCTCAGTCTTCCCAGGGATTTTTGTGATACCCAGAGCCCATTTTTTGACACCAGCATGGCAAGTAGTAGGCTGTGCCTGAAAACAATCCTTAGAGCTAGGGGTATTTTGTATGTTGAACAATTATATTTGTGACTAACCCAATTATATACCGATGAGTATTGTGACATCATCAAATAGGATTTTAAAAAAGCATACATAACTACATCTTCTGTACTGAGATTAAGCAGAATTAAACATCTAATAAATGATCTTCGTTTTATATACATATCGTTTTTAAAAAAATCATCGAAGTGATTTTTATTTTTCTTATTGACATTTTTAATTGTCACATTGTTATTGTGAAAGCAAGTTATTCTGTGTGCTGTAGTGAGCTGGTAAATGACTTGCATGATTTAGGCCAGTATTGAAAACATTTTGGTATTCCTTGTCATTACTATTGTTATCCATATATTTATCCAAGGCTACAAGACCCCAGTGACCCGC
>OW240914.1:87381732-87472104 GCA_933207985.1 Pelobates cultripes | reverse complement strand
ATTTCATAGAAGCATACAATACTTTTATATTCATAGATTATTTATTTTTATTTATTTGTTTGTATATATTTATGTATTGTGAAAATGCAATCCTGCATCATGTGAATGATTTTTCTCTGCAGTTCTCTGTTTATGGTCCTTTACTGCCATGCTGAGATATTGGCGTGGATGGAACATTGTTGCCATGGTATCTGTTACCATATTGCCATGGTTCCACGGGAGAAGGGGGCGGCGATAACCCTGGGAGCTCATTATCACCATGTGGTTGATGAGCTGTGCCATGCCCCATCCTGTATCTTATTTTATTACTGTGTGAGTGTGTGTTTTATATATATTTTATATTCCATTATAACACAACCTTCGTGTGGCAATAACACACCTGTCATTCTGATACAATATCTGCTCCATACATACAAGCTCTGTATTGTGGGTTCGCTGAATCCCCTTTAAAAAAAACCTTAAATCAGGTGAATATGACACAATTTATTTGATGTCTCTATGAATGGATACCACTTTCACTTTCTGAATTTTCAGTTTACTTCCATATATTACTGTATTTTCTTTAGGGATACATGTATTAATGCATAGAACTGTAACTGTGTTAAGTAGTTACTGTACTTACTACATAATGTGCCTTAGGTGTGAGCTCACAGGGCCCTCTCTGATCGAGCTAAAACCTGCAAAGCCTTGTGTCATTATTCAAAAACAATAAAAAAATAACCAACCTAATACGTCACGTCAAATGTATATTGTTCAGTTAGATCTTTATGTATTTAATAAATCATGACCACATACAGAGCTTCTGTCCAGCTTGGCACCCCATGTACTGTATGGTATATTACCCATTTATTGCCCCAAAATTGCCATATTGATAGGGTCCCTATCATTCAGTGACTACCGTATTCTTCTTTATAAATAGGGCAATCATAATGGGGATATTTGGAAGTGGATCTAGTTTGGGTGAATATGCAGGTCATTTCTTGCATTTTATTTGAAGTATTCTTTTAGGAATTTCTTCAATAAATAATGATTTGTGGCTTACTATCTATTTAAGCTAAAATGACTATGTTGAGGATTTTTCAAAAGTCATTCGACAACTTATCCCAAAGAGGTGTGTAGTCATCACCCACATTGCTAAATGCAGGGCAAACCTTAGTTCCTCAAAGCAAAGTACACAGTGCATTTTTTTTTTTTTTTTTACTAAATACTTCCATAGTCCAATATGGTGACATCTTTATTGGTAAATTACATTCCCATGAATGATATGTTTATAATTTTCCCATGAATGATCTCTTATATCTTTATACTTTTATTCATGCACATAGCTTGTATGTGTTTTTACATTTGTGTAATTGTATAGAGTGAAGATCTTTATTATTGACACCGAAGTCTCATTATTCATGTTAAATATCCATATTACAGATAATTTAGTTCTCATCAGTTAGATGCTCTTTTGATTTCTCTGGGTGTATTGCAGTAGATCACTTGAATTGCAGTGTGAACTATTACCTTGCATGACAAGATAATAATCATTGTTACTAAGGGTACTTCAGATGTTTGTGAACTACAATACCCATGATGCTTGGCATCAAGGCAAATGTAGTCTACAAAGATCAGCAGTACCAGACTGTGGCATGACTAGAACCTACAAGTAATGTGTGATTTATTTAATTTCACAGTCATTTTTTAAAGCTATTAAAACATTGAATTCAAGCTGGACACTCAAAGTCCACAATAGAGTCTTAATGCCTTTAGAAATATCAAGTCTCAAGTCTAAGGTAACAATTCCATTCGCTAACATTTGCTAAATTAATTTCTTAAAGGCGCCGTGTAGGCATTAAGGCAATTCTACAAAATATCAATCCAAACTCTGAGTTCACTTTAAATAAATACTTATTCACTGTCATATCAGTAACACAAATCTTACAACCTGCAGTCTCCTCACAGCTTCTAGATATGGTGTGGCTTTGTTGCTTTTTCATGTACAGAAAACCCTCCAAGATTTCGTTTTATAGTGATGTTATTGTCAATATATTTATCACCGTTGCTAAATTCATTCATTTGTAGTGGATGCTTGCAAGTTGGCTCTAATGTGAATAATATATATGATATTAATATCTCAAAGAAAACTTTAGAAAAGTCACTCTTTCATCTATATTTCACATTTTTTTTTTTTAAAAACAAACATAATTTTATATATTTACAAACCTGAAGTAAATTGTCTGTTGCTAAAAACATTCATTTTATTTCAACTCAAACAATTGTTCATTATTAACAAATTACAAGGGACTTGTTTAAAAATGTTATGAGTTATAAAAAAAAGAAAGATATCTTATAAAATAAGATAAAAATGCAGAGATCACAGTGTAAAACTGAAATAGATGGTCTAGTTTCAAATTAAAAATCTATTTACACATGAAATATTTTTTGTTCATAGGACTCCAAACCTTGTTAGATAAGAGTCCTAAAGATGAAAGGTTGCAGAATGTATTCTATGCCATGTTATTATGCATTGTGAACTGGTCTTTAAACATCCTGGTGTTGGGCATCATGTAGTAATTTGTAGATATTCAATGAAGAAAAAAGAAAAAGGATTGGGGGAGGGAGAGAAAGTGAAGAAAAAAAATAAATCAAGCTAATTAAATTATTGTATTGTATGTGTATTGTATTGGCGAACATGAGACGATCTGGTGTATTTAAGCTGCATGTTGTTGTTTTTTTGGTCTTTTGTTTTTGTGAGATGTTTTGGGTGAATATGTTATCAGTGGGGAAAGTTTAACCTGAGCATTATGGGAAATGTAGTGCATGGTAGGTGGAGTGTTAAAGATTGGCATTGGTGCTTCATTGCTAAGCATTTGAATAGACTCCATAGAATATCATTGCATTTATTCAGTAAAAGCTACAAATTATGATCAATGGCATAATTTATGGGATAAATCCCCTTCCTGATCTGCTTGCTGGTTTAAGGTGTAATGCATATTTTAAAATCATCAACCATATAATACCCCCACCTCCCCCCCCTCCCGCCCCCCCCGGGCATTTTATCATTGTAAACACAGTTTTCTGCCAACTACCCCCCACTCCTCTTCTAAACATGCATTTTATTCACCCACAATATAAAACATGGCATGAAAAACTGTCTCACAACAAGCATAGCGATGTTTTTTTTTTACAGGGGAATTGAAAGGGCTAAGCAAGATGTTTTGAAATATAGATTTTGTTAATTGATTTCGACACCTACCAGATTTTCTTTTATTTAATTTCCCCATTTATTTTCCCTCCCCATTTTCCCAGTGATGTAATTCGTGAGACTTTTCATTGTCAGATATGTGCCACCTGTTCAATAATAGGTACCAGCCTTAGAATCTGTAGTAAAACAAAAAAAGGAATTTCATTTCAGTCACTGTTATTCAATGCAGTCCTTGTGTATTATTCAATGGCTTTCTGTTTTTTACAGACATATTAAACAAAAAAGCCACAGTAGACAAAACACTTAAATTAATAGAACGAATTAACTAAAATATAATTAAGAAACGAAAATAAAAATATTGTAAAAATATTTATAGTATAAAAATCATCTGTATCTCGTGGCAAGAAATGAATGCCCTTTGTTACTTGGATACTGGGGAATTAAAAAAAAAAACTAAAAAAAAACTAAGGTCTAATATATATATTTTTATGAGTTAAGAATAATTCATTTTTAAAATAAAAAAGAAAGTACCAAGGCACACTCATTCATAAAACTGATCTGATAGTAGTTATCATTATTCGTTTTAGGAAGTAAAGAAATAAGAAATGTTGCTTAAAATAACCGACTTGTAACAAATCTCCAACATCAGAAATTAAAAACGGTTTTCAAACACAAACTATTCACTAAAATGAGAATCCAAAGTGAATTTGAAATTTAAGGCCAGAATAGCTGACTGTTTCAGATCATTTTTTCTATTTAGCTATTTGACCTTAAACTTGAAATTCACTTGAAATTCTCACTTTAGTAAATAACGTGGAGAATATTGCAAATAAGCAGTTAGCTCATCACAATTCGCCAAGTAATATCAAATTAAACATTGTGGCTCTTTATTAGTTAAGTAACTTTTGTTTAATTTCTGTATTAACTTATTCCCTACTAGGCTATGTTTTATTTATTGTAATATGCTTGCTTTAGCATTTTAAATCTCCATTGCATGTTGGAGCTTTTAACTTTTTAACAGAACACCAGTTCATCGTGAACGTGTTTCATAAAATTGAATTGCAGTCATAAATATATGCTTTCCACAAATCCTTCTAAAATTTCTATCCCACTTTTTAAAAGTTATTATTATTATTTTTTTTTATCATTGCACAGTCATATAATATGTGCTGATAAATCATGCTTGTCTTAACAAATGTTATGTATGAATTACATCAATGGTATGCAACAGTGCTGTTCTGGGCTAAAACAATCATTTTATTATTTTATTTAATCATCCCACGCTTTGCTAATATATATTAGATAGTTGGGAACATAAGCCATTTTAATAATGCCAATTATATTTTAGAGCTTTAGAGATGTTTTTTTCCGTAGCAGGTATTAATTCACTGTATTTCTATTTAAAAAAAAATGTTCTTATTTTTTTCCTTTTCTACAGGCTCCATCAAGGCTTATATTTTTTAGATGAACACCATTGCAGAATCAAGGCATATTATACTATTTTACTCTTACTGAGTTTTTACCCTCTTGTATCCAGATTGTAAAGCACCCGGGTAAGAGATCCCTCAATGTTTAGGCGAGGCAAACCCTTTATACAGGAGTGAGGAAACCCAGCGCCGAAACGTTGTAGGAACTCAATATATTGGTTGCAGTACCTCGTGTTATGGTTAATTGCCTGCTATCTTAATGCAACTATTTTAATATTCGACTGTATTTCGTAGATATGTTTTTTTCTTCCTATAAATACTTTGTTGCAATTACATCAGTACTAATGCTACATATCTTACATGTGGCAATTTATATATAATTCACCAAGGCACAGAGAGAAACATGTCTGATGAACATGGTGAACATGGGTGGATTGTACAAATAATGGAAACACAAAAAAATGTAGTGGATGCACTGATTAGCCACCCAAAAGATCTGGTCCAAAAAATAGAGCAGTGGATTTACAGGTTACTTAGTGTAAAAAAAAAAAAAAATAGGACTGTATATAATTTATTTTATTTCTAATTAAAATAAAATAAAAAATGAATTAGCCAACACCGAAAATATTACCTCAAATGCATTTAAAGGTACACAAATAAAATAATATCAAATAATTTAAGCAGTATAGATTTTGATAAACAATTATTCAGATACATTAAAACTTAAATACAAGTTACATTGTGAGTGATCATTTCTATTTTATGATCAGTTCTTTACTCTATTATTGAATCCATATTTAGATGATGTGAAATCGAATTGACCAGTTATGTTTTAGGATACACTGGGAAGGGGTGAGTGGGCACTGGGATAGCCCAGGGAATACAGGCTGAGCAGAATACCACCATGGCAATCAGACCTAGGCATTGCTAGTGTAGTGAGTGTGTATGTGCATTAGTGCTGGTATGTTCCCAGTGAATTGACCCTTTACAGCTTTGCTGAGCTCAGACTAAAAATGATTTTCTGCATTTTATGCGAAGAGACCAACTGAAAGGCAGGGGTGCAGGGGTGGTTTCCATCTGTGGCAGTGAGCTGTCTATATAATGGGGAGCTATTATCAGCAAGACACAAGTGCTAATTACCAGTCACAGCTATAGGGGAGGGGGCTGGGCACTGAGAGACGAATAATAGTGGTGGGAATGGAAAGGACAGAGAGATAAATAAAATGCACCCTAAAATTAAGAGAAAAGTCAACAGTTATCATGGTAGGTGGAGGGGGAGGACAGTAAGAAAACAATGCTGCAAAAAATAAAAATAAAATGTTTAATATTTAGATTATTTTTTTCTTGAAACACAACACTGTAATTAAATGTAATGTAAATATCACTGATGACATATACACAATAAATAGGGTTCTCATTGTACTGGGAATTTTCTGTGAATGTATTTTCTGTTTAAAATGTATATACATGTTTAGGCATATGGAAGAATAGAGAACCTTACATTTATTGAAGCATTTTGAAAAATCTTATTTTAACATTTTGCTCTGAAGTTACAAAGTAAACACATCATTATTATTGCTAGGCATGGTTAACGTTGTGATTGCATTATATGAACTTTGTTTTGTGGATTTATAAGTGTAAATTATGGCACATTGAGGGAGAAAAAAAAATCAGATTGCAGCTTCATTAAGGCATTGGAGGAACAATGAAATCACAGGCACATTAGCCCACCTGAGCTTAAAGAAACTCTTCTAGAGTGTTATTTACTAAGCTTCGAATTGCTGCGAATTAGTTCAAATGGTTAAATCCTTGCAAAAAGTATAATATGAAGATTTTCTGCAAATCAGCCATAGACACAGTTTAGCAAAGTTAGTCTTAAATGTGCCATGCGAAGTTTAGTTAATAAACACGTGTGTAGTTAAACCATGAATTAGATCCCAGCTTGGTGTAGTGGCAGTCAGGGTGCTGTCCAGTGTGATGGTGCTGAAATGTACTGCGATTTGTTTAAATTCACTGCATTGCTTTGTCAACAGTTAAGATCCATTGAAATATTATATGACCGCTTTTAGCAAAGACATTTTAACGAATGACACTTTCAGATTCAATAATGGTGCTTTTTTGTGAATATACCTGGACAGTAATCAAAATAAAAAATTTCACACAAAGAGTTGAATCCAGTCTGTTTAAATGTGGTTCAAATTCCCTGTACGAAATTTTATTCCCATATGTGACACAAACAAAATAAAAATTCTAAGAATCTAAAAATAACTTTTAACTTAAATGTATGTATTTTATTGTATTGCATAATTATTTTGTTACCATTCGTCTTGTTTTATAAAGTTCTACAATAAAATCAAAAACCGTGTTTGTGTTTTTGCTTAATGTGTCTGAAGCTATTGCACGAAGGGTATCTTTCTCATCAGTTTAATCTCTAAACTGAAACTAATTAAAATGTGTTTTACACTGCTCTGTATAATTACAGTACTCTATATATCATTCTTTACGGTAGACTTTTCTGAGTCTCAATTTATTCATATATAAATCAAATGAGCAGATACTAGAAAGTCACATATTCTAACATATAAAGTTCTATAAATCTATATAATTAATTTGACTCATATTCATTTCGTACTGTCAAATTGTGCATGATTAATACTTATAGGAGTGTACTAAATAGTGCTGTTATAATGAAATTACACACACACACACACACACACACACACACACACACACACACACACACAAACACACATTAGCATCTTTTCAAAGTACTGTCACACAGTATCAAAACCATTATAACAAGATGCTACTGTATAAATTCTTCTTGAAACATGTGTCAATGGAAGTAAGGAATTTAAAGAGGGAGTTCTAATTATTTTGACTCTGCTTATTTATCCATCGAAGAACACATTACTCCACAAAGCTCTAATTTAACATTTAATATCATATTGTTTTTTTTGTTGGTTTTTTTGTTGTTGCAAAAACTGATTTTTATGAAATGCTTTGTTTCTTGCAGACTTATTTATCTCTACCTATATAATCAAAATAAAATATTTCACATTGTTAGATCTCAGTTGGTTAAACAGATCCCTTTTTGGTGGATTGGTTCAAATATTTGAAGGATGTGATGTCAGAAAATGAAGAACCTGCTTTTAATGTATATTTATAGCTTATTCTACCAATGGTGAGGTATGTTGAAATGTGAATCACGTTGAAAACTATAAACTAAACTTTTCTTAGCCTCAGTGTTCCAAGTTAGTTATCAGTTCATCACAACATGCTGGTATATGGTAAAAAAAAAATCCAATCTAGTTTTTATCTCTCTTTATTCAAAACATAAATTGTAAAAACAGGTATGCACTATCTAACATGTAGTGTACCAAAGTTTGGAATCTCATATCTACCTGGTTTCCAGCATGTATTTTAGCTTATTCTCTAAAGGGTTAATCTCATTCATTTAGCAGGTAGCTTGAAGAATATTCAAATAAAAAACAACACAGGGAAAAATCCCTATAGCAGCATACGTTCTAAATCTGATTGGAGGAAATAAAACCATATTCATATAATGTTACATTTGATTGGTTAAGATGTCTTATGACTTAGTTAAAGTTATTGAATGCACCCTGTCATTGCTGGAGAATAGGAATCTTAGTAATGGTGAACAGAAGGTGTTGTCACTATGTACCAGAAGAGCTGGAGTTGCCTCTGGTGGCAACATTATCTTTTAGAACAATATGGATTGGGCATTCCTAGTGAACTCTATCTGTGGGGAGCTGGCACAGTAAAGAGTCAATGTATTGGAGACCCATACAGTAATAAGGGGGGTATAATTAAGGTTTCACACACTCCTTACTAAAGTATACTCACAGTCCACAAAATGGAGTAAGATATGCCCAACTGCCATGTTTCCTAATCTATGTATGTGTTTATTGCATCTTTAATAGAATTTATTCTGTATTGTAAGTAATACAGTTTTACAAAGTATATATGATTGCAGTGATAACAAACCCTCTGTTAAATAAATAGACAGGAATTTGGTATAGAGCACAGGATGCTTTCTTGCATTGGTTTTGTTTATATATTTGGGCTGAGGAATACTATAGCCATGTATGCTGCCCAAGTAGTGTAGGTTAGGTGCAGGTCCAATTTCTCTGTTTTATATCAATGTTTATCTATAACACACAATTCACACTGTATATTTATATGTTAATATGCAAGCCATATAAGCATATAGTTTCAATGAATTATGTTTGATAAAGATTAATTTATTTCAATAATCAATAGCTGAGGTTATATACATCTTATTTAACCTTTTTAAATGTCAGTATCTGATCATTTCTTTTTACCAACACAGACAAAATAATCATGATTTAAGAATGGCTAAAGGTGCAAGTTAAAATATCCTATGAAAGTCATGAGGTACATGCTATTAATAACTTATCAGAGTCTCAACAATTAGCAATGAAAATAACAAAACAGAAAGCCATGCAATATCCCAAGGTTAATAGGCTGTTGGCTACATTTATAAGTGGAATTGCCAAGAAACTTACATCACAGAAAATGTCTGCCATAACGTGTATCTGAGCTCTGTTACCACAAAAGCTACATCTGGCTGGAACCACACCTCTATATTGAAAACAAAAGAAACTGCAACACCGTTACCCAATCCACTGATGGAATTGTAGTTTTTCATGTGTAAAAAAATCCACTTCTTGGCATTAATTTTTAAGCTATTTGACCCATTGAAACGGTCTCCAACGCGTTCCACAATCCCCTAGCTCACACAGTAATATAATGAAGCTAGGCCAGGGGTTTCCAACGATAAGTGGGTCAGTAAATACCCATCCTCTCACATATCCTGTGGGCCAGATGGTGCCCATAATTTGTTTCTTTTAACAGATTTTATACTTATACTTATTAACAGATAGGAAAACAGGTAGACATTTAATTTTTGTGAGGCAGATGGTGGGTTTGGGAGTTGGTGATTATGGAGTAATTAACACAGTATTAACACTCTGGTAATACTCAATGCCAGGGCAATGGGTATCATCTTTGTCTGCATTGGATAGAGAGGGTGATCGGTATATTTTTGTTAATCTGTATTGGCACAAGTGGAATAGGCATCCCATGGCAAACTTATCATTATTATCCATCCCAGGACAAGAGGAGTAAAAAGTGGCAGGGGCCGTTTGCCATGCTCTAACCTTATATATTGCTTTTTGGAGGAAGACAGTGGCCATTTTCCAGACCCCCCTAACCCCCTACATTTTTGGGGTCCAGATTAACATTGGGGTCTCATGGAACTGAATCATATATTTTTATTTTTTGTAATCTGCTAGTGTTACAGCAATGATGTTTCTCTGGTTAGGACCACAATTCACTATTTAGGCCCTGTTTTTTCCAAACATTATTTTTATAAGGACCTCAGTATTTATGCTGGTAAAAAACACATGGGGTAAGTGGTGAGTTATCCTCACAACTCAAAAATGAGATTGAGAGGATTTAGCAGCAGGACTGCAGATTGCATTATAAATATTTGATGATGATGTGCCCCCACCTGTCTGTATGAAACACCCAATTAGTATATTCATTTAGAGCCTCAGGCATTCTTAGCAAGGCCTCTATGATATGAGATGCGCCCTTACGGAGTAAGAACTTTAAAGCTGCAGGATTCCAATCCATTTCCATAGCACATCCTTGAAATTCTCTTAGATAATCCTCAGCCAGCCCCATTCCCTGTCTACAGTTACTAAGCATAGCATTTTCAAAAGGGATAACAAGTATCATAAAAGGACTGGCATTTGCTTAAACCGTAATACAAGACTTTCCATTTCTTATAAATAGTGAGTCCATACCATCAATTATTCTTGTAATAAGGAAATGATGATTTAAACCAGTAACCTGTTGGTGACATAAGTAAATGATAACAGCAGAAACACAGGAAACATGGGGATTAACACATTAAAAATGCCAAGGCCAAAAGTTGGCATTTGTGTATTTACTGTATAATTACACTTCTTTACCATTTCATGTTTTATTTTAGCCACTTTGTTCTGTCTGCTTAATATAATCATAATATTCATTTAACGGGGAGTTGCCTCTGATATCTTGCAATATTTTGCAGGTCCCATTATTGGCTCTGCTATTCTGCTAAGGGATTTATAAGTTCTAGAATCTAGACCATGAAATCAAGATGCCAGAGCCCACAAAGTGAACAGAAAAAAACCCATATGTGTAACAAAACCAAGATTTATGGAACGAAAAATGCAGATAGCTTGATAGACAATATGAATAATGACAAGGAGGTTACAGAGTTCAGTAATTATAGATGATTTACAGCTGTGTCGTATGCAGAACTGTAACAGATTGGAATTTCCCCACCTCTAGACAATCAAGAAGTATGCCCTTCCAGAATAACACTTGAATCACAATGACCTGCAGGATTCTAGAACATGTTGGATTACCATGCTAATGTTATCAAATGCAATCAAATGGTGGTAACTGAGGAATACATATATATTTTTACACTATTTACATAGATTGTGTTATGTCTGCTCACAAGAAGATTGATAGATCCAGAATGTAGAGCTGAAACCAAAACAGTAAATACATAATTATTATTGTTCCATACTTATTTAAAATAATAATAAAAACAACAACCGACTTGCAGCCTTCATATACAATTTCTAATGAATCTGGAAAAAATAAATAGAATTACACAACACTTCCTGAGCCTCCATCTTTTTATAGTTAGAACAACGCTCTCATATTTTACAGGTATAACTGCCTTCTTCAAAATGACATACTTTTTGCTTCTATTCAGGGTTCACTAGCTTACTACCAATACATATAAAATAATAGACCTGAAGATTTGTTTCTGTTCGTATTGCAATTTATCAGAATTTGAGCAGATTGGGTAATTCCCTAACTCCAAGCCAAAATGTACCTGAATCACAAATCAACCGAAACCATATATGTCCATTTCAGTTCACGATTCTGAATTTTGTTCATGGTGCCAAAAAAAAGAGATTGATAGGGGGACAGTCACTAAATGTTAATTTTAATAACAGATCAGGTAAGAAGTGAGCAATAGAGTGAAATAATGAAGGCACAGTAATAATTTTTTTTCTATTTTTTTATATGTTACATATTTATGGAAAACCAACCCATTGTCCATCTGGGAAATGACTAAAATCCAACCTTAATGGCAAGTGTCATATTTCTGATAGGCAGCTATGATCAAAATTCGGTCTGTTCAAATGAATCTGCATCAATCAACCGGATTAAAGTTGGTACTTTCGCATCTGAAAGGATTTGGAAGTTTCAAAAAGCCCTGTTTTTAAATTAAATAGGCACTGCAGGATATATGTTCACAAATTACCATTCACTTGCTTTCATGCAAGAGCACAATGGCCTGGATTTTTTTACAATCTAGACCTGGAGACACGGATTTGAAACATTCAATCCCTAGGTCAACCGTCCGGTGGTGTTTGGCCTTGCTCAAATCTGGACCAAATTCAGGCCCATTTAGAGCCTTAATTGCTAAATCTGGACAATATTAAATAGTGTGAACAATGTCTGGATTTTGCAGTTAAAATGTCTCCAAATGCAGCTGGTTTTGCCCTGCTTGGCCATTTGTACTTCAGTGAATAACCCTGTTACTAAGTAGAAGGCCATAGGCCTGAATTTGTGGGAGGAGTTTTTCCTATTTAAACACAAGTCTCCTTCTCACCTATGCCGTTTCCGCTGTTTGTTCTGGTCACCATAGTAACCAGCACATCCGCCCCAATCCTTCCTGCCAATTACACAAACTGAGCGCCAGTCTGTCATTCTTTGTCGTTCCAGGCCTCTGGCTCCACTTCAGAGACCTGCTGTCTTCCGGACATGAGACCCGGCACGCAAACGTATGTAAACGTTGGGAATAACCATTCGGTTATTCCCACGTTCGGCCGTAAAAATTTCGTATTCATATCTACTTGTTACATTCATACGTTTAAACTTACGTTCGGCTGTTTTCATTTAAATATATATATAACTATTAGACTGATTTGTGTCCTTTTGCTCATTTGTAATCTCAACTGGTATTTCGTGGGATTGTCTGTTTGAAATTTCTCACACGGATGCATTTGTACACTTTATCTGTCCATTTCAATCGAGGGTTTTAATTTAGCTTTAGGTATGCATGTTCTGCATTTGCAGACTCAATAATTCGGTTTGGGTTAAGATCACCTTGTTTGGTTATTACACATATCTTTTCATAAGTATTTACTCTTAATTGTATATCCTAGATGGAGGGTTCACACTCCTACCCTGTTCTTTTAATTCATAGTCTCAGTTTCCGTTATACTAAGTCGTCAACAATTCAAAAATAAAAAAGAATAGAATTTACTAGTTCCTACAATTCCCCCTTTTTTTTCTTTTGTCTATTTTCTCACAATCACAGTTAGATATAAGTTTCTCCGCACGTCTCTATTTAATACAGAAGAGATTATTATAACTGTGCAAAAAAAATAAAGAAAATAATATATATATTTTACTTTGTGCTCCTACTTTATAACAGTTCCAGGTACATCAAATCGAACCAGTAACTAGGGATTGTTGGCATTGTTGCTGCAAATATTTGTGTCCCAGGTATTTTTATTTTACACTTGTTACATTAACATCAATCTCACAAGGCCTCACTCAGCCTTTTTTCGTTACATTCATTACCTATATAAAATAGGGGCTTGACTCTAGTGCATCAATATACATACGTTACCCATTTACAAACAGTAACACATTAAATGATTTCAAGACTTCTAGCAGGGTGTTGACTATCTGTTGCACTTTCTGTCTTCTTCATCTAGAAGTATTCACCAATAGGCCTAATAGGATTCAGTAGCTGACCTCCATGCCTACAGGTACAGAGAATTTCACCCCCACTCCCTTTTTTTTCTTTCCTCACCCCCGAGTTAACTCTACTTTAAATACCTACACTCAAGTACTAAACCCCAGTCATAGAAACATAGAAACATAGACATAAAAACATAGAAACATAGAATGTGACGGCAGATAAGAACCATTTGGCCAATCTAGTCTGCCCAATTTTCTAAATACTTTCATTAGTCCCTAGGCTTATCTTATAGATAGGATAGCCTTATGCCTATCCCACGCATGCTGAAACTCCTTTACTGTGTTAACCTCTACCACTTCAGCTGGAAGGCTGAAGTGGTAGAGTTTAATTAAGGGCACGTTCTAGTTAAATTCTTTTAAGCACTAAAGTCTCCCCCCCCCCTCTTTTTTTCTTTAAAAACCACCAGCCTTAATCTTATAGATGGTTTCTCCTCCTCAGGTGTATTAACTCACCTTCCTACATTCACTTCTCTTAGGTACGTACCTGCACGCTTACGATCAACTTAGGTAGAGACAAGCCCAGAGTAGGGGAAGAGAACTGGCTTTTAGGAATAGGCGCTGGCCCTAGTGTAAGTTAGTTAAAGGTCTCACGAGGCCAACCCCCCACCTCACCATGGAGGTTTTCGCCCAATGGCCCAAATCACAGTTAGTTGCCTAGCTCACCGTCCTACTGGGATTATAGTCAGGGCCTCACAAGTCACAGCCACACATATTTTGCTCTCTTACTGTCATCGAGAAGCCAACACCCCGCCACAATGCTTCATGGCCATGAGTCCCCACGGTCTAAATCATAAATTGAGCCTCTCATCGCCACTTGGCAACTAGCAGGGCCTAAACAGTCACATATTAGTTAAGTTCTTCGCCTGACGGCACTAGTTAGCAAACCAGTTCTACACGAAGGATGAAATTGTCAGCATTTAGAAGTATAATCATTACTATTTCTTCACAGGAGAATTAATTCTAGGAGACGGCCTGTCTCTCCAAGATACGCCGACCATGCCCAGTACTCCTGTTAGACCAGGGTCCCCTGCAAAATCCCTCGTTCCCGCTACTCCCGGGTCCCTGATCTCATGGACCATACCTAAATACAAAGGACAAAGGGACAAGCTTGGCAGGCCTATAATATTCTTTGGCAAGGCACAAGTGTGCAACAATTGTAATGCCGGCACATGCAATTACAGTGCAT
This sequence comes from Pelobates cultripes, assembly GCA_933207985.1. Taxonomy (NCBI): domain Eukaryota; kingdom Metazoa; phylum Chordata; class Amphibia; order Anura; family Pelobatidae; genus Pelobates; species Pelobates cultripes. Next base: position 87,457,409 of record OW240914.1, on the reverse strand, counting down.
GCAGGCTGTCGCATACATGCTCAATTTGCTTTAGAGCACACACAAAGAGTCCAGGTGCCCCTCTAAGTGTTTCCCAAATAAATGACTACAGGGAGTCAATATCAACGCACTGGCCTTCCACCTACGTACTCACCCCTCTCCTCACCTGGTGGATTTTTGGTACTAGGGTTTTCTAATGGTTTCCACACAGGTCTGCTTGCACTTCCCTCAGGCACTCTGGAATGCCCAAACCTGCTATCAGCTTCCAATGATCCCAATACAGTGGATGAATTGTTATGCAAAGAAACCCAGGCAGGTTTTATGATCGGACCTTTCACACACTCACCGATTTCTACTTGGCGTACAAACCCAATTGGGTTGGTTACCAATAAATCCTCAGATAAAAACGATTAATTACAGACCTCACCCCTCCTCATTCCTCTCACAACCCTAGCATCAACTTATACCCACTGATGACTTCTCCCCTCACTATGCCACAGTAGACAATGCCATCCAAGCCATCCTACGAGCAGGCAGTCAAGTCTGGCTAAATAAAACTGATATCACTAATGCATTCAAACTTCTACCAATCTATCCATCACTGTGGCATATACATGGCATCAAGTGGAGGGACAAATATTACTTCGCCACATGGCTAATGTTTGGTTCCAGGAGCAGCCCAAAACTATTCTAAATATTTTCAGAAACTGGCTGCTCCTGAATGTTGCAGGTGTCCAATAGTAATACATTACTTGGATGATTTTTTGATGGTTGAAAAATGCTCTAGCACACTACAAAGCATCCTTAGCAACAAAGCTCTATTCGCAACACTAGGTGTCCTTCTGTCCCCTGACAAAACTCTAGACCCTACGACAAAATTGGTCTTCCGGGGTATCTCACTAGACATGGTGTCCTTACAAGCAAGCCTTCCCTATGAGAAACTGGTTTGCATCATTGAAGAATTAGATCTATTCTTTTGAAACGGTTCCTGTACGCAAAAGGATCTCCAGTCCTTACTGGGATCCCTTAATTTCGCTATGAGAATCATTCCACAGGGTAGATCTTTCATCTCCAGGTTACTCTGTCGCTAACCTGGAGCGCCAGACAATGGCACTCTAGTACTTGATCCACCAGCTAGAGCTGATTTGCTCATGTGGAAGAATTTTCTTTTAGAATGGAATGGGGTCTCCATGTTCATTCCCCCATTGTCTACCATATCCCCTGTAATTTAGACCTATGCAGCAGCCCACATGGGGTTCGTTGCAATATTTGAAAACTACTGGTTTAGGGACAATTGGCCAAAAAACACAGTTGCCTTGCTGGCCTTCAAAGAAACCTTGCCATTATTCAAAATCTATCCTTTCCTATAGATACTTTTCCTGATCTAATTTACAGGAGTTTTTAAAGTTCCATCCCTCCACCAACAACCAACCATCCAGACCATGACATTCCAATAACTAATCATGGATTAACAGAATTTATGTGTCACACCCAATCACTATCCCGCAGCGCTCTGTCAACAAACACCAAGACCACCTACGACAGAGCATTAACCATATTTAATAAATTTGTGTCAGAATTCCACATACAGGAAAATTATTCCATCAAGACCATGGTGGCTTTTACCTCTTTCTGTCACCTACATCTCAAACTAGCACACAACATTATTAAATTATACCTTACAGGCATACACCATCATGTTCTCACTACTTTTCCAAATCACCAAATTTTTCCTCCTTTCCTCATACCCCGTCAAACTTATTCTCAAAGGAATTAATAAAACAGTCCGCCTTCCTATGATCATTAGACTACCTATAGACGGTCCCATATTCAGGAACCTAGCCAATATTTTGGACACTAACCCCTTCGATACCCAGACTAATTCAGTCATAAAGTTTGCAATTTACATTTCTACGGCTTCCTTAGACCTATAGAGTACACCTTAGTACGTCAATCCGAAATAAATGCAAGCCTAAAAATATCAGACCTGGTTAAACACAAAGACTACTACATTCTCTCATTAAAATCTTCAAAAACTAACCAGACCAACCATCCTTCCACGAGCCCTCTTTTCCCTACAGAAAAAAACAACTGGTGCCTAGTTAAAATATTAAACTCTTTTCTAACCACACGCAACAGCAGGGATGGGGAGACAGGCAACATGGCCAGAAGATACTCCAAATAAGGGAGAAGATTAGAGTCTACATTTTAATAATCCTTCTATTCCTCCAAGGTGTCTGGAACAACAGCAGCAGTTATTTAGGCAAAGCAGGGAGTCAGGAAAAATGGGACATACTTGCAGCTCTACTGGGAGGAATCAGAACTGGATTGAGAGTATGGAATTCCGTAAATATCACATCCAGTCCTACAAACTCTGTCGCTAGGACTCATGCTCATAATTACACTATACTTTTGTGTGGCAATGAAATAGATGAGGAAGAAACTTGAAAAGGGGGATATATTTGAAATTCTTTTTTCCTCTTCTCTCTCTCTCATACATTCTTCATTAAAGTTTTACATTGCACATACATAAACATTTAACACACACACACTCACCTAAATTCTTTAAGGTCTGTTTCTTTGTGACAAATTTGTATAATATATGAATTGACAGCCATAGGAAAGTCCAGGAGAACTTATGTCACTGAGGGAACTATTCCGGAGGGACAGTGGGTTGAATTTCTCCTGTATATCAGGTTTTTGCTCCCACTAGGTTCTCTTGTACTAGAGGGATAACTGGATAATGGAGCAACATAGAAGAAGAAAAAGTGGGGGAATGTGGCGTGATGCAACCCCTATTTGACTGTTTTCTTTCACCTTGCTTATCTCACTCCCTATAATTCCTGTGCTCCCCTTTCCTACTTCAGATCTCATAGTTTAGATAGATAAGAGGGATATATTATTATTTTTAAATGTGCTCAACATAAGAGAAGAAAAAGTGAGGGAATGTGGTGACAATCTGTCATCAAACTAATATGGTGACCAGGGGTCATGTGACCAAACTCATGTATATCTTTATTACATGGGGATAAGCTTTACTCTTTGATATGGTAATTGGGTAATTCAATACCTTTACAAGTCAGGAGAGAGATAACCACTCCCCCCTAGCTCCATTCCTCTCTTTTCCTTCTTGGCTGTGCTACTCAGCAGACATGTGCTATCTTGGTGAACTATGTTACTGTCTGTTGCTTCCTTTTCTTCCTTGGTGTATGTGATGTTGAACTTGCAGCAGTGAGCCATTATTAGATGTGAAGGCCTAACCATGGGTGAGTTCAAACGTGTGGGGAAGGGGATTACTATATAGATAGATTTAAAAAAGGGTTGTTGCTCCGTGGGTCTGGGCTGTGTGTTTGTGATAAACTTATAGTATTGTGTTGTTGCCTTCTAATAAATACCTTTTAATGTAGACGAAACTTGTGAATTTGGTAATTGATCATTTACCACAGTGCCTAGTTAAAATATTAAACTCTTTTCTTTTTTTTTGTTTAATTCGAGTTTTATTGTTATTTCACAACGGGTAACAGGGATACAGAAGGCAAGAAGGGAGGGTAGGGTATGATGGTTGTGGTACATACATTTTATACAGCAGTGTTGAAATAGACAAATATACAACAATTCCCATTGTCTTTTGCATATTAGTACCGCTGATATTGTCTCATCGTTCTGTATTACGTGAAACCTTGGTGCAGGGTTGGTGATTGGGGTCACCAGAGATTCTGGGGGTAGGGAATGGTGGGGAGAGCGGGTAAGTATTATATACATGGGAAGAGGGTGGGGGGGAAGGTACAAGGTGTCTTTCATTGTTATTACTTTTCCGTCTATTGTGGTTTATTCCGTACTAGTGCCCAGTGTTTTAGCCAGGGTTCCCATATGGTTAGATAGGTAGTGTATTTGCCTATTGTGGACCAATGTAGCATTTCCATTTCTCTCATGTGCTCTACCCTTTCTATCCATTGTTTGGCTGTGGGTGGTACATTTTGTTTCCAGTGGACTGGTATAAGGTTGTTTGCTTCTCCCAGAAGGAGCCATAGTAGGCGCTGGCTCTTCATACATTGAAAGGAGTGTGGCCATCCTAGCAGAACCTGGGAGGGGGTTAGGGAGTGTGGTATCTTTAAGATCTCATCGATCTTGGATATTACTTCTGCCCAGTATGTTCTTATAAGTGGGCAAAACCACCACAGATGTCCCATACTGCCCACTTCTCCCCCGCATCTCCAGCATTGGTCACTAATTGTTTGCCAATATAAATGGAGTACCTCCGGAGTTCTATACCACCTAGTGATGCGCTTATAGAAGGACTCTTGTCTTGATAGGCTACTGGAAGTGTGCATGGGTTTTGTGAAGACATATGCCCAGTCCTGGTGTGTCATGTGTATGTGAAGTTCCTTCATCCATTTACGTTGGTATGCTAGGGTCTCCTGAGCATTGTCGTTAGTTTGGATGAGTTTATAAATTTGTGATAGGGTGCGTTTTATCGGCTGTGCGGTCGTGCATAATTGCTCAAAGGGGGTTAATCCTCTTGGGGTCCAATTTGGTAGTACTGCTTGAGTGATAGAGTGTCTCAGTTGTGCGCATCTCATTGCTTCCATTAGCCAACGGTGGCCTCTCGTAATTTGGAACTGCTTGAGTTTAGGGGGTGTATCTCCTTTCAGTAAGTCTCCTATTTGTGGGTTTTGTATTCCCAATAGTTTTATTATATTATCTGCCCCTCTGCCTCCTAATATATCCGGGTTATGGTTTAATGGGTATAATGGAGATATGCCTGGTGACAGTTTCCATGTATTTTTGTGTGATCTCCACTTCTTTAGGATGTGGGGGATAATGGGGTGTGTCATGGTGGTCAGCTGCTGAAGTTGGCATGTTTGCCATGGGAGTATTAAACTCTTTTCTAACCACACGCAACAGCCCACCTAACTCTCCACAACTACTTCTCCATGGACAAGATCTTACCACTTCCAAGTTTATATTTTATGTTAGAACTTTGCTGTTAAGATTGGGTTATAACCCCTCCTCCTTTTCTGTACACTCATTCAGAATAGGAGCAGCCTGTTTGGCATCCAGTTCGGACACACTAGTCCATATTATCAAAAGATTGGGTAGATGGAAGTCACCTGTTTACAATACTTACATTCCGCAACCCAAAAAAGAGCTAAGGAAAGTGTTTAGCTTTATAAGTATGCAATAAAGTGTGTTTTTTTCCATCATTATTTTTGCTCTCTTTTATTACAGGCCTACCCATTTTGGCACAACACCACCAACTTACCCCACCTATAATATTACATATACTATTAAGTTCCGACCACAAGTAGAAGGCCTGAATTTGTGGGAGGAGTTATCCCTATTTCAACACAAGTCTCCTACTCACCTATGCCGTTTGCGGTGTTTGATCCCACCCACCACACCCTCAAACTACCTTACTATCACATTACCCTTGGTAAGTCCTCTTTTATTACAGGCCTACCCATACGTTGGTTTCGGCACAACACCACCAACTTAAAGCACCTATAATATTACATATACTATTAAGTTCTGACCACAAATATATAATATATAAATATAGATTTTTTTAATTACTCCTCTTGTTGTTCCCGTTATTGGGTACTTTTTCTCACTTGCTATCTGAATCAAATGACAGCTAAATGCTTCTATCAGTGTACTGTAAAATATATACATAATAATAAAAGGCCCATTTTCGGACCTTTCAGTTCATATCATTTGGTTGTCAGGGTCAGCCGAGCCAAATTTCTTCCTATACCAAAAGGGAGAAGCAGGCATCATATTGCTAGAGTTGAAAAAAACTATTTTCTTTATTTAAGCTACGTATGGTACAAGACACAATAAAAACACTACAATGTTTTGCCAATTTTGGCCCTAAAATATATATGATATACATGATTTAGGACAGGGGTAGGCAACCTACGGCACTAGTGCCATGCACGGCACTCAAGGTGTCTTTGCACGGCACTCAAGGCTGCTACAGCCAAACAGGCTCTGGCCTATCAGGAGTCCCAGTGAAACTTCAGATATCTGCTAATACGAAAAGATGGTGAAGGACAATCCTCAATTTATGCATTGCAGCATATAGAGTAAGTGATCTCAGATCACTTCCTCCCAGCACTTGTGAATGGGAATCCGCACTGTAGTAGAGCAGCCTGCAGCTACTGTTGTAGCTCCTGCCCTTAACCTGTACCTGGCCAGCCTGGTCCCCACTGGAACCCAGGAAAGCCACCCACACTGGTAGATGTACACAGAAATGAACAATAACCCTCCCCTCATACAAATAATACGAACTGCCCACACACAAACATACATACAATCTGCACAAACGTAACCTGCTAACAATCCACATACATGCACACAACCCCACATGCAGCCTGTCACATGCAATACCCAAACAGCCCCCACACATACACACACTATCAAACACACCATATGACATATCCATCCACACACACACACACAATTCCACAAGCAGCCCCCATACACAGCCCACATTCATATGTATCATACACGATACCACAAACTACTCCTGAACATATACAATATAATAGCTCATATAGGCACAAATACAATGGTACAAAGCAACTGCAGTATAAATAACACAAGCAGAATACGGCAACATACACACCTCAATTTAAAAAAAAATAGGACCAGCACGCTATGGGACATCACAATCCCATATCTGCACAGAGCTGCTAAAAGGTTGCCTACCCCTAATTTAGGATATAATGGCTGAATGGTTGTAATGTTTTCTTTGTGTCCTGTGCCATAAATGGCTGGAAAAAATAAAAGTTAAATTTCTATGCCACCGATGTGATGCCTGTTTCTCCCTTTTGGTATGTGTACTCCAATAACCGGTGGCTGTAAGGGTGGTGGTGTGATTATGCTCTTTGCTCACTTGTAGACTCTGCAGAACCTGATATTACTTGATGTGCAATATTTTTCCATTGATAGCCAACTTCTCCTCTCACCCATCCCAACTACCACATCTCCTTCTATGGCAACTACTCATTATTAATCTACCCTTTCAGGTTCCCTAGATATTCTATATCCACTCACTGTCCACCCTGCCCGTCAAACCAAACCCCAACCCTGGCATTCGAAGAACACCTAATAACTCCAAGAGTAAGGATATATTCTGTAATTTGTGAATTTCATTAGCCTTTGGGGCAAGTGTCATTTGGTTATACATGGTGCAGTTGAACTATAAAACAGAGGATATCTCCTGATTTATGCTAGTATCTTAAGAGGGAGCATTGCAAAAAGTCCTAACGTATGTTATTATAACAGTAATGCTGTAGATTGGTCCTCCACTAGTACCAAAGACAACCATCACAATTTTTCAGGGTAAGGTCTTGTACGCTACCCACTAAACAAGCAGACATCATGTCTTTTAACTGCTCCTACTAGCCAGACAGGAATTGATTCCTTGGTATCCTCCCGACACCGTCTTTACAACAATACCTTTTGCTCAAAGGCCCAAGTGATTCAATTCTTAGCACACAGGTCTGCAGAGTTAGTGACCATATCCCACCAGTTCCAAAATGTTCATTCACTTTAGTCCAGTTCCCATAAAGAGGTCGACTCACCAGACTCTACTTACCCTTTTAAAAGATGGGTAATCCTCAGCCCCTGTCCCCTTAGTCAGCCCCTGTCACCCCTCCTCAGCCCCTTTCCCAAATTGTAGCCATCAACCTACTTCAGCCCCTATCCCCCCTACATTTCCTAAACCTCCTATTACAGCGTATACCCTCCACTACAGCCCCTGTCCCCCCACTACAGCTTTGTCCCCTTACTCAGCCCCTGTCAACTGGTTTTAAAAGTTAAAAGTTTGGGTGTATGTGTGTGTATGAGTATGTCTCTGTGTGTGTGTCAGTATGTCTGTGTGTGTGTCAGTATGTCTGTGTGTGTGCGCCAGTATGTCTGTCTGTGTGCGCCAGTATGTCTGTCTGTGTGTGTGTGTGCAAGTATGTCTGTCTGTGTGTGTGCAAGTATGTATGTCTGTGTGTGTGCAAATATGTCTGTCTGTGTGTGTGCCAGTTTGTCTCTGTGTGTGTGTCAGCCAGTATGCCTGTGTGTGTGTGTGTCAGTATGTCTGTCTATGTGTGTTCAAGTATGTCTCTGTGTGTGTGTCAGCCAGTATGCCCGTGTGTGTGTGTCAGCCAGTATGCCCATGTGTGTGTGTGTCAGTATGTTTGTCTGTCTGAGTCAGTATGCCTGTAACAGTATCTTTCTGTGTGTGTGCCAGTATGTCTGTGTGTGTGCAAGTATGTCTCTGTGTGTGTGTGCGAGTTTGTCTGTGTGTGTGTGTGAGCCAGTATGCCTGTGTGTGTGTGTGTGTGTGTGTCAGTATGTCTGTCTGTTTGAGTCAGTATGCCTGTAACAGTGTGTCTTTCTGTGTGTGCGTGTGCATGTCAGTGAGTGTGTGTTTTTAAGTGTGTGCCAAATCAGCAAGTGTGTGTGTGCCTGTCATTGAGTGTCTGTTTAGGTGACTGCTCCCCCCCCCCCTTTCAATCACATGGGAAAGGTGTTTTTACTCTCCTCTTGGTTCAATGGGCCACTTGACTGGATTTGCCCCCCAGGCCTAAGGCTGCCAGCCCTACCCTGGAGGCAAGGAAGCTCCTGTGTCCTTCAATCCATGGGTAACTTGGCCATTCACAAGTATACATTTTTGGTGGTAGTCTTAGTTAACCTCTCTGACCATTTGTACAGGATTTATTCAATGTCATTTGAAACACAGATTGACTGGTATCCAGCAATTGACAATTTGGTGTTAGGGAACAGGAGAAGAATAATTGTTTAGTGAATAGCGTGAGAGGTAATGTCTTGGGAGAACAGCAAAGCCAAAGAAACATTCTTACTATGACCAACAGAGGTCTCCCAGAGGGTAAAGAATCAATGTTCTATTCTTGGAGGTTGATTGTTGCCTTCACCCCATGAATTTTCCTTAACCTCTGTGTGTGACCTTTTGCACACCAATCATATGACACCAATTAATTGCAGACATTACCAAATATATGTGCTTCTTAATAAGACCATGTTCCTTTTACCTATCTGTATCCTATCATTATCCCATTACTCCAAACATTACGCTATATTCACAATATACACCACAATGCTTAATGTATTTAATAAAGTATTTATCATGATATGTTAACAGGTAAGTGTTCAGAAAATAAACTATAAACTAACAGTCTAATGCTATGTAACTTTGCAAAGATACTTCAATAACAGGTAATGTGGATAGCAGCAGGAAACTATCATTTTGTTTGTATAGTGTCAGATGCTAAATTGTTATTTAACCTGTTATCAGATAAGGGTAATGATAGCATGAAGGCATGGTTTAACTAGCACATCTCATAGTTTGGGAAATTGTATCCTTGCTGCTATGAAGTACGTTTTACACACATATTGTAACAAACGTGTAAGAAACTGTGGCCAAAAGACTATATTCACTTGCACTCTCTCCCCGTTACACCTTCCCCCACGAACTGCCATCCCAGCAAACACTTTGTTTCAGCCCATCTCAGCCTGTTGAACCAATTTGAACGTCTTACTCGACCAGCGGGAGATACGGACAATCTCTCTGGAACTCCAGCTCAGCTATGGACAAGCACCTCACACTGGTCCCTTTTCACCCTTGTTTTAACCCCTTTCCCAAAGAGCTAGGAAGGCGCTTTTTGGAGGGTATGTTACCCCTAACCTCCTGAACAATCGCTCCCTGTGAAATGGACCCCCCTTTTCCAGCCCGCTATAACTCCCGGTAAAAGACAGCGACCTAGCCCTAACCACCTGGAACTATTTTTGGGAAGAACTTTAACAGCGGTCTGTCTAAAAGTTAGTCGAGTGGCGTTTGGATAAGAGGGCTACTTTCACAGAATGGGTGCTCTGATTCCCTCTCTTTCAGGGGATATATGACTTGTGGGGATACCATGTTGTTTTCAGGTTGTTTTGTCGGTATTTGTGTGTAGCCTCTTCTGTATCCAGGAGATAATTAGTTTACTGGTTATCAGCTCAATTATCTCCCAGACACAGAGACGCCTGGGCGGGCTTAGGACTGAATGAATAGATACCCCATGCTGGGGGTTCTTGTATAAATACCTGTACCTTCTGCCTTAATAAACCAGACTGATTTACCCTTCATCAAGTTTTGGCTGATGCTTGGAGCTACTAAGAGCTGTATCACACTTTCACTCTGCAGGACTAAGGAGATTCTTCAGCGGATATACTCAGTCAGGGTATAGGGGATCCGTTACATATATTACCCTTGTTGTCACCCTATCCGGTAATTGTGGAGAAGATTCACGAGGGATGAAAATGGAATGAAAACAGTATACCTTACATAACCCATGAGAACATGGCTGTACACTTAAATGTATTACTGCACGCATGGAGTTCTTTTTTTAAACAGTGTATTTGACAAGACTGTTTCTCTTTGCATCATAGACATGCACGAAAAATGGAAAAGTACAATCTCGACTTTACTTTAAAAATACTAATTAAAAAAAGAGGAACAAAATACAATTTTTTGCTCCAATGATAACAAGGTGTTTACAAAGATTTTCTTCAAAAACATAACATGCTAACCAAAACGCACACAAAACTGTCCTAAAGAAACCTAAACTGCTAAAACATAAGACAATTTGGCCCTGTGTCAGGAAAATCACTCCTACTCACTGCAAGGGAGTCATAGAGAATGGGTTGGGGGGAGGGTGAGACTTGGGCAGCAAAGCTTCTCCATTTTGGCTTTATTTTTGTTACATAAATCATGACACAATGTAATATGTCATATGTTATTGTACATCTGTGGTTGTATTTACCTAATTTTAATACCTGCTGGAACAGATGATGGTTATAATGCCCTGATGTGTGAAACTAGAGAATTCAAAGAGGTTGTACTTTCCCATATGCAAAAAAAAGTCTTGCGCTCAAACTCCCACTACTCATAGGCGGCATCAATGACTATAGTACCCATCAGCCCCAATACATACAATAAAAACCAAAGAAAATCGATACTTGCGCACTATCCCAAATCCCTATGCACATTTGAATAACTGAAGGTTTTTAGTATACTCCAATGTCCATTTAAGTGTAAGCTCACCTGCCATGTGAAGGCAAACCTCTCAGGTGAGTCCTAAGCTAACAAATCACATTGCTTCTTTCAGCTTCAGGTAAAAAACAACAACATTTTGCCATGACTGCATATCCTTACCTACTGACCCCTACCTCTAAAATGTATTGGGGGTTAACACCCTTAAAATTTAAATACATTTTCCATTAAGAGGATAGGGTCTTTTACCAAAACCATGATGATTAAGAAGAAGAGATTTCTTAGAGTGTATTAGGTGATCACGCAAGACAACAATTTTCAGTTTGATCCTATAACATTGGAAAAAAGACAACCATATTTTTAATAGGAGTATTGAGCAGATCTCAGTTGTAATGCAAGAAGTATGTGAATTGAATTAGCCTTAGCCTAGGATATTGTAACTAATGCAGCCCAGAATTCCAAAGCACAGCATATTATTAGAATATATATATGCAGACGTTTTAAAACATACACACTGTTACCTAGAGAGGTGTATAAAGCACGGAATGAGATTTTGATAGCAGGCAATAACAGGTCACATAAAGTGTGCCATTTTCTTAGTTCAAACTCAGCTATTAATCTCTTATTCTCCTGATCAGAGCAGCAGTTTTCCCATGTCGGGAATTTTTAGACATATGTCACAAATATACAAATTACAAGAAATCATTCAGCACATGTAGCAAATGTGATGAAGGCGAATGCTATGTATTTTGCCATACCTGGCACGAGACCTGTTGTTATTGCTGTTATTATTGATTTCTCTACTGCTATTGTCCTTGTTTACTATCTTTGCTTACTTTAAACAGTGCGGTATTTTTAAGATGCATATATCTCTCGTGGATAACACCCACGCCAGTAAATATTCATAGCCTTCATTCAGTCTATGTATTATGTACTGTTATAGCTAGTGAGTGTTATTCCACAGTCACATTTCATTCACTCACATTTTACTCATGTATACTTTGATTCTCGCTATTTTTCAGCTTGTCCATATTCTCGTTATACTCATGTCCCTTTTTGTGCCGTAGATAGTGCAGCTGAAGGGAGCTGTCTATGGCCTTCGTGGATAATCCTCATGGCTAATGCATAGTTGATCTAGCCTGATTATTTTATCATTATTCATTCATGCATACCAAGATTGTTTACTTATAGATACTCATGCATATCCAGCCTGATACCTTATATCTTGTTTTATTTTTTTGTATTTTTTTTTAAACAAAATAAGTAATACTTCTTTGCTTACCTGTGTTTGTACCAATGCATACCAAAAATAAAGAACGTAAAAAAAAAAAATCTTCTAACTGATACACTGTGGGTTAAGTATAAAGAAATCTCATAATAGATTGAGAACCGGTAAGAATGCTCAGTACAAATAAAAAAAAACACAAGCAAGCAGACATTGTGAGGCTTATTCACTTGACAGCTAGTACTCATATTGACAAACAACTTTGTAAAAATTAGTCTGAAATATCCAAGCTGGTAAAAATCTATAGTTCAGCTGGAGTTAATTTTTTTCTGGCCCTGGTGCCCTCATATTAATCACAGTTTGGTGAAGACCCACAGAAAATTCAAAAAGGCTTAAAATGATCCCACAATATCTGTAAAGGCTTCTCTTATCCTGATTTCATGCAAATAAAGGGGTTTCTTTCTACTGACATTTCTCTGTGGGTTCCATTGCTTAAATGACGACTTGTTAAACTGAGCATTGTCTCAATCTAATCTAAAAGCATTGGTGGAAATGTTGCAGTTTTATGGGTTAATCCTATAATTTGATTTAACAATTGTTTCCAAAAAATCTCTCTCTAAGTATCAATTAACGATCCTTTGTAAAAATTGCTGCTATTTAAAAAAAGTCAGCTTGCAGCATTCACATGTGCATAGCTTTGCCAGAGTTTATAACGGTCCACGTTCCATTTTTTATATTGGGTATATAGACTGAAAAGGTATACAATTTTAGGCTTTTCTGGCATCTCAGCATAATAATATTAAACTACATTGGCGTGTCTTTTAGAAATGATGATGACTAGTTGACCTACTTATAGGGACTGATTATAAATTAGGACTTTATTTAAAAAAATATATATAAAATGAAGAAATCTGAAATTCAAATGAATGTTAAATTCACCAGAATTTTGAGTGAATTGAACGTTTTGACAGCTGATTGGAATGGCAGGCAGAGTGTACCTCTGACAGCTGTCTGAATTCTTCCAGTGTGAAAGATGTACACTAAACAGCAGTGATAACTAAGAATGTTCAAGCAGAGCCGAGCAGAACACTGGAGTTTATACTGATATATACACGCAGTAAAATAAAATCTCCTTAAATACTGCACCCCCCCCAAGGTGATTAAAACAATTATTTGGCACATGCTCTTGGCTTCAACCAAATGGCAACTGTTAAATAGATCTTACCAATCGTGATACCATATAGGCCAGTTAATGTTTCCCTACATAAAGAAGGGTCTAACCAGAAAGGAGGTATACTACCTATTCACACACTTTGGCAAAGACCTGCAAGACAAAACCAGCTGTTGCTGTAGTGTTCCATACATATAAAACAGACAGGACAGGGGTGTAGGAAATGGTAACATATCGACCCAAATAATCTAGTAGGGTGATACGAGGGATAAGATCACCCTCAGTCAAATGATATACTGCAGCTTACAAGATCAAATGGTTTACTGTTAAACTGAAAAACAAAACAAATTTAAGGGATTTGGTTATCTGTTCCACATAGCTTTTACACAATTACATTTCACCAAGCAGAAAGCATATCAGTAATATCAGTAAAGATACTGAAATATGTAACAAATGTTTTTCAATTTCCAACTTTTATTTTTTGAATATTTTATTTAAAAAAAATAAGTCAGCTCAAATATTCCTTTCTACGTCTAGTGTAATTTATGTGGCTTTTATGTTTTTTGGGTTTTTTGTTACATTTTTGGGTGTCCACGAGTTATAGTTTTTTACTGTCAATTTTCTGCTGCTGAGATCCCAGGACATACTTGAAAACGAGAGAAATCTCAATGTATCTTTCCTGGTAATATATTTGATAAATAAATAAATAATAATACAACCCAATAAATCTTAGTGATCACATCTCACACGACTGTAATATTGAGATAAAAATATAAACGTTGAGGTTAGGAGAGAAGACCAGAAACATTTGGTTTCTTGAGCAAAACCTAAACAACATTTTGTATCTGTGCCTAGACTATCCCTTTAATATATATAAACAAGAAGAAAATAGATGGATAAATAAATATATATAAACTGATAAAAAGTGTGACGAAAGTAACCTCGTCATTAGCTTTTGGAGGGGCCTGTTTGCCAGCCTCCTACCCTGTGATTATTGCCCTGTGACAAACGGAACCCCATCAATGGTTCTTGGAGGAGCCTGCTGGCCAGCCTATTGCCTCAGGACTATGGGCCCTGCAATATACCTTGCCCAATGCACTTTAAAAAGCTCTGTTCATGTGAAGTATGCACTTTTGTACTCCAGACAGAGGGACTGACCGTTAGCCCTAATTCTCTGGAACTGTTTTGGGCATGGGACCATGTGCACGGTGGGTCAAAAATAAGACTTCCAGGAAATTCCTGAACCCCTGCTCTGATATGGGTGATTTTTGGATATGTTGTTCACCCAGATCAGGGTTATCAGGGGATGTGTTGTGTTTTGGGGTAAAATATGTGGTTTTTATGCTTGGGAATAATTACATAATTACATTAATTACATTAATACATTAATACATTATCTACCTTAATTGGATCACAGACAGAGGGGAGGGATTGTGTGCTGTATGTGGGAGTGTCAGGTATTGTTACATTATTTCTGTTGGTCTGTACAATTTGTGGCCTGTGCCCCATCAGGTCCAGTGGGTGTTCCTCTGGCCTGAAAAGTTGTATAAAAATCCAACCTGTACCATTAAACTCTCAGATCATCTTGCACCTTCATGAAGTTTTGGCTCATGTTTGGGGGATTGGAGAACTACACTCTGGGGATTGCTATAATCACTGTATAATCACTAAGCTCTTGCAAGAGCTGTTCCTGCTTGACTCTCTGGAGTGAGAGAGGTTCACCCAGTGGAACCTGGAGCCTTGTTGTAGATCCAGGGTGGGTAGGAGAAGGCGAGACCCCAACCAAGCTGTGGCGGTTCGTGGGGTTTGCAGTGGTTATGGTGCTCCAGATCAGTGATTATGGTACTCGTAAGTACTAGGAAGCAGCGATTGATGGAGGTAACCGGTCGGGGTGCCAGGTGGTCCGTCACAAAATGAAACTGGTATTTTGGTTGAAACTGATTAAAAGACAGTAACCATATATATTTACAATATTGTGCAAAAAGTTTGGGCTGTGGTTAAAAAATACTGTAAAGTAAATAAAATCAATATTTGGTATAACCACCCTTCGTGCTCAAACATCATCAATTCTTGAAGGTACCTGAGCACAAAGTCCTGGATTTTGTAGGCATTTATTATGATTATTAATATAGCATCAATATATTATGCGTTGTTATGCAATTATAGAAAGGAGATATGTACAGGTGAAAAAGGCCCTGTTCAAACAAACTTCCAATCTATGTAAATTTGAGGTCGGTTGATGTGTATTGTTAGGTGACTTTTCCAAGGACACTTACTGATGTTATGATCTGACCAGGATTTGAACCTGGTAGGTAATGATTATCAATTTAATATGTAGGCTGATAAACAATCAAGTGACAAAGAAACAGCTGTATAAGAGAAACAAAACGGTGTGAGAAACAGCCAAACCATGCTAACAAGGTGGGGCTGCTAAATACAGTTTAATTAAAAAAAACCCACACACTATGGCAAGATCTAGCACAACATCTAGACTCATGGTAGTTATACTCAGGGCAGTATTAACCACAAGGCAAACAAGGCATTTGCCTAGGGCGGCACTTTCAGGGGGGAGGCAAAAACGCCACCTCAAGTGCCCAGGCAAATTCCTTGTTAGCCTTGTGTACTGGGGGCCCCAAGAGCTGGCGGCCCCCCTTGGTGTGAAAGTACTAATATTCTAGCCAGGCTTTGAGGGAGCTATGTCATTTTAAATAATGAATGCTACCGCCAGACTGATTTTCCTCTCTAGTCAGTCCTCTCACACCTCACCCCTCTGTCATTCCTTACATTGGCTTCCTGTATGCTATAGGAGTCAATTCAAGGTACTAATTCACACCTATAAAGCATTGAACAATTCTAGCCACTCATATATTTTCACAGATCCATAGCTATGCCCCTTCTCGGTCTCTCCGCTCTGCCCATGACCTTCTCCTGTTCGCCGCTCACACCTATACGGCCAACTCGCGCTTGCAGGATTTCTCGCAGGTGGCTCCTTTCCTATGTAATAGCCTGCCTACCACCTTCAGACTCTCCCATAGTCTTCAATCTTTTAAGAAGTGCCTTTAAAACCCAACTCTTCAGGAAAGTCTATGGCCTCCCAGAATAACCTCTACCTCACATACCTGTCTCTTGCCCTGTCCCAAAGTTCAGCACTCTACTCTCTCCTCTTGCTCTGCGTCACTCCCACCTCATTGCTATCTCCTGTCCTGTTGTGTTTTATACCCCATCTCCTATAGACTGTAAGTATGTTTGAGCAGGGTCCCCTCTATCATATTGCTCCTGTAAGTTTTTTGTAATTGTCCTATTTATTGTTAAATCTCCCTCTTTTATAATATTGTAAAGCACTTCAGAATCTGTTGGCGCTATATAAATACCAATAATAATAAATAAATAAATATTAATAATTGGTGAGTGTATGAGAAAATGTGTGTGTGTGTTTCTGTCAGTGATTGTGTGTGTCTATCATTGTGAGTGTGTCAGTCAAAAAAAAAAGGCTTTGACACGAATTGGTGGGGCAAATTTAGATAAGGGGGGCTGATGAATTTAGTCGTGCCTAAGGCAGCACAAATTCAGAATACACCACTGGTAAGTTTCCTTGTAAGTTTAATCATGCAATCCATGAACCAGTTTCGTAGCCCTTCTCTGAACTCTCTCTAAAGTATCAATATCCTTCTGGAGATACGGTCTCCAGTACTGCGTACAATACTCCAAGTGAGGTCTCACCAGTGTTCTGTACAATGGCATGAGCACTTCCCTCTTTCTACTGCTAATACCTCTCCCTATACAACCAAGCATTCAGCTAGCATGTCCTGCTGCTCTATTACATTGTCTGCCTACCTTTAAGTCGTCAGAAATAATCACGCCTAAATCCCTTTACTCAGATGTTGAGGTTAGGACTCTATTAAATGTTCTGTACTCTGCCCTTGGGCTTTATGTCCAAGATGCATTATCTTGCACTTATCCACATTAAATGTCAGTTGCCACAACTCTGACCATTTTTCTAGTTTACCTAAATCATTTGCCATTTGGCTTACCCCTCCTGGAACATCCACCCTGTTACATATCTTAGTATCATCCCCAAAATACATACCTTCTATGTGCAACAGTGTCAAAAGCCTTGCTAAAATCTAGGTAAGCAATGTCTACTGCAGCACCCTGATCTATTATTTTAGTTATCCAATCAAAAAAATCAAAAAGATTAGTTTGCATGATCTCCCCGAAGTAAACCCATGTTGTCTCTGATCTTGAAATTCATGTGATTTTAGATGTTCAGCAATCCTATCCTTTAACACGGTTTCCATTACTTTCCCCACTACTGAAGTAAGGATTACTGGCCTATACTTGCCCGACTCCTCCCTACTACCTTTCTTGTGAATGGGCACAACATTCGCTAACTTCCGATCTTCTGGGACTACTCCTGTTAACAATGATTGTCTCTTTTAATAACTTTGGGTGTATTTCATTAGGCCCCATTGACTTATTTGTCTTTACTTTTGACAGTTGAAATAGAACCTCTTCCTTTATAAACTCACATGTAGCAAATGACTATTTTGTCCTTTTTCCTAACTGAGGCCCCTTTCCTTCATTTTCATCTGTAAATACTGAACAAAAATATTTATTGAGGCAGTCAGCTAGACCTTTATCCTCTTCCACATACCTTCCTTCTTTTGTTTTTAATCTAACAAATCCTTGTTTTGCTTTCCTTTTCTCATGTATGTATCTAAAAAAATGTTTTGTCCCCTTTTTTTTACAGACTGTGCTATTTTCTCTTCGGTGTGTGATTTGGAAGCTCTTATAACTTGCTTAGCCTCTTTCTGCCTAATCTTATAGATCATTTTGTCTTCCTCACTCTGGATTTTTTTTATAATTACTAAATGCTAACATTTAGTTTTTTACTATTTTGGCCACATCTGCGGAGTACCACAGTGGTTTCTTGAATTATTTGCTTTTACCAACAAGCCTAATGCAATTTTCAGTTGCCTTTAGCAGTGCAATTTTTAAATAATCCCCTTCCACATACCTTCCTTCTTTTGTTTTTAATCTAACAAATCCTTGTTTTGCTTTCCTTTTCTCATGTATGTATCTAAAAAAATGTTTTGTCCCCTTTTTTTTACAGACTGTGCTATTTTTTCTTCGGTGTGTGATTTGGAAGCTCTTATAACTTGCTTAGCCTCTTTCTGCCTAATCTTATAGATCATTTTGTCTTCCTCACTCTGGATTTTTTTTATAATTACTAAATGCTAACATTTAGTTTTTTACTATTTTGGCCACATCTGCGGAGTACCACAGTGGTTTCTTGAATTATTTGCTTTTACCAACAAGCCTAATGCAATTTTCAGTTGCCTTTAGCAGTGCAATTTTTAAATAATCCCCTTCCACATACCTTCCTTCTTTTGTTTTTAATCTAACAAATCCTTGTTTTACTTTCCTTTTCTCATGTATGTATCTAAAAAAATGTTTTGTCCCCTTTTTTTACAGACTGTGCTATTTTCTCTTCTGTGTGTGATTTGGAAGCTCTTATAACTTGCTTAGCCTCTTTCTGCCTAATCTTATAGATCATTCTGTCTTCCTCACTCTGGATTTTTTTTATAATTACTAAATGCTAACATTTAGTTTTTTACTATTTTGGCCACATCTGCGGAGTACCACAGTGATTTCTTGAATTTTTTGCTTTTACCAATAAGCCTAATGCAGTTTTCAGTTGCCTTTAGCAGTGCAATTTTTAAACAATCCCCTTCCTCTTGGACTCCATTTAAATCGCTCCAGTCTAATAATGACTTTTTTACACATATTCTAATTTTAGAAAAGTCTGTTTTTCTAAAGTCTAAAACTTTTGTTATGGTGTGGTGTGACTCAGTTACTGTTCTTATATTAAATCACACTGACTGATGATCACTGGATCCTAATCTTTCACCTACAGTAATATCTGATACCAAATCTCCATTTGTTAACACTAAATCTAGTATGGCCTCTTTACGAATTGGCTCCTCAACAAGTAGGCTCTCCCAGTAGGGAGTTTAGAATATGTGTGCTCCTGACACAAGCAACTATTTTGGTTTTCCAGTTCACATCACACAGAATAAAGTCACCCATGATGATAACTTCCACCTTCATTGTTATTTCCTCAACTAGTAGATTGTCTAACTCTTCTATTTGTCCTGGAGGCCTATAAATCACACCTACATGTGTTACTGTGTGATTACCAAATTCTAACGTAACCCAAACGGACTATGTTCACCTCACTAACTTTTATTAGGCTAGATTTTATGCTATCCTTCATTTACAGGGCCATCCCTCCCCTTTTCTTGCCTTCCCTGTCTTTTCTATATAAAGAGTACCCCGGTATTGCTATGTCCCTGTCATTTGTCTCATTATACAATGTCTCAGTAACAGCGACTAAATCTACATTTACAGTTGCCATTATTGCCACAAGTTCATGGATCTTATTCCCTAAACTGTGAGCATTTGTAGACATGACTCTAAGCTTATCATTTGTTTAATACACTTGCTACAGGCACCTTCTGTCCTTGTTTTGGGGGACAATTGGATTGATGTTTTATCACCCTTTTGCCCCCCTCCTAATTTAAATACATTGTTATTATTATGATATTCCGCAGCGCTTTACAATGGGTGGACGAACAGACATGTAGTTGTAACTAGACAAGTTGGACACACAGGAACAGAGGGGTTGAGGGCCCTGCTCAATGAGCTTACATGCTAGAGGGAGTGGGGTAAAATGACACAAAAAGGTAAGGATAGTATTAGACTAATGACAGTTGCAGAACCTCTGAACTGCTCACTGAGAACATTTCTTCCCTTTTGAAAAAGATGCAAACCATCTTTTTTGTACAGTTTATTCCATTCCAAACAGAGTTACCATGAGAAATGAAGCCAAATCCTTGCTCCCGACACCATGGGTTTTCTTTTTGACTCCAACCTCTCCTTCAACCCTCATATCCAATCAATCGCCAAATCCTATCGCTTCCATCTCAAAAACATAACGCGCATCCGCCCCTATTTAACCCCGGATGCGGCCAAGGTGCTGGTCCATGCTGCTGTTCTGTCTTGCCTTGACTACTGCAATACCCTTCTCAGTGGTCTTACGTGTTCCCAGATTGCTCCACTGCAAAATATAATGAATGCGGCGGCGAGGCTCATTTTCCTGTCTGCTCGCAGCTCCCACGCCTCCTCGCTCTGTCAGTCCCTGCATTGGCTTCCTGTTAGATATAGGGCTCAATTTAAAATTCTGGTGCTTGCTTACAAGTCCCTAGATAATGCTGCTGCAACCTACCTATCCTCCCTAACACACAAGTATGTCCTGTCGAGGCCCCTATGCTCTGCCAAAGACCTACGTATATCCTCTGTCCGTACTCCCACCTCTAATGTTTGCCTCCAAGATTTCTCCAGGGCTGCACCTCTTCTGTGGAACTCCCTTCTCTTCTCCGTAAGACTTTCACCCAGTCTCTACTTATTCAAAAAAATCATTGAAAACTCACTACTTCAAGAAAGCATATCAATTAAACTGTTTTTTATCCCCCAAACCCCATGACTCCTCCCCTGTAACTGTCAAGAATTACCTACTAAGCCCTCAATTAATACTTATCTAACAACCTACTTCATACCCCTACTTTTACCCTTTGTGTCACTATACCCCACTCCCTCTTGAATGTAAGCTCATTGAGCAGGGCCCTCCACCTCTCTGTTCCTGTACGTCCAGTTGTTTGGTTACAATTACATGTCTGTTAGTCCACCCATTGTACAGCGCTACGGAATCTGATGGTGCTATATAAATAATAAAATAATAATAATAATAATAATAATAATATTATAGAATCCCCCAACAACAACTGCTTTCTATTAGTCCTCACCATAGTCTCCAAGCCTGTCTACATAATACCACTACACTCAGTGCCTGAGAATGTCTTCACAACACCACTACACTCTGTGCCTGAGCCTGTCTCCACAACACCACTACACTTGGTGTCTGAGCCTGTCTCCACAACACCACTACACTTGGTGCCTGAGCCTGTCTCCACAACACCACTACCCTCAGTGCCTGAGCCTGTCTCCACAACAACACTACCCTCAGTGCCTGAGCCTGTCTCCACAACACCACTACCCTCAGTGCCTGAGCCTGTCTCCACAACACCACTACCCTCAGTGCCTGAGCCTGTCTCCACAACAACACTACCCTCAGTGCCTGAGCCTGTCTCCACAACACCACTACCCTCAGTGCCTGAGCCTGTCTCCACAACAACACTACCCTCAGTGCCTGAGCCTGTCTCCACAACAACACTACTATCAGTGCCTGAGCCTGTCTCCACAACAACACTACCATCAGTGCCTGAGCCTGTCTCCACAACACCACTACCCTCAGTGCCTGAGCCTGTCTCCATAACACCACTACACTTGGTGCCTGAGCCTGTCTCCCTAACACCACTACCATGAGTGCCTGAGCCTGTCTCCATAACACCACTACACTTGGTGCCTGAGCCTGTCTCCATAAAACCATTACACTCTGAAATTGCCAAAAATGAATCATGTAGTGCAACAGACCATGCAATATTCCTTTTATCCACAACTCTAAGTCTCTGCAACAGTGGCTTTGCAGCAGTTCCAGCCTAAGTTTGTTTATCAGATAATTTACAAATCTCAGACTTCAAAAATACAATCTCCTGCCGCAATATAGAGAAATGGCTACAGATTAGACAGCATTCAAATCTCCAAAAAGTGGAACGTGAAACAAATGCATAACAACTATTACACTAAACTAAGTCTGCCATTTTATTTAGGTGAATAATTTAAATCAAAGAAATCTGAATTTTTTTTTTTATCCTCCTGTATACCTCAGTTACCTCCAGTTTATCTCCAGAATATCTCCAATCACACACTTTGAAGCAGCAACCAAGCTATATTAGCCAAGCTAATATCTACAACCCTTATATAACTCCTAAAATCACCACCCACTAGGAATGTTTAACACCTGGGTAGGCCTATGCTTGTTTGCAAACAATAGCTAATCAACCAACAATCAATAGTAAGCACCTAGCTAATCAAATCAAATGCCTTACTGAATTACCAACAGGATATCAAACCTTGTACACTCAGTAACCTTTTCCCATAGATGAATCTTACCTGTAACAGTAAAAAAGAAAACTTAGCAAAATCTGAAGATTCTGTAAAACTCTCCAGAATATCTCCTATCACACACATTGAAGCAGCACTTCAATGTAGCAACCACCCTTACTTGGTTAAACATAAATAGGTACAAAATAGATATCTTAGTGTTTACTAGGTGCACAAAGACTCAGTCATTGTATTTTTCTTTAAAAATATAAGTGCTAAAGTAAACTCATACAAAGGTGCCCACAGAGATCTTCAAGGTAGAGAAATAGGACAATTTGACTCCTGCACACCTAGTACACACCTTATGTCTATATCAATTATAGAAGTGACGGGAGGAATGATAAAAAGCTTAAAAGTATGAGCAGGTACAGCATATTTTATTAAATATATATTTCATACATATTTTACATTGATACATTGTTAAATTTAAAGTACGATTTATTTTCAAGATCTTCCAGGGATAGAATACAGTGCATCTATCGTAGTGTGTAGAATAAGATTACAGGACATGAAGAACATTTTCAGTCATTGTAGGAACATACATTAAATATATATCAGTTTTTTTGCCCACTCTGTCATTTTGATTCTTGCAATAAGATAAGCCAGGATCTTCAATATTGCTGCAAGGTAAAGAATCCTGACTGGAGATATATGATACACAGATGACTTAAGTAATGTGAAAACCTAACAAGCCAAGCTGCAAAATGATCACAAAGAAGATGGAGTTGACTGGACGTTTTATGGGCCATAAAACTATCAAGATTTCCTTGAGGAACTTATTAAATCAACATTATCTCATTGCCGGCCTTTAGAGAAACAAACTGGTTAGCAGTCGAAAGTCCCAAATCTCTTGCTCCTGTGACATGATCTAGAGAAAATGATATATGTGAATGAGCACTGTAAACGTGTAAGTTTCTGGTAAACAATATCATGACATAATACATACTAAATAAAAATGTCATACAGTTCTACCTTACTTTTGTTCTGTCCTAAATGCATCTGACCCTAGATCCTCAACATAGTAATAATGATGGCAAAGATAATACAGGCAACTTACACTATCTGGTACTCTATTCTTGGCCCGCACTGTCAAGTTAGAAAGAGGACTTCACCCTAGTTTTCCTAGAAATATATTGAGAGAATTGCATATAGTGAACATATTTTCTTCTGGATCATATGGACATTATTTAAAGATGAGGCTATATAATCAGAATGGAACACTGCATTCAACTAACCTTTAAGTGTCTATATTAGCACATATACAGTCATTTATGTAAAATGCAATTATGACTTCCAAGTTCACCTAAGATTAGACAGTATGTCCTCAAATTACAAACCACTCATCATACTTTAATATGTTTTGGTTGATAACAATACATTTTAGGAGGTCTGTTGGAGAAAGCTGTTTAACCCACCTCCTATTTCTGGTTAGAGATTAGGATGTAAGATGTTTTAAGTAGAACGGAGGACATAGTAGCTGGAATGAGCAAATTGCTCAGGTAGTGTGGGAGTGTACCAGAGAAATGGTTATGAACCAGTTTAGAAATGTGTAGGTATATCTAGATTCAAGAGTAATCCAGTTTACATCTTTCAACATATGATAGGTGGTGTAGCAATATTGAAGAACATTTGAAGCACATATTATATAGAGATCTACACCGTGTCAGACAAGCATGACAGACACCAGTTTAATGACTGATGAACTATATCAGAGTTTTTGAGTTTATCCTGTGCTGCCAAGGCTGTAATGAGGTCACCTTGCTCTACATCACTCTGACTCTCTTTAAAGGGACTCACCAGTGCCAGGAACACAAACTGTTTTCCTGGTACTGCAGGTTCCCTCTCCCTCCCACCCCCCATCCCAAGTTGCTGAAGGGGTTAAAACCCCTTCAGTGACTTACCTGTATCCAGCATCGATGTCCCTCGGCGCTGGTTCAGGGTCCGCCCACGCTCCTCCCCTGCTGATGTCATTCGGCGGGGGAGACCTATTGAGTATGCCGTGCACGCGCATTAGACCTCCCCATAGGAAAGCATTGAAAAATACTTTCAATGCTTTCCTATGGGGATATCAGCGACGCTGGAGGTCCTCACATAATGTGAGAACGTCCAGCGACGCAATAGCACATGTGCTATACACACGGAAGTGCCCTCTAGTGGCTGTGTGTTATGTATTTCCGTGATTAAATTGTATATTTTTAGGTGAAGAAGATAATATGTGTGTTACTAATGGAAATTCTTTATTTTTTTCTTAACATAGGTCAAAAACTGTACAGTCAGCTCTTGACAACAGATAGAGTGCACTTCATCAATCCATTAGTAGTCCATCAACAGGGCTACAACCCTAACACAGTTGTAAAACTTACAGAACAAACTTCTTGGATCCACATGTGTACTATTGCAAATTGGTAAGCCAAACGTATTTAACTACAACTCCATTCATACTTTCAGGAGCCTTTATTCACTTTAAAAGATATTAATGAGTCAAGTCCATTAATACAAGAATTGCCTCAAGATTCTTTTGATGATGTCCCAGTAAACTAGAGACTTTATTGAAAACCTTTTCTGCCACCTTTGGGCTCACTGAACTAAGAATTAACAGAATTTTAGGGAATCATTTAAATATTTAAATAAATTCCATTTTTTATATTTGCATTTTTATTATGGTTGTTAAATAAGTGTAATAACATCTAACAGAATGTGTTTATGTCTAATCCATTAGCACTCTTACATTCAAACTAGCATTATTTAACAAATTCCCAGAGTCTGTCGCTAAAATAGATAGAATTATCATAGGCTGCATCCTAATTGCTGCTACCTCTTTTTTGCCAAGATACTGGAGATCAC
Source organism: Pelobates cultripes (assembly GCA_933207985.1). Classification (NCBI taxonomy): domain Eukaryota; kingdom Metazoa; phylum Chordata; class Amphibia; order Anura; family Pelobatidae; genus Pelobates; species Pelobates cultripes. The sequence continues at coordinate 87,432,017 of OW240914.1, read as the reverse complement.
CTAATACCCCATCACTCAAAGACATTTTAAATTTAGTTTTGGACAACAAAATGCATGAAATGTCATTTAGACAAAGTTCAAGTTTATTTGTGCAACTTCAATATAGTTTGGATCAATGGGAAAATTTTGTTAAAGCAACCTATGGTTTATAATTGTCATATACTATTGCAATTATATGATACACAATAGAATGTAACTGTAATATTATGTTTACTGTTATTATGGATGGATACCCTTCCCTTTCCTTCCCCGAATAGTATGTTTTGCTATTCATTATTTTTGTTGTAAAACTTTAATTAAAAAAAAACATTTGAAAATAAGGTGTTTATATAATAATTAGGATAAAAAGAATGTTGCCTGTGCCAGAGAAATAGCCTAGATGGCTTTGACAATATCAATAAGCCAGCACATTAATACTTCATTTAACGTTTTGAAAATGTTCAGTTTCTCACAAATAATATTTTTTTTAATGTTTGTTAAGGCTGAAGAAACCAAAAGTTATGCAAGTTCAGGGAAAGAAAGTAAAAAGACATGGTGTTTGCATTGTTAGCTAGCAAAACCTGCTAAGATATACTACAACAATATTAGATAAATGTATTATTACATTGCTTTACAGTATTCATTATGCTACTTTGCTTCTTTAAGGATGCATGTGCAAGGTAGATTGTTCATTTAATGTTTTCTGAATATTGCTTTTCCTCTTTTACAAGATAGAAAGAACCCTATACCCTGTTTACAAATTCCTGATACCACTTGCCTCATCCCGCCTAAGTAAGAGCCCTTATCCCGCCTAATTAGGTGCTTTATTGAGTTATCAAGTTGAAGGAAATTTTTCACGAAGAGTGTTGTAAAATGTTGTAAATTGAAACGCATTTCTTTGTTTACTGCTACTCTGAAATTATTTTAAGTTGTGAAGACCGTTAATGCATTAGAATAACTATCAGAAGAATAAGTCTAAATTGGAATAATAGATCTTTAAAACAGAATAGTTTGTGTTTCATTGTGTTAGTGGAGAGCAAACGCTATATATATTGCCTTTAATTCATGACTTGTAGAAGAGTGTATTGATAATGTTCATGAAGTACTAACATGCTTGATGCAAGTAAAGCCAGATTTTGAATGGATCTTTGGCCTTCAGTTACATGCACTCAGCCATCTTAAACAGTTTCTGATGCCAGATGCTGTAGCTCTGCCCCTTTTACTATGCACTAGGTCAAACCCACATCATGACATCATCACGTCATTGTCAACGCCAACTCACGTTTTGGGTGCGAGGCTATTATGGAAAAATATTCATGATCCTTCCTGTTCAGTGCCCTGTTGTGGTTTCCTTGTGATCCCAAAAGCTCATTCCTTATTATGAGATTTCCTGGTTTTCTAATTTAGCTTGTCTGAATACTCTGTAATCTGTACTCCAGACCTCGTTTGACTTGTTGTGAAGGAATACCCCATCATGTTCAGCTCTTTCTGTTCGTCTGGGTTCATGTCCCAGTATTATTTTGTTTATTCTGTTCAGTTCCCAAACAGAGACCACCCCAAATGACCCATTAAACCATGAATTGTTAAGTATCTGTACGAAAACCGCAAAGGAACTAGTTAATAGAATGCTCCACTGAGTAGCCGCCATTTTGTGCATGCGAACGCTGGCAGTGGGACTTGGTCGTCGAGTGCCTGGTACTCTTTTTGGCCAAGCACTCCCGCTAACATCGGTCATCATGGATTTGCTGCCTGTTCCTGTTCTATTTCACCTACACAAACGGCGTTTGGGAGTTAGAGACTACCGATCACAGGGAACATTCTACATGAACCAGCTTTCCTCTAACTTATGTGGTTTTCATACAAAACCCCACGAATGGAGACTGGCTCTTGCCACCAATTCCCTGGAACTATTTTGGGCTTCTACCTCATGGCAGACTGGTCAGAACTTCCCTGTGACGGCAATCCAAAACTACCAAACGGATATGGGTGATTTTTGGAAATATTGTTCACCCAAATCCAGACTATCCAGGGATGTGAAATTGTGGGGTTTCCATGTATGATGGGGGTACTTTTGGGGTGTTGTAAAATTTTATGTTTTTCTGTGCCTGGAGAAAATTGAGTTTAGTACAGTTCCTGACTCAATTATCTCTCAGGCACAGAGGAGGAGTTTACTGACTGTATAAATTTGATGCCTGTACTGCCATTAAACCAGTCTTCTCCCAGCATTAAGCCTTGGCTCATGTGTGGAGGGTTATGGATGTAAAGTGTTCTTTTACCATGTGGATTATTTTGGGTTCTTGTATTGGGAAAAGGGTATCACCACACTTGTCATTATTGTGTACCTCTGGAATCCCTTGCTTTGTTCCTTTACCTTGCTATTTTTCTTACTATAGGCATTACGTTTAGTCCAGCCACTCTCCGGTAATACTCTGCTATCCTTTGCTTTTCCATTTGGATAGCATAGGTTTAAGCACTGGGTGTAGGGTTTTGATAGTTACCTTGACAAGTGGACCCTGGCAGTATACTACTACTTCAATAGGAAACTAAACCTCCTCTCTGTTATATCTCAAACAAGGACTTTGTGGACACTGTGTAGACACCAATTGTGTACTATTCAGTTCATCAATATGTCATTGCCGATATGGCCGCTGTTCGGTATGGATTTCTATTTTCTCTGATATGTATCTCAACTGTGACACCACCCAAGCATAATGATCATGATCGCTTCCAGCAGCTCTAATGGCATTGCAGCGATGCCTCGATGTTGAGGCATCGCTGCAATATCCCCTCACTGTCGGGCTGCCAGAGAACACCGGGTGATCGCTCCCCTTGGAGTGATCACTTCCACGTGGAGCCCGGCAGTGAGGCAGACCATCGGATGCCATCAGGCAGGCTTCCGATGCTCTGCTTGTACTGAGTGCCTTGAGGGGTTGAGGCACTTAGTAAATATAAAAAAAAAAAAAAAAAAAGTAAATTAAATAAATTAAAAAATCGAACCCCTCCCTCTCCCACCCCATGTAACCCACCGATCGCTGCTGTTACCTGATTGGTGATTGGTCTTCTTCTTAGGGGGATTGTCTGGGCTCAGCACAAACAGTCCCACAGCTGCAATTTAGGACCTCTAGGGGCCATGTGACCGCTCATGCGTCATATGGCTGCAATAGGTGTCCACAGTGTTGCCAGCAGGGGGACTGCCTGAACTGACAGGTAGTCCCTCTGCTGGTGAAAAAAAAGTTTTAAAAAGTTTATTAAAAAAAATCTTCATATTAAGTGTATTTTTTATTAATATATACATATATTAAGATAAAAATACACTTAGAGTACACTTAGAGTAAAATTACATATGTGTATATATAATATATATAATAACTATATATATATATATATTGTGTATATATATGTATTATTATAAAAAATAAATAATTAACTACAAATGAATATAAAATGTAAAAATAATTAAAAATAAATACACTTAGAATCAAAATACACTTAGAATATATATATATATATATATATATATAAATAAAAATAATGTGAAATACACTTATGTCCATAAACATAATTACTTAAATAATTTCACTTTATTACTTAAATAAATATACACGTAGACTTCAAATATATAAATATGTATATATATTTAAATTCTACTTGCAAATTTATGTAATATTTTTACTGTTTTGAAACACTAATATATGTGTTCAGCAAAGTCTCCTGTGTATAACAGTACCCCCTCATGTAACAGTTTTATAGTGTTTTTGAAAGTTACAGGGTCAAATATAAGGCTGTTTTTGCACATAAATTTGCCAGATTAGTTATGTTGCCTTTGAGAGCGTATGGTAGCCCAGGAATGAGAATTACCCCCATGATGGCATATCATTTGCAAAAGAAGACAACCCAAAGTATTGCAAATGGGGTATTTTCAGTCTTTCTTAGTAGCCACTTAGTCACAAACACTTGTCAAAGTTAGCGTTCATAATAGTTTTTTGCATTTTTAACACAAACAAATATAAATGACAACTTTGGCCAGTGTATGTGACAAAGTGGCTAATAAAAAAGACTGGACATACCCCATATTGAATACCCTGGGTTGTCTACTTTTCAAAAATATATGATTTGATGGGGGTAAATTACATTGGCAGGCTTCAACAATGTACCAAATAGGACATTGGTGCATGATAACCAGCTGTGAAAATTCCAAGTTGGAAAACTGGAATGCGCACCCCCCAAATAAGGTATTTTAGCCCCCAGAGAACCCGACACACCTATACATGGGTGGTATCACTGTACTCAGGAGATGATGCTGAACACATATTGGGGTGTTCTTTGGCAGTAACCCTTAAAGTTCTCAGTTTATGTATTCTTAACCCCTTAAAGACCAAACTTCTGGAATAAAAGGGAATCGTGACATGTCATACATGTCATGTGTTCTTAAGGGGTTAAATTGCTATGTGTGTCAAACAAATCACCAATTATTATTTATTTTTTACAGCTAAACACGAATACAGCAGAAATGTAAAAAGAGTTCTGGTCCTTAACGGTAAGAAAATTGAAAAACGGTCTGGTCACTAAGGGGTTAAGAATGTGCCGTATTACCAAATATACCTCTACTATTGCTAGAGCACCCTCACCTCTCTTAAATGCAGTTGTGCAACTTTTACAGATTATATTTGTCCCCTTAAATCCTAAACTCCAGAGAGTTCATCTTATATTAAAAAACCCATTCCTATACCTTTCTCCCTATTTCCCCTCCCCGTACTTTACCAGGTTGTACTACCTTTTACAGCTGTTCTTGACCCCACTAATGGGATGAGGCCACAGTCAGACAACACCCACTGTCTGTGACCACATTGGGAATCGTTCCAGCGGCCTCAATTTTACTTGGGCGCGATGACAGCATATGGTTTAATATAGAACATTTAGATCATGATGAGTTGGGTGGGTTATTAGTTGGGTTAGGTAAATTCCCTTAAAGCAAGGTATACTATTTTTAGTACCCAACCAATCAATATTAAATTGGTCTTTACACACTAACAGCTCATCTTTCTTAGTGGAGATGAGTTGTGTCTGATTTATGCAGTTTAAAAACAAATGCCAACAAGAGCCAGATTATCCCAGATCTAAAGTCAGATATGTCAGGGAATCTGTGTTATTTAATATAGTAATGGGTATTGATTCTTCCACAAATGTAACACATCCTTCACGTCACTTTGAGAGGTCCTTTCTGAATAAAAATCAACCTAGATGGTAATAATTATGTTGGATTTTGCCAGGTTTCAAAGAAAAGCACTATATTCCTCGGTGATTAGGTGAACTAAACTAATGTACTTGATTATCCATTGCACTTTACTGGAGAAAAAATGTAATAATGCACATGAAATCAGTTTAGTAGACCAGAATGAGACTGAGTATCTGAAACTCACAGATATGAAAAGCTTTTCACCATGGAAATTCACACAAAATTAACACAAAACTATTGCCTAATTTGTGAGAGCCATTTAGATATTTTAGGCCACAAATTGTCCAGATGCATCAAACTATAGTTCAAATTTATTCGGAATATCTGAAATAATAATAATATTTTATTAACTATTTTTCTCAATAATATCTAATCTAAATTCACCTCATTAGTCTACCTATCCTAGTTATCCTTCTCGATTTGCAGCCATCCATGGCTAACTAGTCTTTATATTCTTTGGCATATGTAACACCCAATTAATAGCCATTCATCCACCATATGGGGAACTGGCATCATCCTGAAAATCCTTTTCATGTGAGTGTTAAGGATTGTAAATTCTGCTTTGTCTGTTTTATAACAGATGCACATGAGCAGCTGGGAGTATATGTGTTTTATGATAACATAAACCTAACCACTACAATGGCTTTTATAATTTCCTTGTCGAGTCATATACCAAGTTTTCTATATATCAATACAAATATTTTCATATTAATGATACGCAATATTTTCTGACCCAGATTGATATAGTTCAGTCTATTTGTAATTTTTTATTGCTTTTACTTACATTTATTGTACTGAGAATGGTTTACATTTACCATCATTTCAATCTCATAAATACAGTAGATTTGAATATTGTTACTTGGAAGAATCTTGATAATTCCTTTTTTTATTTTTTTTTATTTTTTATTCCAGTATTAATATCCAGTTTTGGATCAACAGCAAAACATATGTGAAGAGGGCTGCACTTGATGGACGCAAGTCTCTTTTCAGCTATGTAACTATGTAACTATTATATCCTCTCGGGGGTGGTTTTCTAAAGCATATGCAGCATATAATTCTGTAAAACTATTTTAGGATATTCCAGTATTTGACCAAACCTACCAAATGTTTTTTGAAATGACTTGGAAAATTCCTACAATGCTAAAAAATGTGTAAATATTTTCTGAATCGTGGATCGGAGTTACATTAAATTAGCAAAATATACACTTAAAACAAATGAAAAAAAACAAATAGTTTTATGACATTCTACCCAGAAGCATTGTGAAGGGTTACTAAAGGATGATAGTAGAGTAACGTATTGATACCAGGGTATCTTCTTCCAAAGCAAAGCCAGGAGCAACAGACTAGAAAGGGGAGGGCGAGGAAAAGGCAGGACTTTCAGTGCAAATGTGGTGCAGCTGGGATGAGATCGGCCTTTTAAACAATACAAGATTCAGTATTGGTGCAAGGTTGGCTAAAAGTACAACTAGATTGTTAAGGCATCAGTCATGGAGATTTACCAAACAATAAATGAGACAATTATAAAATGTTACAGGAACAATAGGCTGATGAGGAACCTGCTAAAACAAGCTTACAGTCCACAGTAGGTGGGAGCATGATATGGGACAGTAGTTAAGATGGGGACAGATGGCTTTTTTTGGAAAGGTATGACAATAACACGTAAATGAAAGTGTGAACAATACTAGAAGAAAGAGAACAGTTGAAGATAAGGTGACATGGGATGGGATGAAGCAGAGTGTGGCAAGAGGAAAGGAGAAGCACAGCCACATGCTGATAAGTAGCTGGGCAGAAGGCCTGAAGGGTAAGAAAGGCACTGTCCAAGTGCAGTTGATAGAGAGTTGGACGTGGGGGGGGGGGGAGAATTCTTTCCTTACCTGGTTATTCTTGCCAGTAAAGTAGTATGCAAATCTATCAATTGAAAGGTTAGTTTGGAGGGTGGCCACAGCAGGTTGAAGAAGAGAATTGAAGGTACAAAAGAGATGCCTGGAATTGTAAGAGTATGAACTAATGAGAGCAGACACGCAGAAAAGTATGATTGTTTAGCAATGGTGAGGCCTGTGCTATATGAATGCAAGATAACTTTATAATGTAGAAAGTCAGACAGGGTTTGAGACTTCCTCCAACAGCGCTCATGAATCCGAGCATCTCTATTGGTAGTGGGTTGACTTAGTGTGCCATGGTTGGCGTATCCTCACTGAGGTGCATATTTTAGCGGGGCTGTAGCATCCAGGACAGAGGTGAGGATGGCATTATATCGGGAGAAAGCCAGGGAGGGACAGGAGAAACTAGAGATGGGTGAGACTGGAGAAGGGACATCAGATGACAGTTGCTGGAGGACTAGAGAATTCAGGAAGTAGGAAATTCAGGAAACAAAATGATTAAGGAAGAGAAGAGGGATACCAGGGGGAAGTAAATAACATCACTGTTTGCAGAGATGGGTTTGAACAGGAGAAGTTCACACGGGGGGTGGGTAGAGGTTTGAAGCAACAGTGGGTAAAAGCAAAAACCCTACCCTACCACCCTTACTGTCAGATTGTTTTAGGTTGTGAGTAAACTGAATGATAACCAAAGGATAACAAGACAGTGGCAGCATTATCAGAGGGAGAAATCCATGTTTCAGTTAATGCTAGTAAGGTTAGGGAATATGAAATGAATAAGTCAAGGACAGCAGTTGATTTAGTGATGTTGCACATAGATCGTGCGTTCCAGAGGGCAGTGCAAAATGAGGACTTAAAGGGAGAGTTACATGATCCTAGCATTAGAGCTAATAATAGAATGAACTTCCTGTTTGTATTGACCATTGTCCTGGATCATTTGTACAAATACTTTTATTTTCTTCAATGTACAATATGAGTGAGTGTGAGAGTGTCAATTATGTTACAGTTTGGATTGCATTATTTAATAACTGATGCCATCCTGATTTTTGTAATCAGTGATGCATCTCTATTAGCATATTATGTCAATATTGTATATATATTGTATGTCAATTACTTGTTGTCAAATATCCCCATTCTATAACTTTAAGCGCTGTTGAATATATTGGAGCGTTATAGATGCTAATAATATTAATAATTCAATGAAGTTACCTGGCTAGATATGACGTTAATAAATTGTTTATTTGGATTAAAAATGTATCAATACTGATGACTATAGCTGCCATACAATTATAAAACATATATGTTTTATTCAAAGACTGCCTGAAAATGACCACATAAATGAACAATTCACACACTGTATGGGAGTCGATACCTAAGCTTCTCCTTTAAAAGACTAGAACACTACCCAGTAGTAGAATTGTTATTAAAGGGACACTGTAGGCACCCAGACCATTTCAGCTCATTGAAGTGGTGTGGGTGCAGTGTCCCTTTTGCACCTAGTGCTGCAATGTTAAACATGCAGCACTAAGTCTGCCTCCAGTGGCTGTCTAGTAGACAGCCACTAGAATGCTTCCTAAATTGAAACGGACCTTTAGTCCGGTAAATTACGCTGGACGTCCTCAAACTCTGCATGACATCTAGCGTCAGATTTTTCTACAATGCTTTATTCAATGCTTTCCTTTGGGGAGATCTAATGCACGCGTGGCATTATCGCGGGCCGTCGGATGTGGCGAAGCATCGACACAGCATCGAGGTACATCTGCGCTGGAAAAAGGTAAGTAAATAAAGGGTTTTTAACCTTTTATATACCCAGGCAGGGGGGAGCGAGGGAGGCAGAGGGAGCTATGGTGCCAGGAATACAGCTTTGTATTCCTGTCACTCTAGTATCCCTTTATTTGAAATTACACATATGGTACAGAGGATGTAAATAGTGAAAAGTAAAAAAGGTATTTTGAGAAAGTTTCCATCACATGTCAATCCTCTATCAGATTTGTCTTTTGGGTTTAGATGAGCAGAACAAGAATTGACAGTGTGCGTAATTGTTTTGTTTTACTGATAGCACAAAAATTTGAACCTTTAAACCGTTATCATTTGTTTTTTCATACCTCCATCTGATGGTCAATGAGCTCACAAAATGATCTACTTTTTAATATCAAACACCCTTTGCAGATGAGAGATCCCAAGTATGATTATGGCTCGTCCTTTCTAAAAGTTGTGCATGAGAATCGTGTCTCTGAAAGAGAGGTTAGGGTCATAAAGGCATAGCCATCCATAATTTGCATTTGGGACCCCAGTTTCATTTCATGCTTCATCTCATTATATGGAAATTGTATTTACCCGACAGCTATACTACTGACACCAGGATAGCAAGTGTTTTTGAAATAAGACATGAATTCAAGCCCAGTTTTATTTAAATCCAACGTGCAACAATCCTATAATTATCAGGCAAAACGTACTGAGCGTATAATGTGGGATCTGTTCCATTATCACAAGTTGGAATGTTGAGTGAAGGTGCAGTATCTGTAGATAATGACTTAATTCCAAACAGTCAGTTAACCCGTTTGCTGTACAAAGTGCCAAAGGTGAAAAACAGAGCCCCATACGGCAGACCTTTTGCAGCAGCAAAAGGTTTTAGACTTAAATAGGATGTACAGCACTGCAGCATGAGGTCTATATCCATGGAGACTTCCTTTGATCTTCGTCATTAGCCAGGGAGTTTTGTCCTTGATTTTCATGTTAAGGATGCATACGATTTCTTAGCATACATAATATGAAAATCAAGGAATGCCTCAGTGACAGGGTCTGCTTGAGCAGTAGCCATTCATCTGCTTAAACTGCTTGAATCCAGAAGCAATCTACAAGTAAAATGAGTTTAGTGTTATCTGCTCCTTAATAGGCAGGAAGATGAGAGCTGGCCAGCATTTCATTTGGCCCTTATGGGTACAGGAATAAGAAAATCCAAGTTCTTAATATAAAATATTGTAAGTCCAAACTCTGAATTTTCTTCCTTCATGGTCTGTTCTTTGCACTCAGCTGGGCTATTAATAATCTAAGATTAGCTTCAGCTTAGTAAATGGCTGGACATGGCAGTATGTTTGATACACTAGTAATGAGCACACGCGAGAAGTATGGAAATCGAAGTCTTTGGCCCATTTATTTCAGAGGTTTATTCTTCACACGACAATCTGGGTTCTGTTAAATATTCAGAATGATTAAACAGTCAGGATAACTCTATGCATGCTCAAAATCTATTTTCTTTATTTCATTACTGTTCTACACTTCAGACGGTTTTGGACAGAAAAGTGTTAAGGATAGTCCCACAGGCCTTACATATGTAGGACACATGTCCCACAATTTGCTTCAATAAATGAGTTTCATGATTACATTACAGACCACACTGACTACGGCCCCCTGGGTTTCCAAGCACGTTCTGGCTCAGAATAGCCTATCATCACTGTGTAGGATGGGGCAAATGCCCTAAGGAAGCATGGGAGATATGGTAACTGTCCTGGAGATAATGACTTTTTGCATCGTTCTGGCACATTTAAACATAGTATAAGGAGTTATTAACAACATTTTTCAAAATCAATTTTTAAAAAGATGTATTTCACCCCTTTGTAATTTGAGCTTGTTGACACCAAGAAACATTATTTTTCTGATTTCTTCACGCCTCTTCAGTGCTTGATTAACAACTCCTACTACAGTCGCCAGTGCCAGCAATTACTTCCTGTGTTGATGGGCATAAAAGTATTTATTATTCAGTGTTCCAGATCACAAAACTATAGGGAAAGGTGTACTGAGTAATGCAGGGGTGTGGGGTTACTCCCCCTAATGTTATTGGACTACCCCTCTCACATTTCTCTTCTAACCACAGGCTAACGAGTCATCCCTGCAGCACAGGAGCTAACAGAAGTTTTTTTTGCAGGAGCTTCCAACTCTAGAAGAGATTGTACCAAATGGACTACAAATATGTTGTCAAACTATTTTTAAATGGCTTAGGGTGGCGAGGTGCCAGGGCACTTACAGCACCATAACCACTACAACTGAACTATTTCTTTAACCAAAAATACAGCACACAACAGCAGAGACAAAGAAACTAATTTGAATAATATCTGTATAGGTAGCTCCAATACAGGTAGTTTTCAGTTGGTGTTATAGTGTATCTCCCTATTTATTCCAGACGCAGGTAGTTAATGGTAGCATAAGGGGTAGGGATAGGTATAAGGCTATCCTAACTATAAGATAAGGCCAGGGACTAATGAAAGTATTTAGAAAATTGGGCAGACTAGATGGGACGAATAGTTCTTATCTGCCGTCACATTTCATGTTTCTCTGTAGCTATATATGAGGGGTGTTGTTGGATTTATTATTATTTTGTAGTTTTATAAAATGCCAGAAGATTCTGTAGGCAGAGATGCAGATACGATGATGTTTAACAGACATTAAATACATTTATCATAACATACGCATAGGTATTCACTATTACAAAGGATCCAGAGTCCTGCTCTGGAAAGCTTACTATCTAGACTGGTTTAGTTGTGAAAGTGAAGTACCCATCCAGATCATTCCACTTGTTTCCATGGTGATTGCTCCACATATAACACTTTGCACAACAATTGTACTTTTTGAATATACCCTACTGACATTATATTTCCTCACCATATTGAAAATATATGCAGTGAACTACCTGCTCAGCACTACCAAAATTCAACCCCCTCCTTCTGGAAACATTTCCACATACATGCAAAAAACTACCAATTAATGAACAAAATGAAGATGGGATTATTCGTGTCCTTCAAATATTGAAGGACAACTGGCAGCCAAGTGTCAATATTTGGTGAAAATAGCTCGGTGAAAAAAATTTAATAAAAAATGTCTAGCCTATATTTTGTAACACAGCTGTTTTCAGCAAATACCTATAGGAACAAAATTAAAATCAGCTCCAAGCTATTAATTAGTTTCCTAAACAGGTTTTTTTTTTATATCCAGTTCTCAAACACAGTCCTGCTAGGATCACCAAATCAGCTGGTGTTTTAGGGGCAATTATAAAAAAGTGCGTATTTAGCCAATAAAGCCCTGAATCATATTTTTATGAATATCTCTAAATCAAATCATGATCTGGTGAACGTAAACATATTTTTTTCTAATTATTCCAATACCTATTCTATTTTTATCTTATTTACATTTTATATTTTTCTTGGTGATTTTCCACTTCTATTGCACTTTGATTGCACACGTTTCAATTTTATATTCTTTTCTTTTATCCATTCGTTCTCATTATGTATCTTCCAACTGTGCTAGTTGTTCCACCCCATCTGAATATAGCTTACATATTAAAGTCCATTTACCCTTTTCTGTTATCATTGCCTTTAAGCACGTTTAGAAAAGACTAATTGTATTTTTTAAATTTTACAAGCACCTAGTTCAAGAAACATATTTCACTTTTTTTCAGCAGCTCCCAAAACAGTATACTGGTAAATAAGAAACACATTTTAGCTTCAGAAATTGTTTTAGTGCATTTACCTAAATATTTTAAAATATGTATGCACTGGACATAAATATGTGACTTATAATTTGAAAGGAATTATCCTCCAATTAGCATCCCATTAGTTGTAAAATATTCTGTGTTGTTGGTAACACTGTGCACTTTCAATGATCCCTCCAATGGATCACCCTTCCTACGTTCCTTCTATTTTGTTCCAAGATTTCTCATTTTGCTCCGAGACTCAATTTTTTGCTCCTGTTTCCCACACTGTAGATTTTCAGCTTATACTGGAGAAATATGCGAGATCAAGTTCCACATATAGCTAGAATGAATGTCCACTTAGTCTTGACATGACAAAGCCATAAGAGAGTCCAATTGATCAACTGACCGTCTGGGCAGATGGGTTGAACAATAATCGGGCGGAGAAGCAGCTTGTAACGTTTACAATGAAATCAGTTGGCCAGCTCAAATGATGCCATGTTAAGACCCCTCTATTAATGTTTTACGGACTTGAGAAGAGTGGGGTCATTCTTTTGTGACCACTTCATAAAAATGTTACCAGCAATTTAAAACCAATTAGCAAGCCATAAACTACACGGATGCTTACACTTCATTAAGCAGTCACAAAGAGACATTATTCCAATGCCTGTATTTTATGAACAGACATTTTCAAAATATGTAATTGGCCCTGGATCAAATCTCCAGTTCTCTAATGAAGAAACTGACTCTCTACCACACATAGCAGTTTGTAAACTTTTTTTTTTAATGTTTAAACTAAAAAAGACTTTGGTGAACAGTTCACTTGCATGTAATTACACGTTTTGATAAATATTCTAACTGGTTTTTAGAACTAAAGAATCATAAAAACATAACTTTGTCTTAAGTAAGCATATATATCATAGTTTTTTCTTTGTAGCAGAAATGATCAAATATTCAGCATAATGAGTTAATTTACTGCTACGAAGGTTTTAAGTTATGTTGATTGAAATATTATTTTGTTGCTTCATTCAATCGATCTGCTTTAGCACATTAAGAGTTAACTTCTAATAGATTAGATACACACATCTCTTATAGTTAGATAGAATTTTGTTGCATAGAAATCAATGAGTAACATGTTATTCATTACAAGAGATAAATGTATCCCATCTAATAGGATCTAGCCTTGAGTGCCCATGCCATTAAATTAACAGTATAACAAGCATTAACAAGCCTTGATCCACTAATATCTCCTAAGAGCTTCAAGGGCTTTCAAAATGGTCTACCACTTAATCTATGTTAGATGCAATGTACATCCATTTATTAGTAGACATATTTTCTTTGCAAAACATTGAAAATACCATTCAATAGGGTTTAGATAATTATTGTTATGTAACCCGGGACAAATGGCTTTATAGATACCAATGAAAAGGGTATGGAGAGGGTGTTCTTATAAACTGGAGATGGCTGTTAAAAGCTAGGGACAGTACTAAAACATGGGACTTATGAGGGCATTAATAGGAAGCTGAGAAAGTACTTATAAAGGGATTGACCTGGAGATAGTTCTATTAACGATGTATTGGGAGTGTACATATACAGACAGTGGTGTTTCCTGGTTTTGTGCTGCCCTAGGCAGGACAAAACTCAGACGCCTCCCGCCCCTCCCCTCGTGCCACCCCCAACCAACCCTCCCCCCGCCCCGCTTTCTAAATACACACATTCACTGACAGATATGCATACACTAGCTCACAGAAACACATACTCGCTAACAGGAACACACACACACACAAACAGACACACTCACACTCACTAACAGACAAACACACACTAACAGACACACACTCACTCACTAGCAGACACACACACACACTCACTAACAGACACACACACTCACAGGCAAACACACTCACACTAACAGACACACACACAGTCAGACACACACACTAACAGACACACACAGTCAGACATACACACACTAACAGACACACACAGACACACACTTACAGACACACACACACTAACAGACACACACTCACTCACTCACATCACTCACTCACTTACCTTTGGGAATGCTGGGGGGGGTTCTCTTTCTCCTTGGGGGTCCAGTGGCTGCTGGGCAGGCGGCGCTGGCAGGCGACTGGCGAGGGAGCACTTCCTCTGAGCTGTCTGCTCAGCTCCTTCGCGCGCCGCCCGCAGAGTGATGCCGGGAGCCGGAATATGACATCATATTCCGGCTCCCAACCTCACTGTGCGGCGCACGAGGGAGCTGAGCAGACAGTTCAGAGGAAGTGCTCCCTCGCAAGCCGCCCGCCAGCGCCGCCCGCCCGACCGGCTTGTCAGTTAGGGGCGGCTTTTTTTGCCACCCCCTGGAAAATGCCGCCCAAGGCAAATGCCTTGTTTGCCTCGTGGCTAAAACGTCCCTGTATACAGAGTACAAATAACGGCAATTATTAGTAGACTGAGGGGAATATTTCTAAAAGTGACTGTGATGGGCACAGTACTGAGTAGGGTACTAAAAGAAAGGACTGGCGATGATCCTACTGCATGGAATTTGGCCTAGAAATAGGACAAAGAAACTGAAGAACCTAATTGGAAGGAAAGGGAAATGCTAAATGGGAGCAGTGCAATTCTTACTCACTACCCATTTTATATTGATTGTAAGAGAGGCCCCAGTCCAGACTACCGTTTCTCTCATTCCCAAGGGATTGGGGGACTTGCCCCTGACACACAGTTCAGGTCTGAAACAAGAATTCTGCCAATAGAGATGCTTTATACCTCAGTGTAAGAGCAAGCAGAATTTCATCATGTTTGGGGCTCATGTAATAATTAAACCCCATCCCTCCGCCATATTAGAAGGCCTATGACACGACAAAAGCTCTTTAGCTGCCACATATGTAGCCATTGAAGCCATGACTGCCACATATGTAGCCATTGAAGGTGAAGAGCCAAGTCCCTCTTCACCTACTTCAGTTCCAATGGATATCAGGAGCAGATATTACAGCCTGAAGTTTTCACTGATGCAATACTCTGAGGACTTGGAGTTATTCGTTGAGAAATACAACAAACCGATCTTTTTAGTTTAATACCATGTAAAAAGTATTTAAGAACTTGGGAACTAAACTTCCTTGGCTGTATTAGAAGCAATTAGAATGTCCCTCACCAAAGAGTCTAAAGGACTTTAAATTAGCCAGATTCTACCTCGATTGTTTCTATTGATGCTTGCCATCCACTTTGTAGCATGATTTTGGCATCAGATAGGAGAGGTGGGTTGATGAATCAAGAGAATAAAAGGATTCTATTCTTACTGTGTCCACAGGACTGGAAAAGATATATTGCTCTGAAAGTGGTATTTTTATCCAGTGTAAAATAAAAACGTTGTCAAAAAGATAAATAAAGGATACGCGATAACACTGAAACCATAATAACAGACAATAACAAGAGCTTCAAATGATATCCTGAGAGTGCTATATAATTTATTTCATAGACACAAACATCACCTGTCTGAGGGAAAAAAGGAATCATTTTCTCTATGACATGAGTATGATCATAATGGTTTGATAGTCAATTAAATTATATATATGACATCAAATAAATGTGTAGTTTTGTGTATGTTTGTGTGTGTAATATTTCAGTGGTTTAATAAACTATACAGCAGATTGGGAATTTTACTAAGGTTATTTTTGTTAATTATAGTTTGTTTAATACATGTTTCTGATTATGTTAGAAATTGCCTACATTTTACTTAATTTTGCGTTTTTCCCACAAGTTCTGTATGTAGGTCGAACGCTGTTTCTGCATTCGCTATAACAGAACAGAAATATTTGAAAAACTGATATGCAAGAAAAGAAGCCGAGCAGAAAAAGCAAAAGTCATACAAACAATCTCCCATTATCGGATGATTCTCTGTTTATGCTTTCTGTTTCTGTAAACAGCACCTAGAACAATTTCCAGAGCAATTTTTGTTTCCAGTTTGGAAAAAGATTCACATTTTATTCATAGCTACAATGCTTTTGGCTTGGGTACTAATTACGCTAGTTTGGGCAGGGCAGTCTTCACCTACTGTATCAGTATGTAAATCAGTGGAAAGGCAGCGGGAGATTAGAGAGGTCAATGCGTGGCTTAAGTCTTGGTGCAGGAAGGAGGGTTTCGGGTTTTTAGAGCACTGGGCCGACTTTGCGATTGGGTACAACCTTTATAGTGGTGATGGATTGCACCTAAACGGGAGAGGGTCTGCAGTGCTGGGGGATAGGATGGCTAGAAGGTTGGAGGAGATTTTAAACTAGTAGTAGGGGGGGAGGGTCATAGCAATCTACAAAATGGAGATAGGACAGAAAGGAGATGGGCTTTAGCACAGTATAAGGGGGGTGGAAACGGGGGGAGGGGCAAGCTCAGAACAGAGAAGCTGTGTAATGTTGAAAATTCACAAAATATACAAGTGACGCATAATATTAAATGTATGCTTACTAATGCAAGGAGCCTAAATAACAAAATGGGGGAACTAGAGGCATTAGCATACACTAAACAATATGATTTAATAGGCATAACTGAAACATGTGGGATGAGACACATGACTGGGCAGCTAACTTAAATGGGTACATGTTATTTAGGAAGGATAGGAAAAACAAGAAGGGTGGTGGGGTACGTTTGTATGTCAAACATGATTTAAAGCCAAATGTTAAGCAAATGGAATGCGAGGAGGATAATGTGGAAGCTTTATGGGTAAATATCTGCTTGGGGGAAAAGAAGGGAAACCAACTATTGGTTGGGATATGTTATAAACCACCTAATGTTAATATTGACGAGGAACAACAGCTGTTTGAGCAAATTGAGAAAGCTGCAAATCTGGGTAACACTTTAATTATTGGAGATTTTAATTACCCGGATATAAATTGGGACAGAGGGACTAGTGCCTCAGCAAAGGGAATTAGGTTTTTAAACTTGTTAAATGACACCTTCATGTCACAACTTGTGCAAGCACCAACTAGAATGGATGCTTGTCTGGACCTGGTTTTAACAAACAACGTTGATCTTTTGACCAACATTCAAGTAGGTGAGCACTTGGGAAATAGTGATCACAATATAGTGTCCTTTGAAATAAACTCAAAAAAACAAAAGCACATGGGGAATACTAAAACATATAATTTTAAAAAGGCCAATTTCAATAAGTTAAGGGAAGCTTTACAATATATTGACTGGCATAAACTCTTTAGTGAAAAGAACACTGAGGATAAATGGATCATCTTCCAACAAATATTACAAAGGTACATTTCTCAGTATGTACCATTGGGAAATAAATATAAAAGAAACAAATTAAAACCAACATGGCTTAGTAGAGAAGTAAAACAAGAGATTACAACTAAGAGAAGGGCATTTAAAGCATTTAAATCGGACAAATCAGATGCATCTTATAAAAGATATAAGGATGCAAATAATGCGTGCAAAAAGGCAATTAGACTTGCTAAACTTCAAAATGAAATAATGATAGCTGAAGAGAGCAAAACCAACCCCAAAGCATTTTTTAAGTACATAAATTCTAAAAAAAAACAAAATGAAAGTGTAGGTACACTAAAAACTGAAACGGGGGTGTTAATTAATGAAGACCAGGAAAAGGCAGGAATTTTAAATAACTATTTCTCCTCCGTATATATTAAGGAAGAACCCATGGCAATATATGTGCAAATGATTGCTACTAGAAACTTGCAGAATAATTGTAATTGGTTAACTCAAGACAAGGTGCTGCAGCAACTAAAGAAAGTTAATATAAACAAAGCTCCAGGGCCTGACGGTATCCATCCACGTGTACTTAAGGAACTAAGTGCAGAAATAAGTGAACCTCTGTTTTTAATCTTTCAAGATTCTTTTCTTTCAGGAAGTGTTCCGGAGGATTGGAGGAAGGCAGATGTGGTTCCTATATTCAAAAAGGGTTCAAAATCCTTGCCTGGAAATTATAGACCTGTGAGCTTAACTTCTGTGGCTGGTAAAATATTTGAAAGGTTATTAAGGGATAATATTCAAGAATTCCTTGAGAAGAACATGGTTATCAGCAAAAATCAGCATGGTTTTATGAAGCACAGGTCATGTCAAACTAACTTGATTGTGTTCTACGAAGAAATAAGTAGAAGTATAGTTCAGGGTGTTGCCGTGGATGTGATCTATTTGGATTTTGCCAAGGCATTTGATACAGTTCCACACAATAGATTAGTGTTCAAACTCAAGGAAATCGGTCTAGATGAAAATGCTTGTTCTTGGGTAGAACATTGGCTTAAAAACAGAGTACAAAGAGTTGTCATTAATGGTAAATTTTCAAGCTGGACAGAGGTGGCAAGTGGTGTCCCTCAGGGGTCTGTTCTGGGACCCCTTCTATTTAACATGTTTATAAATGATCTTGAAGACCGCATTGAAAGTCATGTTTCAGTGTTTGCAGATGACACCAAACTTTGTAAAACAATACAATGTGAGCAAGATATTACTTTGCTGCAGAGGGACTTAGATAGACTGGGGGACTGGGCACTCAAATGGCAGATGAAATTTAATGTTGAAAAATGCAAAGTTATGCACTTCGGCGTAAAGAATATACAAGCAACGTATACCCTTAATGGAAGCGAATTAGGGATAACAACACACGAAAAGGACTTGGGAATTGTTATAGACAACAAACTATGCAACAATGTGCAATGTCAATCAGCAGTGGCCAAGGCCAGTAAGGTATTGTCATGCATGAAAAAGGGCATTCATTCTCGGGACAAGAATATAATTTTGCCTCTTTATAAATCACTGGTAAGACCCCATATTGAATATGCTGTGCAATTTTGGGCACCTGTTCTAAAGAAGGATATTATGGCACTAGAAAAAGTGCAGAGGCGGGCTACAAAACTAATAAAAGGAATGGAACATATCGGCTATGAAGAAAGGTTAACAAATTTAAACCTATTTAGTTTAGAAAAACGTTGCCTGAGAGGGGATATGATAACATTATACAAATATATTCGGTGGCCAATACAAACCATTGTGTGGAAATCTATTCACAAACCGGACTTTACATAGGACACGAGGCCATGAGTTTAGACTGGAAGAAAGAAGATTTCGTCTAAGGCAAAGGAAAGGTTTTTTTACTGTAAGAACAATCAGGATGTGGAATTCTCTGCCTGAGGAAGTGGTTTTATCAGAGTCCATACAGATGTTCAAACGGCTACTAGATGCATACTTGCAAGAACAGAATATTCAAGGATATAATCTTTCAATGTAGGGTAATAACTGCTTGATCCAAGGATAAATCTGACTGCCATTCTGGGGTCAAGAAGGAATTTTTTTCCTAGCTTGTTGCAAAATTGTGCTTCAAACTGGGTTTTTTTGCCTTCTTTTGGATCAACAGCAAAAAACAAATGTGAGGTAGGCTGAACTTGATGGACGCAAGTCTCTTTTCAGCTATGTAACTATGAAACTATGAAACTATGTTTTGTTAGTATATAGTGTCTGTCTATTGTACTACACAGTGGAATATGTTGGTGCTATATAAATAACTGTAATTAGCAGCTTCAGTTCTAAGATGACCATAAAACTGAGCAATCATGGGTCGGAATGATGGTGACAGCACCCAGGAAACATTTTCTCTCCTAATGTACAAAGAAAAGCTTGAATTCTCTTCCATTCTTGGGTAATTTTAAATATATGTATAATGTTGTATAAGTTACTGTATGCTTTACCAAATGGGAGAAGCAGAAAAAGGAAGATAGAATTTAAATGATGGGACTCGTGGGCCATCAACAGAAGGAAATGGGGTACTTCATGGAATACACAAGACAGTTTCAAGTATATATAATGGGAATAAGTAAACAAATAGAAATTACACCCAGAAAAAGAGAAAGGCTCTCATTTTTATTTGGAAAACATTGTCCAGCCACTCAGCAGCCTTTTAATAGATTGGTGCATATTTTAATTGAGTCTCACAGTGCTTAAAGGGATACTATAGTCACCAAGACAACTTTAGCTTAATGAAGAAGTTTTGGTGTATAGATCATGCCTCTGAAGTCTCACTGCTCAATTCTCTGCCATTTAGAAGTTAAATCACTTTTGTTTCTAGCCCTAGCCACACCTTCCCTGGCAGTGACTAAAACAGCCTGCATGTAACAAATATGGTTTCTCTTTCAGTCAGATGTAACTTTCTTCAACAGTTTTTTATCTTCTGCTCAGTAAACTAAACTTTAATTACATACAGAAGGTTTCAGTAGGGTCTAGAAAGCAATTAACAGAGCAGGAGATCAGAAATTCTAAAATAAACAGAATGTGCAATAAAGGAAGCATAAACATTAGATCTCAGTGTACAGGAAGTCTTTATGAAGACTGTGTAAGTCACATGCAGAGAGGTGAGACTAGGGCTGCATAAACAAAGTGATATAACTACTAAATGGAAGAGAATTTACCAGTAAGACTGCAGGAGCATGATCTATACACCAAAACTGCTTCATTAAGATAAAGCTGTTTTGGTGACTATAGTGTCCATTTAAAATAATGGGTTTCCACCAGTCAGAAACACAATGAAACAGTAATATTGGGCTTTTTTTATTTTTATGAATGTCAGTCAAATTCATTACTCAAGAACATATGTTAATCTTCCTAACAAAAAAGAAAATATTCACAGTTTTCCTCCCTTAGATGTAATTTGCTGTTATATTTCCCTTGTAGGTACAAGGCATTTAAACATCCATTCTTGAGATGTTTAATATAATTATTATGTTTTTAAAAAAATAAATAAAAATCTTTTCTGTAGAGCATTGTCATCCATGGATGAAAATTGGAGTAATTGGTACACAATTTCTGTCATATTTTTAATCGCATAATCTCATAATCCATTACCAACCCCAACACCACCAAAAAAAATGAGGATTCCTTAACAATGTACTCACACTAGACACAATGATAAACACAACACTTTTGTTTTTTCCCCCATTTTTCATGAGCTGAACTTTTTCTATGTACACAAAAGGCCTATTTCTCTCACATATTGTTTACAAATCTGTCTAAATCTGTGTTAGTGAGCACTTTGTTGAGATAATCCATCCACCTCACAGGTGTGGCATATCAATATGCTGATTAGACACAATAAAAGGCCACTCTAAAATGTGCAGCTTTACTGTATTGGGGCGGGGTCAGTATCTAGTGTGCTGACCATTTGCCTCACGCAGTGCAACACATCTCCTTCACATAGAGTTGATCAGGTTGTTGATTGTGGCCTGTGGAATGTTGATCCACTCCTCTTCAATGGCTGTGTGAAGTTGCTGGATATTGCCAGGACCTGGGACACGCTGCCGTATACGCTGATCCAGAGCATCCCAAACATGCTCAATGGGTGACATGTCCGGTGAGTATGCTGGCCATGCAAGAACTGGGATGTTTTCAGCTTCCAGGAATTGTGTACAGATCCTTGCAACATGGGGCATACATTATCATGCTGCAAAATGAGGTGATGGTCGTGGATGAATGGCACAACAATTGGCCTCAGGATCTCTTCACGGAATCTCTGTGCATTCAAAATGCCATCAATAAAATGCACCTGTGTTCGTGTCATGTTCCTGAGCTGGTCAGAGAGGAGACGATTGCCAGGGTTAGACATAACAATTTACTTGAAAGCAAGAATTAAGGCATTATGCCACAAAAAGGATACTTTGAAAGATAAAACAGAATAAAGGCAATATGCCACAAACAGGATACTTTGAGAGTAAATTAATAAAGTCTTTTATATACAAGTAGGTTTGACGTTATTTCCAAGTAGATTAGTAATCTGTGGAATGTCCCACTGCAGCCAGGTTTAGGATGATACAGGGTTGAAATGGTTAAAGCTGGTAAGTACTTTCAGAATAATATAGTACAGGTTGCTTAAAGGATTATGCAGAGTTGCAGCAGTTGAGACAGGTAAGTAGATTCCAGTATAATGTAATACAGGTTGCTTACAGGATCATGCAGAGTTGCAGCAGTTGAAACAGGTCTGTAGATTCCAGTATAATGTAATACATTGCAGCAGTTGAAACAGGTAAGTAGATTCCAGTATAATGTAATACAGGTTGCTTACAGGATTTTGCAGAGTTGCAGTAGTTGAAGATAAGAGTTTCATTAGGAATTCGGCGACGGGACAAACGGAGTCTCAATAGAGGATCAGGATGTTTTCAGGAGCCAGGATACAGGATGTTTTCAGGAGCCAGGATCAGAAGTTCTATGTCAGAACACTGACTTCAATGTAAAGGCCATGAGAAGAGTTGGGTGTGGCCTTTTATAGCAGACTTGGAAGATCATATGAGACAGGTGAGAGCAACTGATGATTGACTAGTGGCTAGCGAGGCCACTAGAGGCGAGGAACAGGTATTGCAGCCATAAAATAAAGCAATATCTTGGTTGTCAGGATAGGATCCTGACAGTTCGTCACCCGTAACATACGCCTGCCCATGCCATAACCCCACCGCCACCATGGGCCACTATATCCACAACGTTGACATCAACTAACCACTCACCCACATGACACCATCCACGATGTCTGCCATCTGCCCTGTACAGTGAAAACCTGGATTCATCCATGAAGAGAACACCTCTCCAAAGTGCCAGACGCCATCGAATGTAAGCATTTGCCCACTCAAGTCGGTTACGACGACGAACTGCAGTCAGGTCGAGACCCCGATGAGGATGACGAGCATGCAGTTGAGCTTTCCTGAGATGGTTTCTGACAGTTTGTGCAGAAATTCTTTGGTTATGCAAACCGATTGTTGCAGCAGCTGTCTGAGTGGCTGGTTTCAGATGATCTTGGAGGTGAAGATGCTGGATGTGGAGTTCCTGGGCTGGTGTGGTTACACGTGGTCTGCAGTTGTAAGGCCGGTTGGATGTAAGGCCAAATTCTCTGAAACGCCTTTGGAGATGGCTTATGGTAGAGAAATGAACTTTCAATTCACAGGCAACAGCTCTGGTGGACATTCCTGCAGTCAGCATGCCAGTTGCACGCTCCCTCAAAACATGCGACATCTGTGGCATTGTGCTGTGTGTTAAAACTGCCCATTTTAGAGTGGCCTTTTATTGTGGCCCTCCTAAGGCACACCTTTGCAATAATCATGCTGTCTAATCAGCATCTTGATATGCCAGACCTGCGAGGTTGATGGATTATCTCGGCAAAAGAGAAGTGCTCACCAGCACTGATTTAGACAGATTTGTAAACAATATTTGAGAGAAATAGGCCTTTTGTGTACATAGAAAAAGTCTTAGATCTTTGAGTTCAGCTAATGAAAAATGGGGGCAAAAACAAAAGTGTTTATAATTTTGTTCAGTGTACATCATTAAATCACAGCGTGCATGCTATTATTCCAAAACCTATAAACTTCCACAGCCTAACTTAAATGAACAGTCTGACAGTGAAATATAGCCGTACTATTACAACAATCGAACACGTTGTATTGATCTTCGTTTGGATGGAACACATCTCAGGAAGATACATGATCACATTTTAGGTTCCAAGAACATTTACTGTTTCTTACATGCACAATGACTAAGTGCCCCAATGTGTAAAATGTACGAGACTGTTCTTTTGTTCCCTTGCCTGTTTTGTTCTGAATTCTTCTGGCAGACTTCATACATATATTTTGCTTAAGCCAATGTGTAAATGGCCTACAGCCAAGATATAATTATCCTCTGGTTCTCCTGGTATCCTGCAGTTGGCCTGTCTGAAATTTAATAATGCAATAATCAGGGATGTGACCAACACATTTTATTATTTAGCTGCATAAAAGACATTATGGATGCCTTTGAACATAACTCTGCTCATTCGCATATAGTCACTCGGACATATCATATCTGTACATTGAGTCCACAGTAAAGACCTCCTCCCAGAATCCTCTTGTGTCTATAAAGTAATAAAGGAAATTCCATCCAGAACAAGAGTTATATTTAGATATATTCAGACATATTTAGATATTTAGATATAAATATGTACATACATTGCTTTACCGCTCTTTGGAAGTCTACACTGGCGTAAGTTGACCAGACCTAGGATGGCACATTTTGAATGGTGGCAGCTAGTTCAGACTTTAGTTTATTACTTTGTCCTTTTTTAATATGTCACCTTGGCATCCAGGATGTTTGGGATCTTCAGTTTACAATGTTACTCAGCCAGCTCGACTAGATTTGCAAAATTGTTATGTTAGTATGTAGTTACTTTACAGTTTGTAAATTTAGCAAATCATTTCAATGGGGTAAACTTGACATGTCTTCATTTAACATACTCGTCAATACAATTTACATACATATAGTAGATATATCTTAGAAATAGGTACGATTCTGGGACAAAGTGCAAAATGTTGAGAGATATCTTACTGCTTTCCATGGTGATAACTCCCAGAATAGCTTTTTTTTTGTTGTTGTTGTGATCGATTTACACAGTAGCTTGTGATTTTTGCAATATCCATTAAAGATCTTTTGTTCTTTTTTAAAAAAAAAAATATTTTTTCTAATCTATGGTAAGTTTAATAACATTTACCAAAAACCTGCATAACTTGTTAAACTGGTATGGTCACGTGTGGGGCGCCAATTTATTTGTAAAGACTACACCACTGCAGGTGACATGTTCGGTTGCATGAGAAACTCTTTGAAAACAAGGGTAATGGGAGATGCACATAAATTAATCTCTTGTTCTTTTTACCTCAATTTTTTCATTCTCCAGACTTCATCTTCAGACGTATGAACCTTCTAGGAGCCATGCTGCTCTTGTGCCTGCACGAAAATGTAGAACCATGGATGAACATCGAATACTCTACATATTTCTAGCATGCCCCAGGAGAAGACATAAACATCTAGTGCACATTATATGAGAATATTACTGTTCTTATTAGCCCTTTTGAGTAATGGCTAATTAAATTGGACACTGTACCAGAGGCGGAGGCTGATTATTGTTGAATCTTTTGCTATATTTTGCTATAAACTGCTGTGTACATAACATAAAGACATTAGTGGGATGTATTTGTTGTGTTGGCATTTAAATAAAAGTCCAAAGGAAAGGTTTCTTTACAGTCAGAAGAAAGGGTTTTTGTTCACAGGAAGCATAATAAAAATGTGGCATTTTCTACCCAAATACAGCGTTTTATCCGATTCCGTATATATTTTTTTTAAATTTGGCCTGGACGGAGTCAAGAAAGAATCTCCCCCCCCCCCCTTTTTTTGTGGTATAACTGGCCATCACTTTAAATTGGAAGGGATGATTTACCTTCTTTAGGATTAACAGCATAACAATATGGGTTTCAAAAGTTGGACTTTATACCCCTCTAGTAAGTTAGTGTAAGAGGTTGATGGGATTGGCTTGCTTGATCCAGCCAATCACATTGCTCTACTACTGCAATGTTATCAAACAAGTTTATTGAATAACCCTTATCCTGATTTCATAGCCATTGTTAGCAATAGCAAGAACATAAATTGGACCATGTTATGAATAATAATTTGTTAGTTAAACAGTAAAATATGCTATACCAAGTGCATGTCCTGGTTACAGACTAGCCTCAATGAAATGCTGCAAGCAGTGATCTTAAATGGCAATCTTTGTGATTTGTCACGAGAACAAAGGCTTCTGGGCATATATTTAGGATGTGTCCCCTCCACCTGTGTTTTATTTTATTTATTTATTTATTTTTAATTAAAGTTAAAGAACTATTGAAAATGTTGTCACCATTATCATGAGACATTTATTAAAGAAACTTAAACTTTAATAACTTAATATTCAAAATATAATGAAATAAAACTTCTACATTCAGATCTTTTTTTTCAATTTACAACTAATGCATGCATGCAAAATGCTAGCTTAATATTAGAGCTAAAAAACAAACAAACACATTCTTTTCTACAGATAAAGTGTGGTGATGCATTATCCAGACACATTCTCAAGATTATTTCCTAAAGTCAGAACTGTTGGGAAGTCAGAGTGGATTCAAAGTGAATTTCAAATTTAAGGACAGAGCAGACAAACAGGAAGCAAAGCTAAATTTGGAGATTTTTCTCTATTTGGGCTATTAGGACCTTAAATTTCACTATAAATTCACTCTTAATTCCTGACAATTTTGACTTAAGGAGATTACCATGTGAGTATAGAAAGTTTGCACCAAACTGTGAGGCCATAATTTTATTTTGAATATGTCTGCTAAGGTGTTTTGGTAGCCCAATGTAGAGATACAATTTTAGCAGACTGAAACTAGAGTCTGTCTTGTGTGGAAAAACTGATTCTGTTTATTTTATTGGGGACCATGACCTAAAGAAATAGAAAAAAATAAATACATTTAAAAAAAGATGACACAATTCTTGCCCACCACATACAATAAAACTGAGGCAAGATACACGTTATTCAATTTTTGTTTAACTAATCACATATATTTATTGTTGCACACCCATTTAATTTTACAATAAGCCTATTAAAAAGGGTAATTTTAAGTTCCGGTATATGGCACAGCAGAGATTACCAAAGGTACAATGTTTACTTTGTGCCACATCAGTAGATTATAAACCGCAGAGAGATGATGATTCGTATTTCCTTAGACACAATTACAAAAGGCATTTTTTGAGCCAATCTAAAAAAGCATTTGCTCACTGGTGACCACACGCTTTAAATGCATTAGAAAGAATAGTTTAAACCAAATACTGAGAGTGAGTAATAAACTCAGAATAAAAAAAATGGAGGTAGTCAATGGAAAACACACATATATATTTAGAGAGAGAGGCAATCAAATCCTGGGGATGTCTTAAGGCTTTGCCAGAGCAACCCCTTGTGGAAGTATAAAGTACTACAAGAATGACTACAAAACATGCCACAAAACATGACTACAAAACACCAGGGAATAAAAACATACCAACATTCACAAATAAGTATTTCAATAATGAGAAATCATTTTCTTGTTTATGTGATTTCCTAATATTAAACATAAAGAACTAAAATTTTGGAAAATAATGGCTATGTTTGTGACATTCTGTGGGACCCTACTTTGAAAAGAAAAGTGTTTTGCAATAGTAAAAGTCATTATAATGTACATAGTGCCATACAAAATAGAAACCAGACATGTTAAGATCATTAAATGGGGGGAAAATAGACCTTACCCACTCAAATCACTATCCATCAGATGCAGACGTTTACATTTAAAAATGGACAGTCCCAGTGGCGTACATACCAGGGACGCAGGGGTCGCGGCTGTGACCGGGCCCGGCCCACCAGGGGGCCCGGCCGCCCCTGCGACCCGGTATGTAGCCACAGGGCCAGCCTCTTCCCTTGGGGGGCCCAGGAGCCGACCACCCCAGGGCCCCCCTGAGGCTGGCCCTGCTGACCCCGGGTGGCCGGTCGGGCAGGCAGGCGGGCGCGCGAGGGAGCACTCAGTGCTTCTTCTTCAGCTCCCTCGCGCACCGCAATGATACCGGAGCCGGAAGATGACGTCATCTTCCGGCTCCGGCATCCCTACGCGGCGCGCGAGGGAGCTGAAGAGGAAGCACTGAGTGCTCCCTCGCGCGCCCGCCTGCCCGACCGGCCACCCGCCCAGGAGCCCCACTGGACCCCAGGGAATAATCCCCCCCAGCACTCCAAGAGGTAAGGAGGCTGGGGGGATTATATTAAAAAAAAATGTGTTAGTGTGTGTTAGTGTGTGTTAGTGTGTTAGTGTGTGTGTTTGTTTGTTTGTGTTCGTGTGTGTGTCTGTTATTGGGTTTGTGTCTGCTAGTGAGTGTGTGTTACTGAGTGTGTTTGATGTCTGTTAGTGAGTGTGTGTTTGTCAGTGAGAGTGTATGTTTTGTAAGTGAGTGTGTATGTATGTCTGTCGCTGAGTGTGTCTCTGTCAGTAAATGTGTGTGTCTGTTAGCTAGTGTGTATGCGTCTGTTCGTGAGTATGTTTTCAGCTGCAGGGTTAAAACTAGAGGGACCTGGCACCCAGACCACTTCATTGAGCTGATGTGATCTGGGTGTCTGTAGTGGTCCTTTAAGTGTGTGTGCATACCGCGGTCGCGGGGTCGCAGCCCTGCAACACCTGCGACCAGGTGCCCACCGCCATGTGTTGCGGCCCCAACCCGCGCCGAGTAAGCGCAGGGGTGGGGGGGGGGCCACGGATCAATTTTCGCACCGGGGCCCCATGGGTCATGTGTACGCCACTGGACAGTCCCCCACCCAAAAGGAGAAATTGTTAATTTTCCTTTTCTCTCTATCTAAACAAAACCTTTCTGAATATTTTGCACTTATGCCACCTGACATTGGCTTTGTGATTTTCCGCTGTATGAGCCTGTGGGTGCATCTTGCTGTGGATGTGATGGTTTTATGGCATCTTCTCCTGCTCAGACAACGTTAACCAACATACCTTTGGTTGCAATTGCGATTTTGCAAAATAAGCATTTGTGTACATGTAAGCATAATAAATTGCAGAAAATATGACTTGATATGTAACTATCTTAGACATTAACATTTTGTTATGCTGTTTCCAGTTTATAGACCTTATAGAAACACATATTGAGAATGAGAAGTGGTTGTCCCAAAGGCTTTACAATGTATTTTAATTAATGTGAGCATATCTAAATGGTGATCATGTTCATATGAATTCAGGAGCTTGCTTGGCTATAATGCGACTCCTCTTTTAATGCATATTTAGTGTATTAGATAGAGTACTGTCTAGACCACCATTATTTTCTGTGAATTAAAAATGGCACACACCAAATCACTTTATTCAGACTAGCAGCATCTTGGCTGCTAGTTCGGCATTTCCACTTCAGATCTCAACCAACTTCCAACTGATGGAAGTTGACTTAGATCAAGTCAGTCTTAAGTGACGATTCTCTATGACCTCATATTGCTGCAAATCAAATCTTTATATATTTATAACTATATATTCCCTTTAATTTGTCACGTTAAAATAACATATTTTGCCATTTATTTAATCAATTAATACATTGTGTAATATATCTTGGCATGGCAGATGTTGATTTCAACAAGATTGTCTATGAATATATGGCTGGCAGAGTGACTCATGAAAAAATGGCTAGTGAGCCCTAGAATAATGGCACAGCTTATATTTATACACAATTTGCAATCAAATTTAAATCAACAAAATAGTGGGGGGGTTTTGTTTCACAAATCCTTTAGAATGCTCATCTTTTTGTCAATATGCTTTTTGTCAATATTAATTTTATAGTTTTTTTACATTTTTAAACTCTAGCTATTTTACACTCCACCCACTCACACACACCCACCCACCCACCCACACACACAGAAACATGCACACACATACACTTGCACACACAAATACACATGCATTACATTTTTCTATATCAGGCCTTAGCAACAGCTTACCACAATGTGCAATGTTTATTGGAGTGAGCAGGTTCATTTTAATGGAATTTCCAAGAATATGTGTTTACCAGAGTGACTCCTGTGTCAAAATAGATTTAAGTTTGTTAGTAGTAGTTACGTAAATGCCAATTTGTCTGTGCATATCTGAACCACCTTTCACGAGTTCAGTATACTCTAATGAGTGTGAATAATATTGTATTTTTTTTATTCACTGATGAAGAGTTTGTAGTGGGATAATCATGTTTCTGAATCCTGCAAGTCAAGGTGTGCTAAACGCTCACTGCTGCTATGATTCATTTAACTGCTGTGACATGCCTTACACAGAGGCAGGCACGTGACTGGGATTGTTTAAGATATATAGCCTTTTATTATTCAGATTATTCCAGCAATCTCCTTCACGTTACTCCAGTCCAATGCTTTAGCCTTGCAGACAATACATCCAGCTAATTTTACCCACAATGAAATAAATTCCTGCATATGTGCGGTACATGGCATTCTTTGTACAAATGTACGTGGTATGCCACCATGTATGATAGATGAAAAAAAAAAAGTTGAATGAATCAACAAAGCCCAGTGGGCAGCTATATGTATTACATTGTTTATAGAGATTTCACACGGCAGCAACAGAATTTGCAAAGCAAAAAAAAAAGAAAACAAAAGGAAAACACATATTCTGGTTTTGAGCTGTTATACAAATTGTTTACACAATGAAGTCTATCAACACCAGCCATTAGATGCTGCTAGCTTGTTAGACAAAAAGGCAGTATGGAAGTGTGTGTGTGTGTGTGTCTCGCTGCATTTCTCCTCCTTTTTGTTAGAGGGTGGGAATGTTTGTGTTAGGCTCAATTTCTCTCATTTTCTTTTCTTTTCATTATTCCCTTATTCTTTTCAGCTATTCATCTAAGAAGATTTTTTTTTGTTAGAACATTGTTACATTATTTGGCGTGTGTTTTACTGTGACGATGATCATGATGCTTTCGTTTGAGCATGTATGTCGTCTGCATTTTTGCTTATTTTGCATACATATAAACATAGTTTTCTAAACCTTAGACGGTGTCTTCTTTGTCCATCTGTCTGTGTGTCCAAACAGGAGGTGACACTGGAATTTTAATTTGCCTCTTTCTCTGCTGTTAAACCTAGAAAATCGCATTTGCATGACATTTTCAGTTCCAACTAAATGACATGTCTGTAGAACTGTTACAATACAGAGCATGCAAAATATCCTTTCAAAAGTTAAATGGTTAAAAAAAAAAAAAAGAACCGTTTTACCGCATGTCAACTGAATGAATCACTGCCCAGCTGTTTTTCTGTAAGCGTTGCAAGTTGGATGTGATAGGCTGCACGTCAGCTTCCGCTCATTGCCTTCAATTAATTGTGTTGTCATGTGCACCCTAAAGGCAA
Source organism: Pelobates cultripes (assembly GCA_933207985.1). Lineage (NCBI taxonomy): Eukaryota > Metazoa > Chordata > Amphibia > Anura > Pelobatidae > Pelobates > Pelobates cultripes. Next base: position 87,400,737 of record OW240914.1, on the reverse strand, counting down.
ATACAAGTAGGGGTTCAGCACAAGGCAAAGGCAGCAAAGAATATGATGTCACTTTTCACATGCTACTCTCTTCTAGCTGGTTTCAAGGCTCTTGTAAAATGTGTATGTGATTTCTGAGGACAGAAGATGCAATCGTGTAAGGGAACTGCCATTCGGGGGTACTAAGGAACATATTAAGCATAAGTTAATGCTTGAGAGACATATTGAATTTCTGCAATGATTAGTAAAAACCCAGGGCCTTAGGCTATATTTAAAAAAATAATGATCTCAGTCAGTTGTCACTTATTAATTTGTGTATTTGTTGGTCTGGGTAATCAGAAAAGCAAGCTGTATTTTTCATACAGAAGAATATCCTGCATTATCTTCTCTAGGTGCATTGACACTTTATTCTGCTCACGCTGTGTTAAGGTACTGTGATATGCAGTGTGTGTATACATGCATGTAGCTATATATATAGAAAGCAGTGTCAGAGAACTGTGCATTGTAAAAACTCAAGTCTCTGCTACCTTAAAGGGATTCTATAATGTTAGGAATACAAATCTCTGGCCCCAGCCTCCCTCACAACTTTCCTTCCTGGCAGCTAAAGGGTTAAAAATACATTTAGTCACTTACCAGATTCCAGCGACGATGTTCCCCGTCGCTGGGTCGGTGCTCTGTCTCCTCTGAAGTCATTTGATGGGGGAGGGGCTAACACACATGCGCGGCGAGCCCCACATGTGCATTAGGCACTCCACATAGGGAATCATTGCTTCAATGCTTTCTTATGAGGATTTTACGGACAATGGATGTCCCTATGCAGAGCGTGAGTACGTACCATGTCAGTTAGGTGACCGAAAGTCTGATTAAGAGCCACTAGATGTAGTCTTAGTCCTGCAATGTAATTATTGCAGTTCCTTAAAAACTTAAATGATTTACAATGCAGTAATGAGATGACGTGGTCTTTGTGCCTATGCTGTCCCTTTAAAAGATCACCATGAAAAAAGAGGATCTGCATTTACAGGATGCATTTACACAACAAAAAAAGTTTTTATTTTGTCATAAAAAAATGTAAAAGTGTGACCAATGTCAATGACTGTAGCGAAAGTGACCTCGCCACTGGTTTTGGGAGGGGACTACTTGCCAGCCTTTTACCCTGTGACTATGGCCCCTGCAATAGAACTGGTTAATACACTTCAAACAGGCTCTGTTCGTGCAATTGGGACTATATGGTTTGTTTACCGAACAACTGCACCACCCTGGAGCTTGATAACACCTTTTAACAACTTGAAACGTTTCTCACCGCAGTGTTCTAATTGTTCATCTGGGTGGCCGCGATTCCTATGAACAACCACAAGGTGGTGGCCATCTTGTTCGCATGAATGCAGGCAGCGGTGTTTGGGCATGAATCTCATGGAACTGAAATCGGATACAGAAACCTGTGTTCGTTTCTATTCAGCTTAGAAGTGCACTGTTCGGTGAGATCATTAATCTGGGAACAAGCTCCAGGTAAGACTATTGACTCCATTTGGTAGTTTGTTTGTTCGTTTGCAAACTACCGAATTAGACCGGCTGCAAGCCCTGATTCTCTGGAACTGTTTTGGGCATGAAACCATGCGTGCGGTCGGTCAAAAGAGACTTCCAGGAATTTCCTGAACCCCTGCTCTGATCTGGGTGATTTATGGATATGTTGTTCACCCAAATCAGGGCTATCAGGGAATGTGATGTTTTGGGGTACTTATTGGACTTTTTATAAATGTGTGGTTTTTCTCCCTGGGAAAAAGTTAGTACATTATCTACCTTAATTATATCACAGGCAGAGGGGAGGGATTGTGTGCTGTATGTGGGAGTGTCGAACATTGGTGTATTGTTCTTATTGGTCTGTACAGTTTGTAATGTGGTGCTCTGTCAGGTCCAGGGGGTGTGCCTCTGGCCTGAGGAATTGTATATAAAGCCAACCTATACCATGAAACCTTCTGTTCTACTTCACCCTCAGTCTAGAGTCTCTTATTGGGGGGGGGGGATTGCTACAAGGGATTGCTATGACCATCATACTCCCTTGGATAATCACTAACTCTTGTAAGAGCTGTTCCTGCTACGCTCTCTGAAGGAAGAGAGGTTCACCCACTGGAACCTGGAGCCTTGTCGTAGGTCCAGGGTGGGTAGGAGATGGCGAGACCCCAACCAACTTATGGTGTCTGGAGAAGTGCTTGGAGCCCTCGGTAAGCACTAGGAGCATCCGTCGGCGGAGGTACCCAACCGGGGTACAGGAAGTTCTGTTACAATGATATGCCATCATTACTTAGAACATCCAGAAAGAATAAAATAAGATGTATTGATCATTTTTTTTCATGGCCAATTTGCACAAATGAAAAGCAAATTCACCCTTATCACAGCTGTAAAGAATGCTGAATAAAAGATGGTCTCATTGTTCCTTAAAGTGGATCCGTCACCACCCACTAATTTTTGAGCATATCATAAAGACAATGTTTTTTATAAGGAGAGGGACCTCACTGCCATGTCAGATAGACGTGCTATACAACAGTGCTTTGCTAATCTGTTAATATTGAAGTTTTAACTGTCTCTTATTGCTGTTTCCATTGGATTGGAAGAGTCTTACCTGATTCTCAACCTGACTGGTCCATCTCATAGCAACTACCTACCTTATTTTAAGCCATGTACTGTTTCAGTTAAAAAACATATTGTCAATTCTAGTGATTCAATACTATTGATGTGTGTGGGGAAAAGGCATTTGTTATTGTTATTATTATTACTGGTATTTATAAAGTGCCGACATATTCTCCATTTTCTAGTACATTATGTGAGTCCAGTTTCAGCCTCACAGGATCCTCCATAAATCTCTGTGTTGTGCTCTCATACACGGTCAAGAGAATGCCTTTGATGAGTCTCCTTTCAGATAATACTTCAGGAACCTAATATGTTTACTGCAAGAAAAGATGAAGGCACGAGGGAGAATTTGCAGGTAAGTGTATCTATCTTCATATTCTCACCCTGACGCCACAATACCAGTGGGCACGCCACCTTTTAGAGTCTTTGCAAATATATGTGACAGAGGTGTTTTAAAATGACTTACCTGTTATTAAAGAAAATCGCTTCATCGACTGAGAGCAGTTAAAAATTCAATGTGAGATTGTCCATCATCCTATCAGTGAATCAGCCATTCTCTACATGTTGAGACATTTTTTTTATTTTATTTTTTTGTATCCCTCTTTAATGAAAACAAAAAATCTGAACGGAAATCTCCTTCACGACTTCCAGTTTCAAAGATAAATTAAAACAATGCCACATCTGAGTTTGCAGGTCACAGGCGCACTTTGTTCAGAGGCAATTTCCCTTTTTTTGTCTCTGTTTTTCAGCACAGGAGACAAGATGAGGTAACTCATTGAGAATGCCTCTCTGGCACACAGACTTTAGAAAAAAAAGAGAAGACTCCGTGTTCTATCTCCTCATTGGTTTTCAAAAGGCTAGACTGGGACTTCTTTGCCAGAAAACCAACAATGGCTGCATTATTTTAAAGACTGATTCTCACCAGCACAGTAAAAGCCTTCTTTTCCGTTCCACTTCCCATTTTTATATTCTTGTTGCATCCCTTTCTTCTCTTCTAAAGTTTTTGGGGTCATAATTTAAATCAGTCTAATTGTAACCCCTTTTTGGACTGAACTGTCTAAACGATCCGTACATCCATTTTCGCATTAGCAGGCCATCCATAGTCTCTGCTTACTATACGGGAATTGGAATTTTAAAGTCTTTATTGTACAATTCTTCCACTTAGTACTGAATTAATTTCTGGGGTATCAGGGAATATGCCTTGCTAAAAAGCACCATTATTGACATAGTATGTTTTAAATATTAACCAACATATTATAAACTAAATGACTCAAATATGTGAAAAGAAAATACAACAGAAATATTGCAATGCAAGAGATGTTTAATTAAATTCTTCACTCATATGGGTTGTCTTCCACACTTGGAGTTTGTAACCACCATTAAAACTCAGGAAGTGTCCAGACATTACGGACATGCATGTTAATGCTCTCTTATAAAGAAAAGTACAATAAATATTGGTGATAATTAGTGCCTCACATTCTGTGAGATACTTAGTACGTATTCTTATCTGTCTGTCTATCTTCCTGCAGTTAAAGGAACACTATAGTGTTAGAAATACAAACATGTATTCCTAATGCTATAGATTTCCCCTAACTATATAGGTGTCTACCCCCACCCCTCACTTGAATGGGTTTAAAAGATACGTTTTATTTACCTTACATTTCGCAGCAGGATGTTCTACATGCTGCTGCTCCACCTCCCTGGCTGAGATCATGAAGATTGATGATCTCAACTAATTCAATGCTTCCCCGAAGGGAAACATTGGGAGACTATTGTGCATGCGCGCACTGTGCCAATCAAATAGCTGTAACTGAGCTTAACTTGGGTATAGCTGCAGAAGTGCATCTGGCACCTATCTTCCTGACAACCATTAGAGGTGTGTTAACCCTGCAATGAAAACATTGCTGTTCTTGAAAAACTGCAATGTTTTCAGATGCAGGGTTAAAAAGACAGAGGCATCGCACCCAGACCTTTAGCAGTTAGTATTGTGTATCATACATTTCATGGTCTAGGTACTTGCCTGTCTTTGTTTCATTGACATTGATTACAAATAAAATGGGATCATGTGGCTGTTGACTATTCGTTTGCACAAATAGTTTCTATAACCCAATGAGAAATGGGTTATGAGTTTCTATAACCCGATGAGAAATGTTGCAAGAGTTAAGTAAAAGGATGTGAAAAATCCAGAAGTCAAAGGGTTACTACAAACACTACTCCAATGATTTGAAATGGTCATGGTGCCTGGAGTCTGTATGTGCAGCGTTTTGCAACCCTTTTGTTGTCAAAGGTTTAACTTTACCTCCTACAGTTTAATTTGGGCTTTATTAGCCAGTCCAGAACAAGAGTTCCGGGCTGGCTAATGTCAACTCTGTGTATATTTCTATTTATAGAGTTGTATTTATTGGATGAGAGTGGTCAGCAGCGTTCTTAGCCAATGAATGGCTGGTAGGATCAACATCGATCTACTGCAGCTCTGCAGAAGCTGGATGTGCATCACTGACCGTAGAGGCCCCTCAGTGCAATGCTATTACTAGAAACAGCATCAAGGTACTCCTGGAATCTTAACCACTATAGAAGATTGTAGTGGTTCTGACACTTGGAGTAATCCTTTAAGAAGGTAGTGATAAGGGTGATTCCATAAAACATACTATAAAACACACACAAAAGAAATGAAGAATATTAAAGCGTATTTCCCATAGGAAAGCATATGTAATTAAATGGCCAGGTAAATGGCACTCAAGTTAAAAGCACAGCAATTGTATCAAAGCCTACAGGCATAGGGTCTTAATGACTTTTCCAAGGTCAGAGCTGGAAACCTTGGCTCACTATGGCATCATTAATGCAACAAGAGCATACAGATTTAATGATTGAAGCTAACAAGCAAAGAAAGCATCAAGGACATTTTGATATAAAAAAGCTGAAGCTGGAAGCCAGAAAGCAGGAGAGACTATTGGTATAAGGGTTGTTAGGTCAGGTTGAGTTACAGTCAACGGTGGTAGTTCATAGTTCAAAGTGTAAATGTACGACAAGGGGGAAGACTGACTCTGAACATTTAATAAAAAAAATAAAAATAATCAAATGTGACATCTATAACACGGGTGTTATTAAAATGAGAGGGAATTGATGATATGGCCCTTCTTTTAAAATTCAAGGTTCAGTCTGCTCATGTACGATGCATCTGTCCCGAGACAGATAGAAATTATAGAAATAACGAATGGTGGTCCCTCAAGGCAGAATTCAAGCGAGAGAATCATGTCCACCACTGCCTAGATTTGTAATTGATACAACTGGTGGCACGTTTTTTTGTCCCTTCTAGCTTGTCTGCTATTCTAATCATTATTATTTTTCTTTCTTTTTTCTTTTGGTAGAGTGCCAGTAAGTTCAGAGCTGCCGTTCAATAATTGGGTTATAAAGTAATGGATGAAGGAGAAATATTGTATGAAATGTAAAAGAGATTTAGAAGAATACTGCCACAAAAAGATTGAGTGCTCTCAATGGAATAGAGACAGACGTTGAAGGAGTTGTTTATAACGAAGATTAGTGGAGATTGATAGATGAGGCAGGAGGACTAATGTGGAGGCCTGAGAAGGTATATAGCGACTCTGAGGAATCTCAGTGGGCATTATTTGTAGGGTAAGTAATAAGCTTCTCTCCAGTAGGTGGATGTGAGATATGGTCTCTCCAGAAACGTTAATGAATTCTAGATGATAGGGATAGACAGCAGTATAAGGAGGTGTATGTATTGGGCAGAATGACAAACCACACTATAAAGAACTGTTGCAAACAGCCTGGTATTGGGCAGAATGAAGTGAACTGTGGCAGAGATTTGAAGTATTGGAATGGAAGGTAAAAGTGGGTTCACTAAAAGCTATTTTCAAAGTGTACATAGTACACACATTAGCTTAAACTTAGAGAGCAAAAAAAAAAAAAAGCTATATATTTTTTCTAGTAAAAATGCCATAAAATTAATGCCTTTAATTAGAAGTTTGAAAATGCAGTCGCTCCATGACTTGTTAAAGGGACACTATAGGCTCCCAGACCACTTCATCTCACTGAAGTTGTCTGGGTGCAGTGATCCTGTTCCTTAATCCTGCAATGTAAAATATTGTAGTTTTAGAAAAAAATAAAAGTGTCAAGCTGTAAAACATTGCAGACTAGACAGTCACTAGACAGCCACTAGAGACGCTCACTGCAGTTATCTAGGATTTTGTAAAAGGAGAGTGAAGGAAACGTACTCTAAATGTGGTTCTTGCGCTGTCTATCACAGATATTCCCCAGCAAGTGACTGATGCCAATCCTTTATGATGTTGATATTCGAGCAGTAAAACCTGGATGTTGGTATCATTTATGAGATTGTCCTGTTTGGAGAAGCGTCTTGTACAGTACTATAACATCTATAGTCCTTCACAAATGGCAGCACTGATCAGGATATAAGTAAAATCATAACAGCTAGAAAAGCAAATATATATAATTTTTATCTTTATAAGAAATTATATATTTACTGCTTTAGGGGCTGTTTAATTGAATCTGGCATATATATATATATATATAAAAGATAATATGTAATGCTCAGCTTAAAGGAGATCAATAACAGTGATACCTTTGTGAGGAATGATGTTGTATGATATCTCATCGTGACAATCATAGTGCTTCACTGTCATTTATTTCTTCTTACCAGTCATCTCTACTTTTCTAATAACAAAAAAAAAGTTTTAATAAAGAAAACTAGAGCAGATTTTGAAAATGATTAAACCAACAGGAAGTAGCAGGACAAGGAAGGCTTAATTAAAGAACCCAAAAATATTTAAAGTGACTGTGCAACTTTAAGAGTTTGTAGCCAGAAAGAGAAGTTATAAAGAGATGAGGTGAGAAGGTCAATGAATTGCCACTGGGCCAAAAATTGGGGAAAAAAATAAATAAAACCAATGGACTACCTAAAAATAACACCCGGCTTGAGTTTTCTGTAGGGTTATACAAAGGCCAAATTTGAATCACTATATGGGTTGCTGAGAATTTCTGATATTTGGGACTTCATTGCCACCTGCTAGTGAAATATACTCAACAATTTTACTCTAACATCAAGTGCAATTAATCTTTGCACTGTAAGTATATCCCCAGAATGCTGATCTTTGTATTCATATCACCCTATCCTGTTGCAAATATGAGAGTATCAATTTGTCTTCTTCAATTATTTTGTTGATAAAATTTGTAATTTTGCAAGCCAAGAAAGATAATGTAAAAAAATAGCAAAAGATGTACTTTTGCTCATATAAACTTGACAATTCAACAACAAAAAAAGGCAAAACTCCAAATTTATTTTCCAAATGGCAGCAAAGAAGACAATTAATCTTCAAAGTAATTGTGTGCATGTTACAGCACAATGTCTACCACATCTTTACAAAAAAAGGACGTTACCTTATAAAGCTCTCTTGCCTCAATTCCTCTTCTGAATTTCTTTTCCACTGCTCCTTGAAAGGAAATGTGAGAGGCTCTTAATTAGGAAAGGAAATTGCAACCAAATTGTGCTTTTCAAGTCTTGAAAATACAAATATGAAGATCTTGAAGAAATCCTTGGATGTGACTTCAGTCATCCTCTAATTCCAATTTCAAAAACAGGCAACTACAGTCGTTCAGAATATAAGGTGGTAAAACCTTTCATACAAAGGAAAAAACGAGCATCTAATTTTGCACCTGGGTTTCAGCAAAAGCCTTTTCACACTGACTTGGTATGACCACAGTTATGACAGAATGCAGAAAATGGTTATCGCAGACTGCAGTCTTGTTAAAAACGGTAATATTCAAATAAAAGTCAAATTAAAGGCCCAGGCATAAATCTGCTGAAGTAATCTGAAATTCTGGTTTTAATGTGTGATACTGATCTTTTTTTCATTATTATTATTATGTTATACATCGCTTTTTTCTGTGTATGTAGTTTTTTTTCTGTGTATGTAAGGAAGTACAGCAGACTAGAGATTAGCTGCCTAGCAATAAAGGAGGTATGGGCAGGCCCGGACTGGCCATCGGGCACACCGGGCAAATGCCCGGTGGGCCGCGGTGGCCGTGGGGCCGAGGCCGGCAGGGAGATCACAGGATCTCTCCTGCCGGTCTTTGCAGGGCCGGCGCTATCTGAACGCCGGCCCTGCAGTAGTCTACAGCGGGCCGGTGGGGAAATCAGAGATCTCCCTCACCGGCCCACATGCAGGATAGTGCGGCCGCCGAGGGAGAGAGCCAGCCTGCCAGCAGAGGAACCCGGCGGAGCTTTAACTTACAGCTCCGCCGGGTTCCTCTCGCGAGATTCGGAGCGTTGTCATGGCAACGCTCCGGGTCTCGCGAGAGTGATCTCTAGCCCAACAGGCTAGAGTTCACTCACCACTTGGACCACCAGGGATGGATGGCGGCAGGACTAGCAGGATCCCCCCTCCCAGGCATAAGGTAAGCAGGGAGGGGGGATATAATCAGGGCACATAACACTCCCAGCACCCTCACTCACACACACACACACTGCACCCCTACTCACACACACACACACTGCACCCCTGACACTCACACACACACTGCACCCCTGACACTCCCACCCTCACACACTGCACCCCTGACACTCACACACACACACGGCACCCCTGACACTCCCACCCTCACACACTGCACCCCTGCACCCTCACACACTGCACCCCTGAAACGCACAGCACCCTCACACACACACTGCACGTCTGACCCTCACAGCACCCACACTGCACCCCTGACACTCACAGCACCCTCACACACTGCACCCCTGACCGCACAGCACCCTCACCACACTGCACCCCTGACACTCCCCAGCACCCTCACCTGCACCCAACCGCGCAGCGCCCTCCCACACACACTGCGCGTCTGACCCTCACAGCACACACACACTGCACCCGAGCACTCCCACAGCACACCCTCACACACTGCACCCCTGAAACACTCACAGCACCCTCACACACTGCACCCTGACAGCACAGCACCCTCACACACACACACACGCGTCCTGACCCTCACAGCACCCACGCACCTGACACTCCACAGCACCCTCACACCTGCACCCCTGACACTCACAACACCCCTCACACACTGCCCCCGACCGCACAGCGCCCTCACACACACACACTGCACCCCTGACACTCACACACACACACTGCACCCCTGACACTCCCACCCTCACACACTGCACCCCTGACACTCACAGCACCCTCACACACTGCACCCCTGACACGCACAGCACCCTCACACACACACTGCACGTCTGACCCTCACAGCACCCACACTGCACCCCTGACACTCACAGCACCCTCACACACTGCACCCCTGACACTCCCACCCTCACACCCTGCACCCGACACTCACAGCACCCTCACACACTGCACCCCGACACGCACAGCACCCTCACACACACTGCACGTCTGACCCTCACAGCACACACACTGCACCCCTGACACTCACAGCACCCTCACACACACACACACTGCACCCCTGACACGCACAACACCCTCACACACTGCACCCCAAACCGCAGCACAGCACCCTCCACCACACCTGCACGTCGACCCTCACAGCACACACACTGCAAGTCTGACACTCACAGCACCCTCACACACACACACACACTGCACCCCTGACACTCAGAGCACCCTCACACACACACACTGCACCCCTGACACACACACACACACACACTGCACCCCTGACACTCTCAGCACCCTCACACACACTGCACGTCTGACACAGCACAAACAAAATGCACCTGTAACACTCAGAGCACCCTCACACACACACACTGCACCCCTGACACACACAGCACACACACAGCACCCCTGACACTCACAGCTTCTTCACATGCATACACTGCACCCTCACACACAGCTTCCTTACATGCACATAGCACCCTCATGCAAACACAGCACCCACTCACACACAGCACACACACACTGCACCCATCACACACACAGCACCCTTACCCACATAGCACCCTCACGCAAACGCAGCACCCATCACTCACACACACACTGCACCCCTCTCTCACACACACTACACCCCTTACACACACACACAGAGCACCCTCACACACACTGCGCAATATGCTTTCCTGGCATTTTTGTCTCCTGGTATCCCAACTATGGAGACACCAGAGACAAATTTCAAGCAAACACAGTGCAAGCATGTTATTAAATTTGCTTGCGCTGTGCAGAACAAATACAGGGTATTTTTCTCATGCCAGAGCTCTTCAGCAGAGCTCTGCGCATGGTCTACCCTGGAAGAGCATTGAACCAACATGCTCACTTTGTGATGGGGCGTGCTTGTCATTGGTGATGACAAAACACACCCTATCTGGCCCCGCCCCCTTTTTAGTGGGCCGCTGTAATTAAAAAATGCCCGGGCCGAATTTTCTTCCCAGTCCGGCCCTGGGTATGGGTGAAATTTAAAAAAGACTTGCATCATATGGTGATACTGTAAGACCTTGGGTTTGGATCCATGTGTCCCCAGAGATCAACACTAATGATTATACTATACTTTGTCCAATAGCAAAAATATATTGATAACAGAGCGTCGTGTAGTGTTGTGAGTGGCCTCTCTATTTCATTTTATAGTATTTATCTTATACAGTATAACATGGCTATTTGTTTTTTGTATTTTAGATTTTTTGTGTACCTTTGTTTTTTTGTTTTTTTTATATATACTTTTCTAAGACCAGGAAGAAGATCTGGAAGGAGGTCCCCTTGTTGCAAATGGTTTAATATATAATTTTCGCTAGTTGTATGTTTTCTGGATGATTTATAATGAGTACATTAATTGTTATAACTAGAATGCAGAGCTCCAGATACTCGCTGTTCTACTTGAGGTAAGAACAATATATTGTATGACTCTAGTTCTATAATTAAAAGTGTACCCACAGAGTAGACAAAAGCTCTGTGATGTAAGCTGTTTTATTTTTTTCTATATAATTTGTTGTTCTTATCAACCACAAACTTGCAGAGGGGGTTTATACCATGACAGCACTGTTGGAACTTTGCAAATGACTTTTGTCTTACTACAAATCCTTTCTTGTTTGAGTACAACTTGGATGAGAGGCAGCTCATGGTGGTCAATATATATGTCTAGTCAGACATAGGATCAGAATCCCAAAGGGAGCTTTGGGGATAACCCAAATAGTCACAGACAAACCACACTATGAAGAACTGCTGCAAACAGCCTGGCAGGCACTAACTCATCTGCCAATCACTGAGAGAGAGCCTAGAATTTGAGGGTAAACTATTAGATTACATGTCAAGAGAGATCAGAATCCAGAACTGATGACATATATGTCTCCTGCTGGGTGCAGTCTCTTCCTCTATAATATTCTGATTAATTACCCTGTGTCTAGGTGGGTATTGTGTCACTGGGACTTGCACCATCCACTACTTTCTGCACACTTATAGGTATTTTAAATGTAATTTTTTTTTTTTTTTTACGTTTGTGGTACAGGAGTAATTATTTAATCACAGAGTTATACTTATTTTATCTAAAGAAAACTACTTTGTAAGAACTATAAAAGTATATTTTATTTAATGTTAGATATATTTTATTAAGCTATTTCTTTTATTTTTGCAGAAGGTGTATTTGAATTTAAATGGATGAATATTTTACCTCTGCAGAACTCCTCCTGCTGTGGAAAATTATGACTAATTATTCACTTTTACTGAGCTCTTTTTCATTGTAATTCTATATTTTAAATCTGAATACAGTTATCACCTTCGATCAAAGAGTGAAATATAGTAATGGAATTAATACTTGAGAAAATCCAGACAAGATGGTTGCCCTTATTTGTTATATTTAGGATGAAACATATCAATTTCAAAAGTGCAAAGGACAACTATAAATAAAATAGAATATTAAATTTCACCCATTAACACTTACAACTCAACCTTTGTCAAATTAAGGAAATCATTATAAGTTTGCACAAGCTGACTGATGTTTGGGATAAACCTATATTATAGGGATTGTACCCAATATCTGGATAATTTTTGCACTTCTATTACTTTGGGATAGATGTGTGAGTGCATGAGCCACTAAGTGTGAGTGTATGGGTTACTTAGCGTGAGTGTATGGGTCATTGAGTGTGAGTGTATTGGTCACTGAGTGTGAGTGTGTATGTGTGTGTCTGTGTGTGAAGGTCACTAAATATGAGTGTATGTGTATGGGTCACTGAATGTATATGTATGGTTCACTGAGTATTTGTGGATGGGTCACTGATTGGGAGTTTGTGTTTATGGGTCACTGAGTGTTAGTGAGTTTGTAACTGCATGGATCTGTGAGTGCGTGTTTTTGTGTTTATTTTTATTTATCTTTTTTAAAGTAATATATACACATGTGTATTGTATTAATATTTATGTGTATATAAGCAAATTTCTATATATATCATGTTTATGATATGTACACAAAAATATTATAACACGCATATGTATGCATAAAACATAGAAATTTACTATTTCTCTCAATGGGCTGCCAGTGATTGGCTGAAAGCATCAACTTAAACTCTCAATCTGTCACCAGTCGCCCGGATAAACTGTCCTCGTCCTGCGGAGAAAGAAATCCGAAGGCAGCAGTGTTGGATACCTGGGCCCCAACTTCAGTGGTAAATTGTGCATAACAGTTTAACACTTGACGGATAAGACATCACCAAGACACATTGCTATCTAATACAATTGGATTGCGATTGTTTAGGCAAGGGGTAGTCAACCTTTTTCTACCTACCGCCCACTAATGCATCTTTCTTGATGGAAAAATGTCCTTACCGCCCACCAGATTTCGTGCAAGTACGGAATATTTTTTAGAAAGGAGGGTGTTTTAAAAAAACTAAATTTACATACATTTATCTTTTTATTTCTACTTAATGCATGCTTATAATGTTTTAACTTTATAAAGTTTAATGAGAAAACAATAAAGTAAATTGAAATTACCTCTAACTAGTGATTAATGAGATCCTTGAGGTTGATGCTGCAAGAGTAAATATTTGATATCTGGTTCGATTTTCGTAAGGAACAAATGAAGGTCTCCTCTTTCGGTGATATTCAGACGATTTCTCTGTTTGCTCATAATATGATTTCTCATCTGTTCATCAGCTCCCCTCCTCTCCTTCCTCAATCGTTCCCCCTCACCCCTCCCATTTTTTTTTTCTTTTTTCTATTTTTTAACCTTACTTATAGCAATGCCCAGCAGGAAGGCTGAGCTAGGTAGCCCACTTACTATTATTAGCCATCAACAATTCACCTTTTAAAAAAATAAAATAATTGGATTTTGATCATCACCTACTTGGAGTCCCATGTACCATTGGCTACTTCGCATTGGCAATGGGATCACTAGCCCCCCATACCATCAGGGGAGGCACCATATGATACAAACACAATGGATGGAGCAATTTTGTTCTTTCCTCTTCTCCAATATATTGCTGCAGAGATAGAGAAATATGCAAAATAGTATAGACAGTTTACAATATATATTAAAGTGCAATAAGTGCAAGGAAACACTCACAAAATCAGAGCCAAGGAACTGGCTCTGGTATGGATGACTTCTGGATCTATTGTGGGGTGATCCTAACCCTTCTGTAGTTGGTATGGTCTCCAATAAGTAGAAGAGGATCCAGAGGATGGAATAATAAAAATCTACTTTATTACAAAAATATATACATAAGATAATAAATAAAATATGGAAGAATAAAATATAAGTACTAAATGATAAGCCAATACGCGTTTCGCCAATTGTGGCTTCCTCAGTCAGCTTTCAACAATACAGTCCAAATAATGTCCTTATATAAGTCCTCAATACCTTGTATTTTGCGGGAAAATCCGTTGTGGAACGCATTCATGCGTTCCATACCTCCGTTTACATTCATTTCCTACTTCCGGCGGCATCCATGCTGTGGCGTCGCTTCCGCATTCTGACGTCACTTCCGGGGTTTCTCTCCGAGTGGAACGCATAGTGCGTTCCACTTGTTCTGCTGTCTCCGGCTCTCACAACAGGGAACTCCAATGGAACGCATATATGCGTTCCAAAGCTCCCACTAGTCTCCCTTCACATCACAATGCTTCATACATTTTCGGTTCCCACAATAAGGCACAAATATATGTTCCAAACTCTTCTTAGTCTCTCTCCACACACCATATCTCATGTACATAAGGACAAGAGCATATTTAAATTCATTTTAAAATATAATATATTCATATGTCTCTATGGGTAATTATAATGTCTCTGTAAGTAATCATAATAAGAACCAATTAGTCATCTTGGCATATTGATTCAACTGGAATGTAAACAATCACAGTAAATACCAATGTATCAATACAATCATATATTTAAACTCTCGGTTCTTAAAGTGACCATGCTTATTTTATAAGAACAGTGAATTTAAAAAGACAGTGAATTGTTTTTAAAAACAGTGAATTTTTCATAAAGTGACCATGCAGATATTACCAAAGTGCATATATATGTGATAAAATACCTACAATAATTTAATATCTTCCTAATATCCTTCGTTTAAAAAAAAAAAAAAGGAAAGAAAGAAGGGGATTATCCCTATTATTTCCTCTTTGTATATTATACTAAAATATAATGAAACTATCAATCTATTTATAAGAAGTGACATAACTCAAAATCTTGGTTGAGTCCATTTGGAATTAATGTTTTTAAGTTATAAATACATTTCATCTCCTCTTCCCCAATTTTTTTATTAAAATCGCCCCCCCTCCAATCTCTATGTACTGCTTTTATTGCACAAAAGGACATCTTTTTTGGATCTTTATTATGATATAAGTTAAAATGATTTTTTTTTATATTTCTGATATGCTCTTCGATCCTTATGTGTACATTTCTAATTGTTCTTCCCACATATATGAGGTCACAAGGACATTTTAAAATATAAATAACATTTTTAGAAAAACATGTTAACTGGTTTCTTATCATGAATGTTTTATCTTTTTGGTACTGAAAGGAGGTGATGTGTCTTTTCTTTTGGTTGGTTTCCCTACAGGCTAGGCAAGAACCGCATCCATAAAAACCTTTATTTTTATTTAAAAAATGTTCTTTATGTTTAGTAGTAAAACTGCTTTTCACAACTATTTGCTTTAAATTTTTACACCCTCTATATACTACCATTGGTTTGGAAGGTAAGATTTGTTTTAAAATAGGATCATCTTGTAATATAGACCAATGTTTATGGATAATTCTTCTTATCTTTGTATTATTTCCACTATGATTACATATAAAGGGAATTTTTGATTGCCCAGTATTTCTTTTCTTTTTTGTTTTATTCCCTTTATATCTAATGAGGTCTTTTCTTTTTATTAGTTTGACCTCTTCCATGCATGTTGTTAGCTTTATTGGATTGTATCCTTTTTCTACAAATTGTTCTTTGATTTTTTCAGCTTGTGTAATGTAGTCATTATCCTGGGTGCAGTTGCGTCTTATTCTTAAAAATTGGCTTTTAGGGGCGTTGTCTAACCAGGGGGTATGATGACAATTATTCTTATCAATATAACTATTCGCGTCTACTTCTTTAAAATGATTTCTTGTATGTAACTTAGATTCTGCTAAAAAAATTTCTAAATCTAAAAAATTAATTAGGTTATTACTATACGTGGATGTTAAAATAATTCCCCACTCATTTTGATTTCACCATATGAGCCCTTATTTCTACGTTATCTTGTGAGTACATTTATTAACAGAGCAAGATTTATTGTGCATACTGTATTACACTATTTTGTTTTTATATGTTCTCTCTATAGATTATACAGCCGTATCCCGATTCTGTTTGTGGGTTTTTTATGTTGTGGTGTGTCTTGTGTTTGACCATCCGGAGATTTTATTTTCTCTATGCGTTTGTGAGCAACTCTACGTTTAAGCTTATGAGTCAGAAGAGTATCTGCTTTATTAGATTTTTCACAGTAGAGTTGTCTGGTCCACTGAAGGGCTTTGGCGGAGTCTACGGCCATGAATTCTTTGATAGTATTTTGGCATTGTGAGAATTGTGTGTTTAGGTCCGGGTTAGGGTTTTGTTTGAGTTTAGTTTCTGGGGAGCGTAGTTCATTTAAGGTGTGTTCGAGAGCCTTTAGTTTTTGTTTTTTTGTGGTGTGAGGAGAGGCTGATCATGGTACTTCAGATAACCAACTTGTGAGCCGCCCAAAGAGACTAAGTCTTGGTTCAAGGTAAAATAATCGGTGATAGCTTGGGAGACAGAGTCCTGTGGCTGTGGGTTATGTAGTAGAACAGGGTTGCGGCGCCAAGACCAGGATCGGATCGTGTTGGGCAGCGTGAGCATAAGCATTACGTCTGGGTGTGCCGACCATGTGATTTCCCTGAGCGGCTTGGAGGAGCGGTTCCCGGCTCGCCGCTGAGCAGGTAAGCTCAGTGAGTTGGTGCGGTCGTGCAGGTCGGGCACGGATGCACATGGCGGCGAGACGGGGGCCGTGACACCATCATAGGAATTGATGGCGTTTGGAAGTGTTGTTAAGGCCCTTGCAGTTGATTGAGACGCAGGACAGAGAGGACGGGATGACGGGTGGTTAGGGTTCCTTGGCGTCAGTTGTGGCTATGGGATCTGATCAGTGGGGTACTGGTAGTAGGGAAGTAGGGTAGTAGGGAGGTAGCAAGTGTAGGGAGGGGGAGGGCTTTAAAGGGAGAGAGAAGAGCAAGAGGGAAGAAGAGAGAAGGGGAAAGAAAAAGGGGAAGGGGATAGAGGTGTTTGGATGGAGGGGAGGTAAAGAGAGTTGGGAGCATGAGATGGAAAGGAGAGGGAGAGCTGGAGGGTGGTGTAGATGATGGGAGGTGCCTGGTCTTATATGAGGGTAGCCAGGTCTAGTGGGGACGGAGTGTTTCCGATCTGTGGTAAGACCAGAGGAAATGTGTGTCCATGAAGAGTAAACGTGGGGAGAGATAAGAGAGATGAATGAGGTAAAGGAATACTCCTTAGTCCTATCCCTCCCCCTTGAGCTTGCATGTACACATAGCGACTAATTAACATTTAAGTAAGAACATTCATATACAGAATCACCACAGTGGCTAAACATTATATATGGCAGTGTGATATGTACCCAAGGGAGGCAATGTGTGCGAGTCTGCTGTGTGGTCCATAAGTAGTTATGGAGGAACTAAATTAAACTAAGATACAACAAAATAATTTACGTTAACCTCTAATGAAGCAAAAAGAAAGTACGTTCAGTATTTTATACCATATACTTTTGCCGCCAGATTAGGGCCATCGTTGTGGGTGGGAGGATGTGGGCGTAGTTTAGGGCGGCCAGTCAGGATTACACATTGGTAGCTTATTGCCCCTCCCAGATGTCAAAGCATAAGGAAGGAATGTTGAGGGAGTGGGATGAGCTACAAGTTTAGGAGGTCCTAGCAGTGCGGTCAGTGGGTAGCCTTTGATATGAGGCAAGTGATTGTGGGGAGTGACACACAGATATAATGACGTAATCGGAGTAACCCTCCCCAGGCAAATAAATCAGGGGAATGTGCAGTCAACGAGACCAATACCTGCAGATCATAGGCTGGCTTCTTTTAAGATAGTATCCCCTAGTGACTATTCATCAGGGTTGTGTGTTATAACTTCAGTCCTAGAGGGGTCGAGAGCCCGGTAGTGGAGTCCAGTGTTGTGGGGGTTATAGACTGGATGGCTAGTGGGGTCTCAAGTCCTTCATCAGGTCAGCTGGGCAAGATTGAAACTCAGGTGGGGTTTGGAGGGATCCGGGTGTGTATGTTCGTGGCTGAGTTCCGTCTAAGTGCCCCTTATAATGAGAGCCGTATAGAGTGTTGTAGGTGGCATCATGGTAAGAATGGTATCAGCAGTGGTATATAGTGTTAGACATCAGTGCGGGTTGTGCGCGCAATAAGACCTACGACATGAGGGGTGCCCTCATGGTTCTGCCGTAGGCATGGTGGACCGTCAGCATGTGAAATATAAAACATAAAAATTGAACAATAAAATTACCAATTAGAATAACTCTAGGGCATATCTTTGGTGAGGATATGAATCTAGGACAGTGATGGCGAACCTTTTTGAGCCCGAGTGCCCAAACCGCAATACATGCAAACTTTTTTTCTCCTTAAAGTGCCAACACAGCAATTAAACCCAAATACTGAGGTTTAAGTTTAGAAAAAACAACTCGTACTGTTGTCCGAACTAATAACTTTTGTTTTAAAAGAACACAGAGAGTTCAATGATACAAATTTTAAATAATTATATAAATAGATAAAATTAAGCTTATATTTATTAGTATCTCCAACAAATGCAATACATACACACACAGACTACTGAATACATACACACAGTCTGCTGAATACACACACACACACACACAAGACTGCTGAATACAGAGACTGATGAATACACACACACAGTCTACTGAATAC